>CM070738.1:31956386-32310464 GCA_036346245.1 Bonia amplexicaulis | reverse complement strand
CTATCATTGGCTATCTCATGTTTGGAGAAAATACTCTATCACAAATAACTTTGAACCTTCCAAAAGATTCATTTGCCTCAAAAGTTGCAGTATGGACCACGGTAACTATTGTCATTGGCCTAATTTTAACTCTGTAGTCCCAAGTTCCGGCATCCATGTTTTTCCTAATACCACTCATTAAACTCTCTTTTGTTTTCAGGTGATCGTCCCTTTCACCAAGTATCCTTTTGATTATCAAACTTTGGAATCTTCAAGTTTGTAGAATTATATTTTGATTTTTAATGTGCCTACCTATACTTAGAGATTGCTTCATCCTTAATCACACACAGATATGCCTTGATGTTAAACCCATTGGCTCGGAGTTTAGAAGAGCTACGTCCTGCAGGATTTCTGAATGAAACAATCTGCTCTATTATACTGAGGACTGGCCTTGTTGCATCAACTGTATGCATTGCCTTTCTTCTGCCATTCTTTGGTATGTATACACCCAATTTCTTAAAGTGTAAATTTCTTTCTGCTTCTGCATTCATGAAATTTTTTGGTATGCTGAACCTTCAGATAACATGCTAGCTTTTATTTTCTTTAACATAACCCAGTCTTCACTGTCATTCATCTTAAGGCTTAAGCAAATTCAAAAATTATACAATGAGAAATATACTGTCTTGCTGTTAAGGGAGAAAAGAAGAATTTTGTTCAATATTGTGTGTTTAGCAACGTATACCCTGTGTTTCTGAGTTGCGTGTTGGATGTTTCAGGCCTTGTGATGGCTCTCATTGGATCTCTTCTCAGCATACTTGTGGTACGTCTTTTTTCTTCATTTAACTACCTGTATGTTCCCAGATGTACAATAAGAACAACTGTACAAATATAATGACATCAAAGATTATCTTGGAGAAATGGAGCTGGCTCCTGACACCTTGTTCTACATATCTAACTAGTAGTAGCAGTATACAGATGGTACATATATACAGAGCTATTGAGTGAGTAATGGACGTATTCTGTCTGACAATAATCGACATGTGTAGGATCATACCGACCATGTACTGTAGCTACGACTATAAAAAGTATTGTAGCTATAATTACCTTCAGTGATCATTCTGTCATGGTCGAAATCGAATATGGTCGAACTACCGTAGCCGATATTCCGTGGTTAACGCCGGACGTGGTCGAAGTAGAGCGTGGTCGTAAATGACTCTTAGTCGTAACCAACGTGGTTGAAATCTGACATAGTCGAACGAGGCGTCTATGACCACGAGATGGTCGGACGAAGTCTCGATCATTAGGCGGTCGAACGAGGCGTCTACGACCGCGAGGTGGCCAGACGAAGTGTCGACCCCGAGGTGGTCGGACGAAGCGTCCACGACCACAAAGTAGTCGAACGAAGTCTCGACCGCTATGCAGTCGGACGAAACATCTACGACCACAAGGTGGTCGGACGAAGTGTCGACCCCGAGGCGGTCGGACGAAGCATCCACAACCACGATGTCTGGACCACAAGGTCGAACGAATGTCTAGATGAATCTATACGACCACAAGTTGCTCACCCGAAGGTGTGGAGGCACAGGGCCAAGGCTGACGGAGGCCGGAGGGCGCGAAGGTCGGCGGAGGCAACACAGGGTCTGCCGGTGGCCGGTGGAGGCGACGCGAGGTCCAGCGGAGACAATGTGAGATACGGCAGAGAGCAGCGGAGGCCAACCTTGTTGACCGTCTTGCGATAGTTTTGCTTCCTGCGTAAGGCAGTATTGAACCGAAGTCATCGAGTTGGTGCCTTTTCATCATCGACTTCCTTGCTCTTTAGTTTGGGGCAATTAAATGTAATGTGATTGAGCTCACCACATCCATAGCATATGATAGGACCTCATCTCCGTCTTACTCTGATGTTGTTGATTGCCTTGGTCACCTGGTTAGAAAGAAGTACAAGCTGCTCTTCAGGAATCTTCTTCAATTGTTCATCTGAAATTGTGCACAGAGCAGACAAAGAGGCACTAGAAGAATTAGATGAACTATCAGCTTGGTTAGTCACTAAGCCTAAAGAATTAGTCTTATTTACCCTGGGCAAAACATAAATTTCTTGTGTTTTCATCTTGGAATAAAGATCATTCAAGATAAGTGTTTCTATGCTAATAGAATGATTAATGGTAGTGACTAAAACATTCCAAACAGTCATATCCAGATAATTCAAAATTTATCTAGCATTGTTAGAATCAGTATATGTGACACCAACAGATTGCAAATCACTGATAATCTTATTGAAGCGATCGAAAAGAGCATCTACTAATTCTCCAGATTTCATCTCAAATTTAGAATACTCCTTTCTAAATTGATTCTGACGCACACTCTTACCAAACTTGGAAATCAGCTAGAGTAGTCCAAATTTTATTTACAGAATTAAGATGAGCAATTATGACAAACTTGTTTCTATTTAAATCTTGCAATAAAATATTTCTAGCCTTAGCATTCGCTTCTACATTGGTAGTACTTTCAATGGTAACGACAGAAGGCACTTTATACGATTTTTTAACTTTTTGCTAGATAGCATTACCTTAAGCTTGTAGAAACACCTCCATGCGTGTTTTCCAATAGAGACAGTCTGATCCATCAAAAAACGATGGCTTACCTAAGAAACGATCCCAATCTGGCGCCATTGTAACTTGGCTTTGATACCACTTGTAGGATCATATGGCACAATCAGAGGGGGGTGAATGATTGTCTCTACTTTTTAATACCTAAAAACAAATCTCAAACCAAAATAAAATCAATCTAAATTATCGAATATAGATTTCGACTGCAAGCCGTTCGACCACTCGCTCGACCGCTCACTACGACCACTTTTGCACATAGTCGAAATCCCCCTTCACTTGAAAAGCTTCGATCGCTCGAACGCTTCGTCGCTCGACCGTTTCGACCGCTCGAACGAGTACAAGCCGAAGATAACACCGTGCTCATAGCACGCCGCCAAGAACACAGAAAAGCAATGCTCAGAAAAAACACACCACTGATGAAGTTTTCTTGAAGTAGATCCGATCTATTATTTCTGTATCATATATGTGACTACAAAGCGCCCTCATGGCACCCCTAAAAACTCTTGTACAAAAAGCCTCACAAAGCCACTACCAAAATACTTGGCATATCTTTGCTTTTATATGCTAGAGCCTTAAACTATGTTCGACTCAAACACGAATACGAAATCCTATCTCTTCCTCAAATCAAGGGACCCGAAACCCTTCCTAACATGGGTTTTACCAAATCTCTAATCCCTCCTGTTACAGACTCCTTCCATAACGTTTCCAATCTCACCACAGGATGAAGCCTCGAAGAACACACCTCTCGTAGCTCCATCTCGCATCATCAACCTCTGTGTAAAAGCCTCTAGGACTGCACCGCCCGTAGCTTTTTCATGTATCACCACCTTTGATCTCTATGTACTCCAGTGTTAGCTCAACCATCTTGCATGATATCCTCAACCGTCTGGACCTCAGGTCTCCCCATCCTAGTCTCGGTCCTCTCCGTCACCAACCATGATCGTCTCTATGCCATCCTGCACATGCAAAGACCAAATAAATGTTTCCCGGCATAAGTTTTCCACAACTTGACCGTCATTAGTACACACACTCACACCACCTTTGCCCATCCATAGACAAGAACAAATCTATCCACGACCATCAACCAGGTCGTCTATGACCACACATTCCATCGCTTATCGTAAATCAGCTCTAGACAGCTTTTTACGACAGCTAGCCCAACGAGTACTTGAAAACCATAAGGACTCAGGAAATACTATCGCTTCACTCCAAACACTTAGGGATACCATGCATCGCTACTGACCGAAACCACCGAGTACCGAACGCCAAATCTATAACCACCGATCATCAATTAATCAACGCACCATCGATCGCCGAACACCGAGTATCACCGACAACTAATCCGACCAGATCAGTCAACCACTGACCCAACACGAGTAATCGAGGTACTCGAAGATCACAAGAATTAGAGCACTCGTACCGATCATGAAGTCTACGACTACTGACCGTGAAGCCTATAAAAACCGATCAAAAAGCCTTTGACTACCGAAGACAACAACGACAGACTGCAAAGTCTATGACTATGAAAACAAGACTGCAAAGTCTATGACTATAACAACAATCCGCAAAGTCTATGACTATCGACTGCAAATCCTTCGATTATCGACCAGTAAAATCTATGACTATCGAGTACCAGCCAAGTACTATAGCTACGACCATAAAAAAGTATTGTAGCTACGATTACCTTCAACGGTCATTCTGTCATGGTCGAAGTCGAACATGGTCAAACTACCATAGTCGATATTCCGTGGTCGACGCCGGACGTGGTCGAAGTAGAACGTGGTCGTAAACGACTCTGAATCGTAACCAATGTGGTCGAAGTCTGACGTGATCGAAGTATACCGTGATCGTAAGCCGCCGTGGTCGTTCAGCCGTGCGATTCTTTGATGCCACTTGAGTACCGTCCAATGTTCCGATGCGTCTCGAAAGCCGTCTGATGCTCCAGAGCTACTCGAATACCGTCAGATGCCACTCGGACTCGATCGGACTGGTCCAAAACTATTCGGAGCAACCAAAAACACTCGGAGCAGACTAAAATTACTCGGAGCAGATCGAAATCACTTGAACTTGAAGCCTCAAAACTTTCACAAACGCAAAATCCAAAGCAATCAAAATATCAATTATTCATCATCTTTTTTATTTACAACTATCCACATGTTCTAACAACGTTTCATTCCAGGCACTCATAATACCGGCCTTGTGCTTCTTGAAGATCGCAAGGAATAAAGCAACACGTTCACAGGTAAATATAGCCGTGAGATAGCACATAGCAGTTGTGTCACAAAATTACCTTTCCTTTCTTCAGCTCTAGCTCTCTAGTGGAGATGTTTGTTGAAGTTTGACCTATGAGTACTGATACTTGCGGTTGAGGGAGGTTCTGTTTATTGGTTTTGAAGATTTCTGAACTCTGAAGATGCATGCACCCTTGACATGGTTGTTTTTCTAGGTCATTGCAAGCGTTGCCATATTAATACTGGGCATCATCTGTGCTGCACTTGGAACGTACTCCTCGATCGCGAGAATAGCAGAGAAGTACTAAGCAAGTAAGCATGGAGAGGCGAAGCACAGGATACATTCAATCTACTACTGGACCCTCAAAATTGCTCATGAAGCTCTATCGTGCCTGCCCCAGCCCCAGCCCCAGCCCTAGCCCGGGGTGTCCGGGTCACCTTGCACAATTGCACTACACAATACACAATGTTCACGGATGCTTGGTACTTGATAGATCACAGATACAAACACATAGATTACTTGTTGTACTTTGAAAATGTTGTGATCAATTAAAAATCTACTCTGGTTTGAAATGCGAAAATCTAAACTTTTACCATTTACTTTGGTTGTTATTTAAGTAAAAGTGAACCGGTCCGTATTTCAAACACTATTTTAGCTTTCGTTGATTACTTTAATAAAGTACTTTTAAGGTTTCAATTGGTGTATGGATTTTACTATTATCTTTTATTATTTTTTTTATTTTAATAATGATGTTCTACAGTAGTATTTCAGCCTTAGCTGTATGTGGGGTGCTACAACACGGTGCCGGCCCTGACCCGTGGGTCGGCAGGATAGGCGCCCACCGCGTGTAGCCGCTGACCGATGCAAGCGGCGGCGGGAGTGTTGGGGGTTTCAACGCGCTGACCCGGCGTCTCGGCCCAAACGTTGCCAATCCTGGGCATAGATCGTGTGTATGGCTGTATGCCCGTTATTGCAGGCTCGCATGTTATAGAACACATAGCGCCAGAGGCCACACAGACAGCATTCCAAAAAAAAGCTACTAACATTGGTTTTCATATCTATATAAATACATCTACAAACAACGGGTGATATTGAAGGTACTTTATTCGTTTTGGAGGTCTACAAAAATCCTGCAATAATCCTTAAATAAAAAAAAAGCAAAATTCATATAAATTCTCTCATTAATCGAGAGAAAAAAGATCTAAACCACTTATTTCTATGGGGGGCAGATTATAACAGTGCAGATTAGTCATATATAGATAAGAAATCATCTCATTAATCGAGAAAAAAAGGAGAAGATCTACGCTATTTATTTTGGTAGGACTAGATAATGTTAGGAGAAATGAAAGGATTTGCTAAGATTGGAAATGAAGAAACATAATTCCCGATATGGCGATGATAGGAGATGATAATATGGTGACAAGGTAACTGATACATCATAGACATATTATATAATATGAATTTAAGAAAACTAAGAGATGGCTAGGATAAGACTATGATAAGTGCAAGGGGTTGTTGAGACTGGAAACGAAAAGCTTAACTCCTGATATGGGGCGATATGGAATGATAACAAGGTGGTAGAGATCTAGAAATTAATCTAAAAGGGATATTGTAACATAGCTCACGCAAGAATTATCATTCATCCAAGTTTCATTATGTGTTAAGTGATTATTAGTCAGGTTAACATGTATCATTCACATACAAATCTGTCATGGCCCACATATAACATCAAACAGTTAATAGATCATGGTATCAAGAACTAAAACATAGCAGCCCTAATGTCAAAAGAGTGCTAATAATTTAAATCTAGTTAAAACATGTTCATATGCTACCTCCATTAATGATTTAAGCATGAATTCTAAAACACTAATTAAAAGTATGAATTCTAGAATATTATTAACTTAGCATTCTAATAAACCTAAAAGCATGTGGAACAAGATAACTCAGAACATCATGGTATGGATACAGTATTAAAAGTCTACAACCAGGCAAACATGAGCGATATGATAATAACCAGAAAGTATTAGTGATACGATAATGATCAGTTAAGCTTTAGTGATATCATAATAATCAGGTGACTTTAGTAGTACGATATCAGCCAGGTAACTTTAGTGATATGATATCAGCCAGGTAAATTTAATGATATGATATTAGCCAAACAAGCATGAGTGATATGATAATTACATTCAATGAAAAGGTGACAAGTAAACTGGAAACACGTGATATGTGAAACGGAAAGGCCACTGCCGCGAGATACTTGCCTTGAGCACGCTCGACGGACACATTGCACGATGGATCCAAAATGCACAACTGCCCAACTGCTCCCTCAATAGCTGCGTACGAACCTACATGATGGAATGGAAGGCAACCGATCAGATACGGATGAATTTGATAAAGAAATAACAGGAGATAAATTTGACTGGAGAGAAAATGGATTCGCTAGCCTCCACATTTGATTTGATACAACTTTGGAATGGCAAATAGCGCATGAACTGTGGTCTCCTATTACATGCAATTATTTGCCTCACATTGTGAGTAATGCGGTACTGAGATTAGTAGTTGAAACTATTTCTAAATTTATTGCATTTTCAAGATTTTTCACTTGCGTGCTCTTGAAAAAGAGAAACTTTCATAGTGCTAAGAGTGATGATGTGCACTGACCTGCGGAGCTGAATAAATTTTGGTTACTAACGAGTCATTATTAATGAGGATTGCTTCTAGGTTCTCCAATAAGGCTACAAAATTCTAAAACACTTATGGTTACCATAGTTCAGCGCAGTTGGGCTCCTTAAATCCTCATCTGCTTTGTAATCTGTTAAGGGAACATAGAAGTTTCTGGGTAATCTTGCTGTTTAACTATATTTCTGAGTTTTGTGTTGCATATTTCAGGTCTCATGATGGCTTTGATTGGATCTCTTCCTAGTATATATACGTATGGTATGTCATTTTTCTTCATTTAATACTGGTACTGAGCTGCACAATAAAAAACCTGTGCAAAGATAAACTTGCTGAAAAAACGATTGTTGGTAAATCTGCCTGTAATCTTTGTCCAGAAAAAATCCTTCGGTTGCATAAGAAAAACTATCTGTACTCTTTATAACATTTTTGCATGATTACAGGCAGTCATAATGCCCGCCTTGTGCTTCTTGAAGATTGCACATAATGAAGCAACACGTTCACAGGTACGTCACCTGCACATGGCAGTTGTCTCAACATTAGCTTTGCTAGCTTTCTTCACCTCAACTGGAGATGATTGTTGACGTCTATGCACACCTGGCTGATACGGTTATTTCTCGTTCTCCAATTTCAGGTCATTGCAAGCGTTGGTATAGTAATATTGGGCGTCATCAGCGCAGCCCTTGGAACCTACTCCTCGGTAGCTAGAATAGCGGAAAGCTACCAAGCGTTCCAAGGCTTGGCCTCGTGTTGTTTCTGCCTCTTTCGAATGAAGGTGGTGATCATTTTGGCTTATTTTTGACTTTAATTTGCACAACATTATGACTTCAATTTTTGTGAGGATATAAAGTTGTAGCTTATGGCGTATATGTTTTTTTCTCTCTCTCGTTTGTCAGAAATGGGACACGAAAGACTGAATCTTGTAGACGATGTGCGTAGGAGGATGTCACTTCAGTTTGCAGCCCCCTTTTTTGTGTGTGTGAGAATCTTTTCGTTATCATGCAATGCATGCAAGCACTTGAATGATAGAAAAAGGCACCTCATGCTTTTATGAACACATGAAAAAGTAGACAGGTAGTACAATCATTAAAAATCTTTTGTACTGCAAGAATGAGCAAATGTGTTGGCAGTGGAAAGTATGGAATTGTTAAGCTTGACTAATAAAAAGGAAAAAGTGAATGCACTGCAACAAATGCTTTGAGGAACTTTTCATGCAAAGCCGGAGTTTGCCGGGCTCTAACTTTCCGTTGGCACAAGCTCTGCCCATTTAGACCTGAGCTTCTGACTTCTAGCTTATCTTTTATTATTTATAAATTTTATCTTTTTCTAGTTTTTTAGCTTTTCTGCCGAGTCTTTTTTCTCATATTTATTTGTGTTGTCCGTGATGGGCTAACATATTTTTCTATTTTTAATTTTTTAAATTTAGTTACGTCAAATAAGACACTATCAGTTACAGTGTAATTTCAGTCATAAACCAGCTTATTTCAGTCCAACCGAGCGGCAGATTTTTAAGGAATCCTAAGTGGCCCAAAAAAAAAAACACCCTCCCTAGCAAACAGAAAGAAGGGTGCTCCTTTATGCAAAGAGGGGCATCTTTGCAGAGTGCATCCCACTTCTCATTTAGCCCATCTTAAAAGACAGGAGCTCTTTTCTCCTCCTCCCCATGACTTTTAGTAGTGCAATCTTTCTGCCTTCAAAAGCGACTAATCCTTTCTCTTCCTTTCATTGGTGTCTCAAACTCCCTGACCTTTTCTTCTTTTCACCCAAAAAGATTATGCCTTTCTTTTTTGCTACACGCCCTCACCACCCATATTGTGGACCTAGGGGGGCATCAAGCATGATGCTCTTTGTCAATATCTCCCCAGGTACCTTCACACCTTGCTACTGCCTTTAGAATGGGAGAGAGATGAGGCCCTCAATGGGCAATTATAAAGCTTGCCAACTTTATTGGCGACCATTTTCAATTGAGGTGTGCCTGCCTGAGCTGGACCGTTTCCCTCATGTCATCCATGGTTAAAAAATATTGAGGGATTATATGAGAAGGTTAAGAAATATTTGTGATAAATCGTTGTCAATGTATGTCGAGTTGAAATTCAAATTTACAAAAGATCTGGATTTTCAGCCTGGTGGTTCCAATCTCAGGAGATCAGACCGGTCTTATTGAGCGGTCTGGTAGGTCGGCAGGGGCGGTTAGACCGGTCTCTCGAGTTTTTGAATAGTGTGTGGTCAGACCAGCCACTTGGCGGTAGTCAGACTGGCTAAGTTCTGAATTTCGGCCGATAATTCTAAATTTTGGGAATTTGATCATGGGTCGAATCGTTTTGTTCTAGCTCAGTGCATTCATGTTACATGTAGCATGTTTGTAGTAAGTGGATCAAGTTGTGAAGAATTTGTGTTCGAAAATGATTTTTGGTCTTTAGATATGCAAGGAAGTTTGGAGGCAACTATGGTCAATGGTGAGAACTGGGACTACGCTCATGGAGAAGTTAAGGTCTAGAACGGTCAAGGATGCTAAGTGAGATGGTTAAGCTTAAGCGTGGTATAAGAAAGGTAAGGAATGTTGAAGGGAATATTCAAGCGGCAGGTCGAACCAAGTGGCTTGGTCAGTTCAAGTGAGACGTGGTCCGATAGGAGCTAGAGTGAGAGAGACTTACCGATGCGTGGCAAGCCATTGATTCACCTATACATAGCAAACATGGTGATTAGTTACAAGGGAAGGAGAAGACTGGGTCAAGGCTAGGGTATTTTGGTAGTTGGCTAAATACCGAAAATTTCATTAAATCAAAACCACGGCACTTGAAAAGACGATTTAGGTCAAGGAGATACTGAAAAGATCAAATGAATAAAATGCTAATGACTTAGCAGGTTCGGACTCATGTGCTTTGAAAAACGTGCACGAATTGAGTGTGAGTGTAAAATCCATGTGTGTGAAATTAATAGATTCCCCAATTGTGCTAACGGATAGTATCTATTAGGATAGATATGGATAGGTTACCCTATCTATTTAATAGGTTGGGAATGAAAGCTTGCAAGCTACCCATTCCAACTATTTTAATCTTGAGTTCTAAGGTTAGGGTTAGAGAGAAAAGAGTGAGTGTTGTGATGTGCTCTCTTATTTTTTTTATAGAGTGCTTGTGAAATCTTCATCCTCAAGAAGAAATAGATCAATTTCATTCATCTCTCATGAAGTATTCTTGTCTTGGTTGATTTGTGCTTATTCTTATTGTTTTTTGTCTTTCCTCTGCTCTTCTTGATCTTGCTACGTGCTAAAGACATGTAAGTAATAGAGATATTTCATGTAGATCAAATTTTATCTATCTAGATACTGTTGTTTGCAAGATTTTAATGTTGCCCAATTCTTGCTTGGTTTTGAGTCTTTCTTGAGGAATCTTATTCTAAGGGTTTTGGCTTCGAATCTTTTGGTGATCTTGTTTGTTGTAACATATGAAAATTTATCTAGAGCTATCTTGGCTATTCTTAACACACGAGCAAGTTGTATATCAAGTCTTTGATATTTGCCTGATTTTGTGCAATCTTGAGTGTTTTGAGGAAATGTTAAAACGTTGGTTAAGATCCATGCAATCCTTAGATGCAATAGGTTTCTGAGACCCTCAGAAAGATGTGTGCAAAATTTCAAATCATTTAGACGTGGATTTTAGAGTTTGCACCAAATTTGGTCTTGACTCGGGCTGATTTTTTGTTCTGAGAAGAGGGCAATGGTCAGACTGCTCCTAGCCCTAGTCAGACCGGAATGTTATGGCTAGTCAGATTGACCACCGGTTAGACCACACCTCTAGTGGCGGCCGGACTGGTCAGGTGTTGAATATGTGAGGCCTTACTGTTTTGTGTTGATGTTTGGATTTAGATTGTCAAATATAATCTTCTTAGCTCTTTAGCTACTGAAGTTAACTGGTCCTAAAAACTGCATCACTAAAATAATAGCACTGCCTGATTAAAGGCTTGATAGAGCTAATCATGCTGGTCGAAAGGTGCAACTTTAGGTAGGTGGGTGGACTATGATGCGATTTACGCTTTTACTTTGCACCAAACTTTGTTTCTTCAAGCTAAGGATTGATATGATACACGGGCAGGGGCAGGCACACGTATCATTCCTCATGATGATCTACTCTGAGTTGTGGAGATGAATGAACTTAGCAAGGCCAAAGTGACAAGCTAGCTAGCTGCTTTCTCTCTTTCTTTCTTTCTTTCTCTCTCATCGACTAAAGGGCGAGGGAGAAGCCAGTTCAAGGGAAAGCCACAACTTTGCTTGCATCTCATGACATGGAGTGGCATGATTTCACCACCGAAGTGCCATCCACTGAAGAGTGAGGAAGAGGGGAAGAAAAGAAGAGAAAGGTTACTCCTTAAAAAGACATGAAAAGCCTAGTGAATTATGCGTGTATAAACCACGCTACTAGCCTACTTTAAATTATTGATGCTTACAAGAATCATGCTAGCTCGATTCACTTTTCACCTTTGTTCAATAATTTAGCACGCCCGGTTGTTTGTTCAATAATTATACGTGTATGCATGCAAATGAAATTGTAATATGATGAATGGTGCAATCTTGTCATTTTAATTTCTATACGTATGCAATTGTTGTAATTAATTAATTTCTGGTTATAATATTTGTGCTATGTGTATAAATCAAATATTGCAGTAGTTTTATTTTGCTTTCACTGAGTTGTAATTAAGTGATGTAATTTAATGCATTGTAATTATTTTATTTGCCTCTTAATTATTTTTAATTAACTTAATTTTACTGTTTAATTTAATTAAGAGTGCGGGTTGTTTTAGCTACTTGATTCCCTGTGTTCTTATTCTAAACTGTACATATTTAGTCCAAAACAATGTAGCCATCTCGCTCCTCCAAGTCCAACCATATCACAGTCGATTCTCACCTTTGGATCGGCATGGAGATTCATGCTCTAATGAGGTGGTATTCTTCCTCTTTGGCTCTAGGCGATGGTGGTAGAGGTGGCCAACGGGTTAGGGTTAACCTATTTAGGGTTCGGGTTCACCGTACCCCTCGAGCTTATAGAGAGACCGGACCTGTGGAGGCACAGCGATGGGCGGCGGTTGTGGTGAGGCGGCAGTGGCACCGCCTCAGCCACGGGATCGTTAGAGGGTGGTGGGCTGGATCGGCTAGTGAGTCAACAAGAAGAATGAGGAGAATGTTAGGAGGGTGTGGGAGGTGGTGGCGGATCTGGTAGTGGTAGCCGCCGAAGGCAGGAAAGACGTGCTAGGGTGGTTGTGAGAGAGGAGGCGTGGGCAAACACAATAGGAGGGGAGGAGGAGGTGGTTGTGGTGGAGAGGGGCTGTGAGCGGGGATGGCGGCTGGATGTGAGTGGGTTAGGGTTAGAACGTGAGTGTGGACGAATATATAGGGGGAGAGGAAGAGAATCTAAGCCACAAGGAGACGGGGGGCTCTCGAGTAGGAGCCCGCTGCGGTGGGGAAGCTCAAGCTAAGCTAGCTCACGCACGCAGCCAGCTTCTTCTAAGCAACAACCGCACCTGCTCTACATGTACGCTGTTCTTCTTGTATCGAATGGGCCTCTCCCCTGTTGCGCGTTGTGAGACTAGCGATTGCCTTCATGATGTTTTCTCCATGCCTTGCAAACAAAATGGCGTTAAACCACCGCAAATATACGGGTGTTGCACAGCCGCGGAGACAGGCATGAGGTTACTCGACTACACGGCGACGCCAGCTGCCGCCTCGCTGCCGTCGGCCGCGCCGCCGCTGACCCCCGACGCGGCGGCCGTGCTGTCCTACACGGCGCACCCGCCGCGGCCGACGCGTCGCGCCGCCCTTGACCCCCGACGCGGCGGCCGTGTTGTCCCGTGCCGCGGCCGACGCGTCAAGGCGCCGGCACGCGCACACCACGCCGCTCCACGCGGCGGCCGCGCTGCTCTCCGGCCCGGCGCCGCTCCTCCGCGACGCTTGCGTGGCAGGCCTCACGTCCCCGCATCCGCTCCGGTGCCGCGCGCTCGACCTCTGCTTCGCCGTCGCCCTCGACCGCCTCCCCACCTCCACGGAGCAACAGAACCACCACGACGGCGCCTTCCACGCCGCGCCGCCGCTCTCCAACGCGCTCACCGCCGCGCTCAAGCGGGCCTACGCGCACCACCGCCGCATCGGCAGCGGCGGCGTCGAGGCCGACGACCACCGCGTCGGCGTGCCGCACCTCGTACTCGCCATTCTCGACGACCCGTCCGTGGCCCGCGTCATGCGCGAGGCCTCCTTCTCGAGTACGGCCGTCAAGGCTGCCATGCTGCGGTCCCTCTCCGACCCCGCGGCCCCTGACTCCGGCGTGTACGTCAACACCAGAGTGCTGCACAGGCAAGCGTCCCATCGGGACGAGGAGGTGACCAAAGTGGTGGAAGTGTTGAAGAGGGCAAGAAGCGTAACCCGGTTCTCGTCGGCGACACCGTGGACGTGGACGCCGTGTTGCAAGAGGTGGTCACGATGATACAGAGGCAGCGCCTCGGCAACGCGCGCGTCATCTCCTTCCCGAAGGAATTCGGCGATTTGGTCGACGTGGAACTGGTCGCGAAGATCAAGGAGCTCGGCGAAGTGATTAGATCGGAGTTACTGGCACCGGCATCAACGAGCGCCGGCGTCGTGGTCAACCTCGGCAACCTGCAATGGCTCGTCGAGGAAAGATGCGCGGCTCTGGGCGAGCAGGAGAAGCGGAGGGACATGGTGCTCGACACAGCGCGAGCCGCCGTTGCCGAGATGGCGCGCATCCTGAGGCAGTCCGGCGAAGGCGAACACCGCGTCTGGGTGATCGGCACGGCGACGTGTGCCACGTATCTCAAGCTCCAGGTGTATCACCCGGCGCTGGAGAGCGAGTGGGACCTCCAGGCCGTGCCCATCACGCCGAAGCCTCCACCGCCGCCGTCGCTCTGGCTCTCGCCGAGGTTTGCTTCTATTGCACGCATTGGCTGGCTTCTTGGTCTCTTTCATTCTTTTGGTCACGATCGAATATCACACAATAATGTGTTTGTTCTCTCGACGTCACAGTGTTGGAGTTAACAGAGGCATCCTAAGCAGCTCGGTCGAGGTGTTGTCATCGGCAATGCAAAGGGCGCCGAGCCTGTGCAATGCCTGCGTCGAGGGCTACGAGCGCGAGCGCGCCGAGATGGCATCATCTGAGGTCGCTCAACGTCCCACCGAGCAGCCGATGTCGCAGTGGCTGCAGATCGGGACGCCGAGCAGCGCACGGCCGTTCGACCGCGCGCAGGTTGGTTGATTGACTGCTTGCTGCACGCCAACCACACGTCGTTTGCAAGTACAAATCTCCCATTTCCATGTCGTGAACGACGCATTGACGTGTGGAATCTACCGCTTTTCAGGACAAGGCGCGCGAGGCTGACGAGCTGCGACGTCGGTGGCTCGACCGGTGCGGGCAGCTGCACTCCCATGGCCGGCCACCGATCGTTACCTGTTCCGAGTGGAACGGCGCTAGTGTCCTCGGAAACATGCAGGCGCTGCCAGCAAGGCCATCCACGGTGGCTGGCGGCACGGTGGACACCGACCTCGCGCTTGGGCCGGCTTCGACGAGGCCGGCGTGTGACACAGACGAAAAGATGCTCGTGAAACGGCTCACGGAGTCGGTGAGATGGCAACCCGAGGCTGCGGTCGCTGTCGCTAACACGATCGTGAAGGCCAAGTCCGGCGAAGGCAAGCGGCGAAGCATGGGGGCCAAGGCCGACACGTGGGTCCTCTTCGCCGGTCCTGACGTGGTCGGGAAGAGGAACATGGCCGAGGCGCTCTCCAAGTCCGTCTTTGGCACGGGCGCCGTCACCGTGCGTCTCGGCTGCCAGACAACCGGCGACGACGGCGGGGAGTCCATCATGTCATGCCGCGGCCGGACGGCACTGGACCGTGTGGCCGAGGCCATACGTGCCAACCCTTCCGTGTCATCGTGCTCGATGACCTCGACCAAGTCGACAGCGTCGTGCACGGGTCCATCATACGCGCCATTGAGTCCGGCCGGCTCATGGACTCGCACGGCCGGGACGTCGCCCTCGGCAGCGCCATCTTTGTCGTCATGTTGAGTTGGTCTTCGTCGCCTGTTCACTTGAGGAACTCTCAAGAAGCGGTGCCCCTTGCTGACTCGCCGTGGAATCTGGAGCTCCGAGTCCGGCACAAAACACCGAAGCGCAGGCCAGAGCAGCCGCTCGACGGAGACCGACGCATGAAACCACGAAAAGACTCACGCGAGCCGATTCCCCTTGACCTGAATTTGTCCATGTGTGACGATCATATCGACGACGACGACGACAGCGGCGGCGAGGGATCACCAAACTCGTCCAGCGACCTAACGGTGGAGCACGAGCAGGAGTACGGCCAGCCCGCCTCCGCCGCCAAGTGCTCGGCGCCGTCAAATGTACTGTCCGAGATCATCAAAGCCGTCGACGGAACAGTGGTGTTCAAACCAGTCGACTTCGAGCCGCTCAAGCGGAGCGTCTCCGACGTGGTGTCGGCAAAGTTCGGAGACGTCGCGGGCGAAGGGTGGTCCGTTCACGTCGACGACGGCGTGCTGGACAGGCTAGCTGGTGCCGCGTGGACGGCTGGAGCGCCCGCCACGTCGTTGGAAGCGTGGGGCGACGAGGTGATGTTCCCTAGCATACGGCAGTTGAAGCCTAGTTTAAGCGCCAACGATGTCGATGGTGCAACGGTGAGCTTGTTGGCCGTGGAAGGCAACGGCCGGCGAAAGGACGGCGACATATTTCCGACGTCGGTGACAGTCGCCGTCGACGGAAATTGACGTAGTGTCCGGGCAGGACGTGTTTCCTTTTTTTTGTTGGTCATTAATATGGTGTGTACGTTAGTAGTGCATGTAAATGTTCAGCAATCAGAAGTTAGAGACGGAACTAGAAGCTAGTTATTTCGAGAATCATATTTTGGTTTTCATTTCGTTGAGATATGCATGGATTCAGATTTCAGCATGGCCTTTAGGTGGCAAAACGACAATCGCATGCCATTAATTGAGAAACCTTACTGTGCGTGACGCGTCTGTTAATTAGTCCTAATAAACTAGTTTTTTTAAAAAAATCACTATTAATTCTTCTGGTCACAAATACATATCGTTTCAAAATGCATGTAGTTAAACTTTTAAAACTTTGATTATCGATATCTTTTTAAATATTTAGATTAGATATATAAAAATTATATGCATATATTTATCTTTAAAATATTTCAATAATATTTATAAATTTGTTGGGTTTTATAAATTAGTTGGGTTTCAGCATGGCCTTCTTCCGGTCACAAATACATATCGTTTCGAAATGCATATAGTTAAACTTTTAAAACTTTGATTATCGATATCTTTTTAAATACTTGGATATATGAAAATTATATGTATATATTTATCTTTAAAATATTTCAATAATATTTATAAATTTGTTGGGTTTTATAAATATATTACACTATAAATTAGTGGTCAAAATTATGTTTGGATAAGCATATCGATATCTAAAACGATATGTATTTATAACCGGACGGATTAATAAATTAGTTGATATAGAAGACGAAGAAGTAGTAAAACCCTGCCTCTGTGCGTGCTGCATTCAACACTGCTCTTTAGCAAATAAAAACCATGAACTATGGCGTTAACTGTGAATACTCATCGTTCATCAACATACACACTACGAGATATAATCACGTCGCGTTTAGGGCCAGTTTAGTATTCACGTTGTGCTGCGGTGTGGGATTCATGTAGCTATTTGTACATGGCAATTCTTTACCGGTTCCGGAAAGATTCTCCTGTTATGTATGGCTTTCATATACAGAATTAAAAAGAAGAAGTGCTTGTGGAAAATCACCATGCCAAACTATACAGCAGCGCGTAACTGGAATAATTTACGGAATACATACAACTTCTAGGTGCATATTCCACGTTGTTTTTTTGCAGGACATTCCTGAGTCCTAACGAGCTGTACAAGTAGCAGTAAGCCGTACCTGTATCTGGGTAGTACTCTACGTACATCGTCAGATATGCAGGAGGTAAAAAAAATTTGGTCAAAAAAGGCATGTCTCGCGTATGCGATGCGTCTCGGAGGCCGGCAACGACCAAAAAGAAGGCACGCAATCGCAACCACTCGCAGCGCACGCGGGCGGTACGCTGCCGCTGCTTTATCGATCTACTACCGCCACCTTTAACCAAAGAGAATCATTCAGTTATCTTTTAAAATTGTGCAAATCAATTTTAATATATATATATATATATATATATATATATATATATATATATATATAGAAGCACCTTACTTAATGAGAAGACGCATATGCATGATGCGCGTGAGTTGATAGTTTGTTTGGAAAAGTTACCGCGAGCAGACAAAAGTGTGTCGTAACTAATTACTCCCTCCTTCCCGTAGTATGAATCCAAAGTTCACCGTATACACAAAATCAAGGAGACATTAGATTTTAAAAAGTTAATATTATTCGACCATATATATCCATATTAAATGATATACTATATCTACTCAATTGCTTTCTCAGCATTAAAATAATGGTATATGGTGGAAATACTATAGTAACTACACATTTGGTTTTGCAATAAAGTTATATTGCGGAACAACAATTTTTAAAAATAAAGACTTATATTGCAGAATGGAGGAGCACCTTTTAATCTGCTTAGTTTGTAGAGAGTTCTATTTGTAACTGTTGTAGCTCAGTACTAATTTACTGAACCTTAATTAATTGTTAATGCATGCAGCTCTCCTATATATTGCTGGGTGTTTGGGAGTTTAATTTATTTAATTTGCTGACTCCAAAGCTAATGCTCCTGCTACTGCTGTACTAAACTAATTAATCATGTACCCGATGGCTAATGTTATCCCCTAGAAATGCACAAAATTCCCTACACTATCCAATCGTGCAAAGACAGTACATCGTGTATTGAAATGGAAGGGAATAGATGGAATGATGATTTGTCGCTGTGCTAAATTCGACTCTAATGAAGAGAGCAGTTGGCAATTGGTTAGTGAGACTAGTAGATGCCAGAGACAAAATGGTTGCATGTTTAGGGATGAGGGCCAAAGGACAAACGCACTGTAAGTTTCGTTATAACTACTCCGCTGCGGTCTCTGAAAGGGCATGTATTAATAAACAAAAGCTTTCAGCTGGCCCATGTGCCAACTTAGATCCTACACATCCACTAACCAGTAAATTTGTTCTACTGCAAACTTTTATCAATTTTAGATGCCACTTGATTGGACTAATATAAATTAATTTATAGTTAAAATTATGTTATAGCTGGTTGAAATTACACTGCAGCTAATAGTGGTTTATTTGGTGAAAAATAAGTCAGAAGCTCGAGCCAAAACGAGGAGGCCTTATTTGGAATAAAAAAACAAGGCTGCAGGTGTGTATAGTAAAGATCGAGAATGCACATACACAGTAGGTTATTAAAAACACCACATATATTGCTGGGAATATCTAAACGAAGATAATCACATGGTTGTAATATATGACTAAACTGCAATCTTATCCCTTGGTAGCAGGTGCATGCAAGGTGAGAGCGTGAGGTAGAGCAAAGTGGATGGGTAGCTAGATGCCAAGGACAAAACTGCTGCATGTTTAGGGATAAGGGCCAGAGGACAAAATAGCGGCACGTCAAGCACGTAACTACCTTTGTTGCCAACAGCAGCAGCGGCCGGGGGGCTCACTGCCAGCCTCTGCGCTGCTGCTGCTGCTGCTGCTTTGGTTAGAGCAGATAGATCGATAGATGAGCAGAGGAGAAACGAGCAATCTACACTGAAAATACTGCAGCTCCACTCCATTCCAGTGGTAGCTCGGCATCAAAGTCCGAGCCACTGACATGGCGAGGGCAGCTTTCTTGATTTAGCCCACATCCTCCCACTTTCAGTGCCATCTGTAAAAAAAAAAAAAAACACCCCTATCGGGACCACGCTCCCAAACGGTAGCAAAGGGCCGGTCATATTGGCTACGGACTATAGTTTTTAGCGATGTATGATGATTTTTTTGTTAAAAATAAATATTAGCGATGGAAAAAGAGGTTTTAAGAAAGATGGGCGAGCAATGCGTAAAATAAAGGAGAGATGTATGAGCGAGACGAGAGTGAGATAAGTGAGATGTGTAATACGTCCGTTACCCCCTGTTTTATCTTTGAAACGAGATGAAAATAAGAGAAATGAAAAAAACTACTTTAAAAAACATATATTTATATTAACTTTTAACTTCCTAGAAATCAGGCCTAAGATTAGTAAGGAGAGACGTGCCTACGGCGACAGTGGCAAGCAGCAGGGAGATGCTACATGCATGCACAGCTACTACCACAGACTACAGTAGTGCCTAGTGTTTACTGCTGTGTGTATTAGCTAGCTGGGGCCAACAGCTTCTTCAGTAGTCGCTCTAACGCAGATGAAAGCGTGTAGATGCAGACATGCAATGCAAGAGCCTTTTGTGAACAAATTTGGGCTTCCAGTAATAATACTGAATTACCACTGACCGGTGAAATGGTGACGGACTGGTAGGCCTGGTACTGTAATTTTAAGACCGTGATGGGTATTTAGACCCAGGCCTACCCATTCACAGAGCCATGCTTCTGGGCTGACATGTTGGCCCAGCTATTTGCCACCCAATAAGGCCCAAATAAGAAAGAGGAAAACGTAGGAACAAGAAACCTTACCCTTACCCGTCCATAATCTCTTCATGGCAGGACCAAATCCTTCCACTGCTATGGCTTCGGCGGCGGCCCCGCCGGCGAGGGCTTGGTGGCGGCTGGCAGTTCCCACGACTGCCGCAGCCGCAGCCGGCTGCCCCCGTGTTGGAGCGAAGCGCTTGTGAGACCTCTTCTCTTAAGCTTCGTTTAAGCTTATTTTCCGGGTTTTCTTATCGAAGTAGTGCGCCGATTGAGCAAAATTGGGCTCTGGTAGCTCTGGACATCGTTATATTGGGCGTTTTGGTAAATGTGGGATCTTGGGATTCATGAATCTTGGCCTCGCCAATTACGCTCTTTACGGTTAAGTGCATTAGTTGTGGGCTAAGTAAGCCAAATTTGCCCCCTTCCCATCAAGCCGTCATCATATGGAAATGCTCAATTATACATATATAATTTTTCACCTGAACTCGAGTAAAAAAATTTAAGCCAATAGATAAAACTGCTAGCATTTTTTCACTGAATTATGATAATTCTGTGCTGGCTTGGTCTTCTGTAGCAGAGTAGGTGCGGGTATCTGAATCTGAAGGAGGCTGAATTCGACTCTGAATTGAAGTGAAGATTGTAGTCACCATGCTCTATTCTATTTTCGCAATACCTGCCACCGAGTTTATTCATTTTACTCTCGTTAGTTTCAGGTATGCTTAGTCCTCAGTGAAGTAGTTGAATCTACTCTTTATGCAGTCACTCCTCCTTAAACCAATCTTTTATAGCATCTTGTTTTTCACATTATTTGCCACGAGGTTGCTTCATTTGTAAATCAGACTTAATTTGCTGTATCTGCTTAGTGCCTTAGATAGTGGCTTTGTCCTCAGTGGGAAAAGTTAAATCTAGTAGTTATACAGTCACACCAACTTAACCGATTTTTCTTTGCGAAATTTGCTTACTTTCACGTCAACTATCTCCCTTTGAAAATGTGGAGCGTATTGCCATGATTAGTGTGCTTAGCGCGTTGTAACATCCTTCTAACAGCACAGGACTTCGAATGGCAAGCGCCCGTATGCACAAGGTCAGAAATGTCCATGTCAAAAGCGGGGAGGCAGAAGGAGGTCCAAGCACCGACAGCATCACTCCTCCCGACGAAGAAACGCTGCAGCGCGACCTAGAGATGGCAATCCAGGAAGAAGACTACGCCCGCGCCGCGAGGCTGAGGGACGAGCTCCGTGTTCTCCAGGAGGGCAGCAGGTCCGCCGTCCTCGCAGCGAATGCGCGGTTCTACAAGGCTTTCAAGAGCGGCGATCTCGTCGCGATGCACTCGATCTGGGTGAAGGGAGATCACGTGTACGTCGTTCATCCTTCAGCTGGTCGGATATCGGGCTACGAGATGGTCATGCAGAGCTGGGAGATGGTGTGCGACGCGGGCTACGAGTTCCCTCTTCAGATCGATCTCCAGGACGTCGAGGTCCATGTGAGGGGTGATCTTGGCTACGTTACCTGCCTGGAGCTGGTTAAATCCAGAGGGAGTAGCAGCTGGGGCAAGCAGATAGCCACCAACGTATTTGAGAAGGTTGATGGCAAGTGGTTCATGTCCGTCCACCATGCTTCGCACTTCGACGCGTGAAAATGGTTCTACCTTAATTTGGATGACCTGCAGCAAACATAATACAGCACAGGTTCACGGCACAGGATATGCGCATATCAAAAGTACTATTTCAAAAGGCCATACTGATCGAACACTTATGGGAAATATGTAAGTAGGTAGATGGAAATCTAGTATTATTCATGTTCGACTCAACACGGAGGATAAATTATCATAACCATACCCATTGAGCTTGCTGATAGCCTTCTCGTCACACGGACAGAGTTCTCATCATTCCTACGCCTCATCTCGTGTCCAGGCCTATCACCACCTCCTGCCCTCAAGCTTGGAGGTACATATGCTCCCTACCAACACCACCTGGTGCTCCAGGGCCATCAGCACTAGGAGGCCTGTCCAAGGCTTCACTTTGTGGAGCAAGGTCCTTGTAGGGGCACTTTGAAGTCCAGTGGTCACCCTTCTTCCCACAGGTTCTGCAAACCATGAGAACAGCACCTCCCTTACTTGCCATTGCCAGTGGATCACCAGAAGCACTTGGTTCCTCAGCTTTGCTCCCTACAATTAAGTGAATAGTTAGCAAATAAGACACAAAGGCAGACTAAAGCAAAGCCAGCTAGTTTAGGGACATCAGAACCACAAATATGAAGAGATTATCAACAAGAAAGATGTACTGTCAGCTTCATGTTACAGCTTTAGCAGAACATTAGAAATGGCTAAACTGACAACCTATTTCAATAAGATGTTTACTGTTGAGAAAGATCCTTCAGCGAGGTGAATATCAATCAAAATTCCTAAAGTTAACATGCCCAGCAGTCGGCAATCTGCATTCAGGAACCCATGTACCAGAACAAACAAACATTTAACCTACTCACCTACTCAACTGCAGCCTGCATAAGCTTGCTAGAATAATACAATACCAAGATGAATCAGATGATCAGCAAGAATGTGAAATCATTACAAAAATGCAGAATGCAAATTTTCGATGTTCGGTAACATAATCGGCATCACAGGCAATAGGATTTTAGGAATGAGGAGAATTATGCATGCTCCCATGATACCAACATATCCCAAATATAACTCATGTACACCATGACTAACAATACATTAGCACAGCAATTGGGAATACCATGATCAGATATTCCACATGGCCTACACACAGTGTACCTTAATCACCTACGTTACTCAGACAGAATAGAGTTGTCCATAAAAACTTGCCTCTATGCTCCACCACTGTCCCGTGTTTCAACAATTTCATATGATTCCCCACTGTCCCATGTTTCAACATTTGCATTCAATTATATTCAACTGCAGCTTCTCGTAGATGTAACTGACTTTTTTTTTTGCAATCAGATAACATGTTCTCTTATCCAACCCTACCAGTCCTTCAGAAGTTTTAAAACCAATCACTCCTAATGACAAAGGCTTGGTTCTATAACATTGTAGGTACCCATCTAATTACTGTGTTTATATATCTACCGATTTATTGCTCCTACACAGCCCAATTATAAGTGTTACTGTAACACCTGTGTTTCACCTAGATGTACACGTAAACAAAAAATTCCAAAACAACCCATCGCGCTTTTATAATTTTACAGCACTATCACCAACTTGTATCTAGAGTCTTAAGAAGATCAAAACCAACTCCTATGGCCTACCTAGATAGGTCACCAACCTCAATCCGAGAGAGCGTCTAGCAACAAAACAGATGATTCGAAACAGATCAATGGATGCAGATCTAATTGGGATATATACAGAACAGCGACAACCTGGGGCGCGTGGGCGCTCGAGGACTATCTCCTCAGTGGAGACCATGGTGAGCCGCGAGCTGGCGTCCTCGTGCACGGCGTCGCCGAACTTGGGCCACGCGCGACGCTCAATGGCGCTCTTGGAGAGGCGCGCGCGCGCGAGTTTGCGAACGCGGGTGGTTGTGGTGACCTTCACCTTGTTGCCCTCGTCGTCGAAGCGGTACTCCACCACCTTCTTGAGGCCGTTCGCGTCCGGCCCGATGACCACCCGAGGCGGGAGCAGGAAATCGAGGTCGCCCCCGTCGTCCTCCTCGAGCTCGCCCCACCGGATCTTCTGCTGCTGCTGCGTCGCCGCCGCCGCCATGGTTCTCGTTCGCTCGTCGGGTGCTCCGCTACGTGGGTTAGGGTTTGAGGGTGCGGCGGCGTGAGGAGCGCTTGTTGGGGTGCGGCTTGGGAATGGGTGGCTCGGATCGATTTCCGGATGTTTTGAAGGCCCGATCGGTAGTTCGGTACTGCGGTATCGGTGGAGCCGTGGAGATTGGCCGGCCTTATTGGGTTTTCCGGATGTTTTGAAGGCCCGATCGGTAATGTATTTTGGACTATATTAAGTCTTTAGTAGCATTTTCTAAAAGGAAGCTGTGCTTTAGGTTTTAGCTAGCAAGTGAGAATCTGTGTTGAATGGTTCAAATCATGTGCGTTTTCTATATTTTGTGTTGTTTTCGACCATGTGTAAAATTGAAGTTCAAGATAAAATGCATCAAAATTGCTCTAAAGAGTGAGTACCTATCTTAGGATATGAGTAATGTCAGATGGAGCGGTCCAGATTTTAGAAATACTAGCAGCGTAAGCGCGGCGGCACGCCGCGCTAGCTACCGTGTGGACCGAAGTAAAAGAGACGATAATCCGCGAGGAGTTTCTTAAAAAAAATCGAGGACGCATGCGTAATTTCGGAAAAACAAAGGCCTTTTTCGCAAAAAACCGAGGACCCGCAAGGACACAGCGTAACTAAATGAGGACCCGTCGTAATTTTGGAAAAGCTGCGGTGCTATCCAACAAACAAGACGCAGTTTTCGGTGAAGTGGAGGGTTTTCGGGAAAAAACTGGCAAGGACCTTTTTGCAGGAATCGATACCTTTACGCTATTTCGGAAAATACAGGGCCTTTTTTGCAAAAACGCTGATGTGGTATGGCTCAGGGACCGGGAACTCCCCCTGCTTTGTTTTAGTGACTAGTCACGTGTCTTGCCATGACATGACAAGAAGGTAATTTGTGTAAAGAATTGGTTAATGTATAAGGATAGTTTAAATGGTAATCTCCTATTGTTAATTGATATAATTGGTGTCTTTATATGTTTTGATGTATTTATTTGTTGGTTTGGTAGAGTTATTTATTTAGGTAGCAAGAATCAATGTTTTTGTTGGATAAATATTTTTTTGTATGGTGTATGTGTTTGATGTTGTTTGGTAATTTGTATGAATTGGAAGCTTTATATATCTCTATTACTTAAAATGTGAGTTGGTGGTTGTTGGTTCATTTTGGTGCGTTGTTTTCATCCGCTTCGATGGAAGATCGTGCTTCTTTTCCCCGTGTATGGCGTTCCTTCTCAACGTTTGTGCAGAAACCGCCTTCAACGCCTTTGTCAATTGTTGCCCATTATCTCCCGTTTCGTTACCGATTCTTATCCTTTACCTCCAAAATTCCCAGAACCAACAAACCGGGTTTTATACGGTTGGTGTGCAACCTAAAGTTATATTACAATACAAAATACTCCACGCAGGCGTGCACGAGTGTAGAATAAACCCTAGCGACATGTGTCGCCTAGGGATCTTCAAAGCCTTCCTCAACAGTTCCATCATCATTTTCCCAAGTATCTTTTGTTAATAGTTTAGCAAGCGTGAGTACAACAACCGTACTCAACAAGTTACATAGAGAACACTATATAACTACTTACCGATTTTCAAGAGATGGTGATATAGTTGTTTTATCATTGTCTGTGGATGCAATTTTGGTTTGCAAACATTTTTAGTATAAAATAACAAAACATAAACTTAAAGAATTGGAGTTTCAACATCTTGATTAGCTTCCTTCAACATCTTAATAATTAATCTCTTATGCCTCATTGTATTCTATCGATTTAAGCAACTACTAGATCGGGTTTGACAAGACAAAACTTATGGTTAGCGATCACTATGTTCTTTACTTAGCATAAGGTTCTAGTTCTTAATTTTCATTAACTAAGTAACCATTCACAGATAATAACCCAGTGCACTGCGGCACTATCACTACTAGTGTAAAGTAGTTGAATTTTCTAAACTAGCATAGTATATTTTATAGTAATTTATCATTACTAGGGCTTGTCAAGGTGAATATGACAATCAAATTAAATAAGGCTTTTTAGGTGGTAGGACATAACTAAATATCATGTTGTTCTAAACATTTATTGTACAAGAAATAATAATACGGAGATAAGATAATGAAAATATTGATAATTAAATAATTAAGGGAATGTAGATTTAATTTGATAAAAAACATGTGACTTGTCCTTGAAAATGTCCCTCTGGATTGGTTGTTTTATGATGCGTGTGCTAACGCTAAAACAATAAAATTAATTCCGTGCTCAAAGGATTGAGCTAGAAAAAGAGAGAAAATAATGAAAGAAAGGAAAGAAAATCAAATAAATTAGGTTTGAGGTTTTTGGGTTTGATATGGAGGAATGGAGTTGAAATTTGGGTAGATGAGATCAAAAGCAGTGAAATGGGTATATAATTATTTTAGGGTTTGGATGAACAATAACGGTAAATACTATACATTGTGGTCTAGGTACTATTTATGGTGGGTTTTGTAATGTACACTCTTGGGCCAATTACTATTTATCTTGGATCGGTCGCTATAGTGTTGGATCGCTCTGATCTTGGTTTGGTTTGTGTGAACGATGTGATGACACTTCATTCATCATCTCCTCCTCGCATTGCTACAATAGCCGAAAGCAGGGGAGAGGAAAATGGGAAATTCTTGAGTGTGGTGCTTTGCAATGAATTTTGGCCTTAGGCGTGATCGGGGATGGTGAAGCTTCTGACGGCAAAGGTGTCTTTGCGATGGTTTTAATAGCAGGTGAGCTTCAAGGGCTAAGGGACAAGAGCATTAGTGTTTGAGCATTCTTAGGAGTAGGGAAGCTTGGGTACATGGCGGCTCGAGTCGGGGTGGTTGTGCAAGGTCGTCAGGTGAATTTTGTCACATGGTCCATCCAAAAGACGCAGGCGCCAAGATGTCACAACTAAAAAGTACACTCATTGTAGAACATTTAAACCATGTTCGAACTATGAATTTCACGAGAATCGGTAGATGCCTAGGTTCACACGTATTTCTATAGTCCCGCTTAAAATGATTTACGCTATGGTCATTGGTGAAATAGATCTTGAAATTATTATTAGTTTTGATCTAGGCATTCAATAAAATAAAAAGCTGTATATCTTCACAAATAATAAAAACATATTATTTAAAATAATTCTAATTTTAGAAGCTAAAAGAAAAAGCCAAAAGCGTTGCCAAAACAAACTGCGACTTGAAAAGGACCTTGCCTTGGATGACTACATCGGTGAGGTGCCTAGGTCCAACAGCAGGCCTCGTCCGATCGACCGTTATCAAGATGAAGATTATGGAACGGATACGAAATGGAGAAATGGATATCCGGTATCCATCAATATTACTAGGAAAAGAAAATGGAGTTCTTGTTTCACATCAAAACAATTAAAATCTCCATGTTCCTGTTTCGAAGAAGACAAGCTGTTGTTTTTCACAGAAGCGATCTGAGAAAGATAGCGATGATGCGATCGAGAAAAGATAGCAAGCAAGTAAGAGAGGAGAAGCGTTATCTGACTGCATTGCTTGGTGAAGACCAACTCCGACTCGAGGAAAAATAGCAGGGAAAAGCGATAGGAAGAAGGAAAGCTGCGACCAAGAAGAGAAAAGCGAATACGAGAACCGCAAAGAACCGAAAAACAACACCTTGAAAATGCGAACTTGCGGACTTTGAACACCGGTGAAAATCGAGTCCCTCCTTGATCCTTTTGGCTCGAGCAGCTAGGTAGAGACCACAATAATGGAAGATCTTGGGAGACCAAAATCAATCCAAAGCCAAGAAATTCAGATTTGGGGTAAAAGCGAAAACTAACAGGCTGCCCCAAAATCCAAATTGCTCTCCATCCTTTGATCCTTTGGCTCTACGAAACTTTGAGGATATGATAGAAATAGCCTCTAGTCTCAACATGCAAAATTTCATCCTACCTCTTGAAAGGAAACACGAAGTTCAACAAAACCCTAGAACAAGAAAGTCGGAAAATTAAGAGCAGAGGAGCTCAAAAGAAAATTCGAAATTAAACTTGATTCTCTGTTGAAACTATAGAAATCCGGTATTATCCATATCCAACTCCGACTCGAGGAAAAATATGGAATATGATACATGATAAGTGATATCCATTCGTATCCGCTCGATTACACCTCCTACATGCATGCATGTGGTAACCACGTAGGATACGTGACGTTCGCCCGCACGTGACGACGCTTTTCAAACCGAAATCGATTACTGAATCCTACATGCACTGGATGACCTCATGGTCTCGTCACAACGATTCGAGGACACGACACGATGCGATGCTATGATATTATGTTCGTGAAATGCATGTAGCTATTCATGGAAATCTATTTATCGAATACAATCTCTGCACTCGATGCATGGTCCACATTGTGGTGGTGTTCGTTCGCTTATTTTTGATGGCTATATTATTTATATATTTTTATTTTTTAAATTTAATTATGTTAAATAAGCATCACGTGTGAAATGCATGTAGCTATTTTTCATGGAAATCTATTTTATCATTTACGATATTATGGATCTCTGCTATTTGCTTGTGCTACGAAATTAATGTGCTATTCATGGAAATCTATTTATGAATACAATCTCGAACTCGATGCGTGGCTTATCGTAAGAAAGTACAATCGTGACGCAATTTGACTCTGTCCGATTAAATTCTCGCGGTCCTGCTGTGACGGTGACAGCAGCTGGAGCTTATTTAACATAACATAACGTGGTGTGCACGTCTGTATTCGGCTTATTTTGGATGCATGGTGCTTATGGTGAAAACATCTTGTTTGTGGTGAAAAAACAGAATGGTAATTGTGATAGAGGCTTATTTAACAAAATTTAAAAAATTGAAAATATAAAAATTTGTTAGACCATCACAGACAACACAAACGAATACGGGAAAAAAAGAATCGGCAAAAAAGCCATATCGAGCGGTGCCTCCTGTTTTTGCAGGACATTCCTGGATCCCTATAAGTAGCGGTAAGGCAGTAGCTGAGCGGTGTACATCAGCAGGTATGCAGGAGGGAAAGCTGGTCAAAAAAAGGCATGTTTCGCGTCTGCGATGCGTCTCGGAGGCCGGCAACGACCGAAAAAGAAGGCATGCGATCGCGACCAGTCGCAGCGCACGCGCGGCAGGGGTACGCTGCCGCTGTTTTAACCGAAAGATGCATACGCATGACGCCCGAGTTGGTAAGAAAGAACGAAAAAGTTACCGCGGCAGTGACTAATTACCCTTTTAACCTTACCTGTTGTATGCACGCACTCCGGTCGGTTGGGGCCTCCAAACATTCGCCCACAATCAGAGGCGGATCCACAGCTCCACACCTTAGTTTCAAATCAGGATTTAGAAAAATATCTAGTGTATAATATAGATAAATTCAGTTTAATATGAGTAATATTTTTATAGTCCAACTCAGATAGCCTACATCAATCTACCACTGAGCCTGAGACGTAACCAAATTCTGGTTCCGCAACTGAACTAATGTTTGGAAATAATATTGCTAGCTAGAGCCTATGGGAGAGTTCTATTTGGATCTGCTGTAGCCTTACTGAACCTTTGCTAATGCAGTACTCCTATTGCTGGATGCCTGGGAATTTTATTTGGTGGCTCCAAAGCTAATATATACTCCTACTACTGTTGTGGTTAATTAATTAATCCTGTACCCAATGACCAATGTTCTCCCATGGAAATGCACAAAATAATATATATACTCCAGTATCCTATCGTGCAGTGGCAGTACATCGTGTGTCGAAATGGAAGGGAATAGATGGGGTGATGATTTGTCGCTGTGCTAAACTCCCCTCTGGCAAAGAGAGCAGTTGGTAATTAGTTAGTGATGCTAGTAGATGCCAGAGACAAAATGGTTGCATGTTTAGGGATAAGGGCCAAAGGACAAATGCACTGTAAGTTTCGTTATAATCTGAAAGATTAATAAAAAAAGATTTCAGCTGGCACATGTGCCATGTGCATACCTACTGTAACCAGTAGATTTGTGAGGTCCTGCTCCTACCATCTACTAGTACTAACTAACTTTTATAAAACATTATTTGAAATAAAAAACCTGGAGTATAACTAAACTTCAGGTTTAATAAGCTATAGCTAGTAAAGATCGAGAACGCATATAATACTAAAAATAATACATATTGCTACGGTTTTTTAAATCAAGATAATTACGTACGTGCTGGTAATTTCTGGCGATAGAGAGTTAAAAGCTCATCCCATGTCAGTTGGTGCATGCGAGTGAGTGTGCGAAGAGGTAGGTAGACAGTAGCAGCAAATTAAAGTGGACGGGTAGCTAAATGCCAAGGACAAAACTGCTGCATGTTTAGGGATGAGGGCCAGAGGACAAAATAGCGGCACGTTAAGCACGTAACTACCTTTGCCAACAGCAGCGGCCGGAGGCCTCACCGCCACTAGAGAGAGAAGGCTGTAAATCATACCTCTGCTGCCGCCTTGGTTAGAACAGATACAGACAGACAGAGTAGAAAGAAGATATATCTACACTGAAAATACTGCAGCTCCACTCCATTCCAGTGGTAACACAGCATCAAAGTCCGAGCCACTGACATGGCGACGGCAGCTTTCTTGATTTATTTACCCCCACGCCCTCCCCGCTCTCAGATGCTACATGCATGTACAGCTGCTACTACCACAGAGTACATCGGTACAGTAGTGCCTAGTGTTTACTGTTCAGTGTTTACGAGCTGGGGCCAACAGCATCTTCAGAAGTCGCTCTCGTGCAGATGGAAGCGTATAGATGCAAACATGCAATGCAGGAGCCTTGTGTGAATAAAATTGGGTTTCCTGATACTGAACTGCTGGCTGGTGAGTAGTAGGCCTGGTACTGTAATTTTGAGACGATGATGGGTATTTCAGTATTTGGGCTCAATCCTACCCATTCACAGAGCCATGCTTCTGAGCAGAAAGCTTGATTTCCGGGTTCTGGTAGCTTTGAACATCGGTATATTGGTCGTTTTGGTAAATGTGGGATCTTGGGATCTCGGAATTACACTCTAGGTTTTAGTTAACGCTTAACAGGTTTTTCTTAGCTTTAGTTAAGTCTTAAGTAAGCCAAGTTTTTTTTCACTTGAACCTAAGTAAAAAAACAAAGCAAATAGATGAAACTGCTAGCATTTTTTTTCACTGAATTGTGAAATTTCTGTGCTGGCTTGGTCTTTTGTAGTAGAGTAGGTGGCAAGGGTATCTGACTGAGAGAAAGAGGCTGAATTCGAGTGCGAATTGAAGTGAAAACTGTAGTCACGATGCTCTAGTCTCTTTTCACAATATCTGCCACTAAATTGCTTCATTTTACTCTCGTTTAGTTTCAGGTATGCTTAGTCCTCACTCAGTTCAGTAGTTGAATCTGTTTTTGTGCAGTCGCTCCTGCTTTAACCAATTACTTGTAACATCTTATTTTCACATTATTTGCCACTAGGTTGCTTGATTTTACTCTATATCAGTCCTGCTATCTGCTTAGTTCCTTAGTGGCTTAGTCCTCAGTGGGAAAAGTTAAATCTAGTAGTTACACGGTCACACCAACTTCGCCAATTTTTCTTTGTAAAATTTGCTTACTTTCACATCGATTATTTCCCTTTGAAAACGAGGTGCACATTGCCCTGTTTAGTGTGCTTAGCGTGTTGCGATCTCTCTCTAACAGCACAGGACTTTAAATGACAAGCACCCGCACGCACAAGGTCAGAACTGTCCATTGTCAAAAGCGGGGAGGCTGGAGGAAGTCCAAGCACCGAGAGCTGAATCCGACGAAGAAACACCGCAGCGCAATCCAGGAAGAAGACTGTGCCCGCGCCGCGAAGCTAAGGGACGAGCTCCGTGCTCTCCGCGAATGCGCAGTTCTGCAACGCTTTCAAGACAGGAGGTAGTAGCAGCTGGACTGTGAGTTCCCTCTTCAGATTGATCTGCAGGACGTTGAGGTCCATGTGAGAGGTGATCTAGGTTACGTTACCTGCCTGCAGCTGGCTAAAACCAGAGGTAGTAGCAGCTGGGGGAAGCAGATGGCCACCAACGTCTTTGACAAGGTTGACGGCAAGTGGTTCGTGTGCATCCACCATGCTTCGCACTTGGACGAGTGAAATTGGTTTTGGATGACCTGCAAGAGCAACTCTCGCGGGAGGTTTTGCAGTACAGCTATACACTCATATTTGAGACCCTTGATTCTCTCTTACCCTTTATTCTCTCTCTTTTATAGTTCTTTTTTTGTACAACCGCATGCTATTTTGAGGAATCTTAGAACAAGAATGCATTTTTTTTAGCTGAAATTGATACTGTAGCATATGTTAACATTTAAGGAAAAAAACGTTACATCCCTACTGACAACACAAAGAAAAAATGGGATAAAACGTCACATTAAGAAATCATCATGTTCAAAATAGCTCCTGGCTACAGGAACAACAAACGTTAGGCGCCTGATCTGGAGCATCAAGACAGCAGACCAAACACTTGGCGTGCCATGCAGATAGCACAGGCTTAACCGATAACTAAATCAAGGAAAACCTCACTAAAACATGATGAAAATGAAACACTTATCCCACCCTTACAAATGCACTTTTGCAAGACTGGCAGACAGTCAAAACAGCAGCTTAGTTATTCTCGTCCAAGCAAACATAATACAGCACAGGTTCACGGCACAGGATATGCGCATATCAAAAGTACTATTTCAAAAGGCCATACTGATCGAACACTTATGGGAAATATGTAATGTTAGTAGATAGTAGCAAAAACTAATTAGGCCTTGGTGTTGCCCACTCAACACGGAGGATAAGGTTATCATAACCATACCCATTGAGCTTGCTGATAGCCTTCTCGGCGTCCTCTCTGTGGACGAAGTTGACAAAGCCAAACCCCCTGCTTGACCCGGTCTTCTGATCCACAGCAACATAGACACGGCTAACCGGGCCAAATGTGCGGAACAGCTCAAGGAGGTCGGGCTCACGGGTATCCTCTGATAGATTGGTCACACGGACAGAGTTCTCATCATTCCTACGCCTCATCTCGTGTCCAGGCCTATCACCACCTCCTGCCCTCAAGCTTGGAGGTACATATGCTCCCTTACCAACACCACCTGGTGCTCCAGGGCCATCAGCACTAGGAGGCCTGTCCAAGGCTTCACTTTGTGGAGCAAGGTCCTTGTAGGGGCACTTTGAAGTCCAGTGGTCACCCTTCTTCCCACAGGTTCTGCAAACCATGAGAACAGCACCTCCCTTACTTGCCATTGCCAGTGGATCACCAGAAGCACTTGGTTCCTCAGCTTTGCTCCCTACAATTAAGTGAATAGTTAGCAAATAAGACACAAAGGCAGACTAAAGCAAAGCCAGCTAGTTTAGGGACATCAGAACCACAAATATGAAGAGATTATCAACAAGAAAGATGTACTGTCAGCTTCATGTTACAGCTTTAGCAGAACATTAGAAATGGCTAAACTGACAACCTATTTCAATAAGATGTTTACTGTTGAGCTGAAAGATCCTTCAGCGAGGTGAATATCAATCAAAATTCCTAAAGTTAACATGCCCAGCAGTCGGCAATCTGCATTCAGGAACCCATGTACCAGAACAAACAAACATTTAACCTACTCACCTACTCAACTGCAGCCTGCATAAGCTTGCTAGAATAATACAATACCAAGATGAATCAGATGATCAGCAAGAATGTGAAATCATTACAAAATGCAGAATGCAAATTTTCGATGTTCGGTAACATAATCGGCATCACAGGCAATAGGATTTTAGGAATGAGGAGAATTATGCATGCTCCCATGATACCAACATATCCCAAATATAACTCATGTACACCATGACTAACAATACATTAGCACAGCAATTGGGAATACCATGATCAGATATTCCACATGGCCTACACACAGTGTACCTTAATCACCTACGTTACTCAGACAGAATAGAGTTGTCCATAAAACTTGCCTCTATGCTCCACCACTGTCCCGTGTTTCAACAATTTCATATGATTCCCCACTGTCCCATGTTTCAACATTTGCATTCAATTATATTCAACTGCAGCTTCTCGTAAGATGTAACTGACTTTTTTTTTTGCAATCAGATAACATGTTCTCTTATCCAACCCTACCAGTCCTTCAGAAGTTTTAAAACCAATCACTCCTAATGACAAAGGCTTGGTTCTATAACATTGTAGGTACCCATCTAATTACTGTGTTTATATATCTACCGATTTATTGCTCCTACACAGCCCAATTATAAGTGTTACTGTAACACCTGTGTTTCACCTAGATGTACACGTAAACAAAAAATTCCAAAACAACCCATCGCGCTTTTATAATTTTACAGCACTATCACCAACTTGTATCTAGAGTCTTAAGAAGATCAAAACCAACTCCTATGGCCTACCTAGATAGGTCACCAACCTCAATCCGACCACACCCACAGGGATAACAACCATGAACAGGTCGATGCAATCACCCCTAATTTTCCCTAATTTTGACCTAGAGAGCGTCTAGCAACAAAACAGATGATTCGAAACAGATCAATGGATGCAGATCTAATTGGGATATATACAGAACAGCGACAACCTGGGGCGCGTGGGCGCTCGAGGACTATCTCCTCAGTGGAGACCATGGTGAGCCGCGAGCTGGCGTCCTCGTGCACGGCGTCGCCGAACTTGGGCCACGCGCGACGCTCAATGGCGCTCTTGGAGAGGCGCGCGCGCGCGAGTTTGCGAACGCGGGTGGTTGTGGTGACCTTCACCTTGTTGCCCTCGTCGTCGAAGCGGTACTCCACCACCTTCTTGAGGCCGTTCGCGTCCGGCCCGATGACCACCCGAGGCGGGAGCAGGAAATCGAGGTCGCCCCCGTCGTCCTCCTCGAGCTCGCCCCACCGGATCTTCTGCTGCTGCTGCGTCGCCGCCGCCGCCATGGTTCTCGTTCGCTCGTCGGGTGCTCCGCTACGTGGGTTAGGGTTTGAGGGTGCGGCGGCGTGAGGAGCGCTTGTTGGGGTGCGGCTTGGGAATGGGTGGCTCGGATCGATTTCCGGATGTTTTGAAGGCCCGATCGGTAGTTCGGTACTGCGGTATCGGTGGAGCCGTGGAGATTGGCCGGCCTTATTGGGTTTTTCCGGATGTTTTGAAGGCCCGATCGGTAATGTATTTTTGGACTATATTAAGTCTTTAGTAGCATTTTCTAAAAAGGAAGCTGTGCTTTAGGTTTTAGCTAGCAAGTGAGAATCTGTGTTGAATGGTTCAAATCATGTGCGTTTTCTATATTTTGTGTTGTTTTTCGACCATGTGTAAAATTGAAGTTCAAGATAAAATGCATCAAAATTGCTCTAAAGAGTGAGTACCTATCTTAGGATATGAGTAATGTCAGATGGAGCGGTCCAGATTTTAGAAATACTAGCAGCGTAAGCGCGGCAAGGCACGCCGCTTAGCTACCGTGGACCAAGTAAAGAGACGATAATCCGCGAGGAGTTTCTTAAAAAAAATCGAGGACGCATGCGTAATTTCGGAAAAAACAAAGGCCTTTTTCGCAAAAAAAACCGAGGACCTGCAAGGACCTGTACGTAACTAAATGAGGACCCGTACGTAATTTTGGAAAACTGCAGGGTGCTATCCAACAAACAAGACGCAGTTTCGGTGAAGTGGAGGGGGTTTTCGGGAAAAAACTGGCAAGGACCTTTTTGCAGGAATCGATACCTTTACGCTATTTCGGAAAATACAGGGGCTTTTTTGCAAAAACGCTGATGTGGTATGGCTCAGGGACCGGGAACTCCCCCTGCTTTGTTTTAGTGACTAGTCACAGTCTTGCCATGACACGCCAAGAAGGTAATTTGTGTAAAGAATTGGTTAATGTATAAGGATAGTTTAAATGGTAATCTCCTATTGTTAATTGATATAATTGGTGTCTTTATATGTTTTGATGTATTTATTTGTTGGTTTGGTAGAGTTATTTATTTAGGTAGCAAGAATCAATGTTTTTTGTTGGATAAATATTTTTTTTGTATGGTGTATGTGTTTGATGTTGTTTGGTAATTTGTATGAATTGGAAGCTTTTATATATCTCTATTACTTAAAAATGTGAGTTGGTGGTTGTTGGTTCATTTTTGGTGCGTTGTTTTCATCCGTTCGATGGAAGATCAGCCGCCTGCTTTTCCCTGTGTATGACGTTCCTTCTCAACGTTTGTGCAGAAACCGCCTTCCGCAACGCCTGTGCAGAAATTGTTGCCCATTATCTCCCGTTTCGTTACCGATTCTTATCCTTTACCTCCAAAATTCCCAGAACCAACAAACCAGGTTTTATACAGTTGGTGTGCAACCTAAAGTTATATTACAATACAAAAATACTCCACAGACGTACCTGAGTGTAGAATAAACCCTAGCGACATGTGTCGTCTAGGGATCTTCAAAGCCTTCCTCAACAGTTCCATCATCATTTTCCCAAGTATCTTTTGTTAATAGTTTAGCAAGCGTGAGTACAACAACCGTACTCAACAAGTTACATAGAGAAACACTATATAACTACTTACCAGGATTTTCAAGAGATGGTGATATAGTTGTTTTATCATTGTCTGTGGATGCAATTTTTGGTTTGCAAACATTTTTAGTATAAAATAACAAAACATAAACTTAAAGAATTGGAGTTTCAACATCTTGATTAGCACACCTCAACATTTTCAAATCATTTCTAAATCTACTTATGCCTCGCTGTTGGAGTCACCCATTAAACACAGTTTCATTTACCGGAAGCACGGTGTATTCGAATACTATTAAATTATGACTCTGCAGAGTTGCTCAGCTTTACCCACAAGATTTCTCAGGTTCTCAATATCATGCAATAGGCACGTAACATTTTCACGTGCGACTGAGTTGAGAAAACAAGGTTGTTCCATTACCCATCTCTTTGTGTAGCCTCTACTCGGTAGGGACTAGGCAACACAGGCAGTTGACATTCCACTGTGCAATGCAGAAAGCGCGACCCGACTCCCGTGTAATACTACCGTTGTTAAGTATGGTTTTACCGTTTTCATACCACCTTTTACACACGCGGGCTATTCCCTTTTTGGAACCCCAATAATCTATAGATATTCTATCGATTTAAGCAACTACTAGATCAGGTTTGACAAGACAAAACTTATGGTTAAGCGATCACTATGTTCTTTACTTAGCATAAGGTTCTAGTTCTTAATTTTCATTAACTAAGTAACCATTCACAGATAATAACCCAGTGCACTGCGGCACTATCACTACTAGTGTAAAGTAGTTGAATTTTCTAAACTAGCATAGTATATTTTATAGTAATTTATCATTACTAGGGCTTGTCAAGGTGAATATGACAATCAAATTAAATAAGGCTTTTTAGGTGGTAGGACATAACTAAATATCATGTTGTTCTAAACATTTATTGTACAAGAAATAATAATACGGAGATAAGATAATGAAAATATTGATAATTAAATAATTAAGGGAATGTAGATTTAATTTGATAAAAAAACATGTGACTTGCCTTGCGGATCAACGTATTCTACATGTTTGTATTCTTCTTCTTGTCCTTGAAAATGTCCCTCCTGGATTGGTTGTTTTGCGGCGTCGTGTGCTAACGCTAAAACAATAAAAATTCAATTCCGTGCTCAAAGGATTGAGCTAGAAAAAAGAGAGAAAATAATGAAAGAAAGGAAAGAAAATCAAATAAATTAGGTTTGAGGTTTTTCGGGATTTGATATGGAGGAATGGAGTTGAAATTTGGGTAGATGAGATCAAAACAGACGAAATGGGTATATAATTATTTTAGGGTTTGGATGAACAATAACGGGTAAATACTATACATTGCGGGTCTAGGTACTATTTATGGTGGGTTTTGTAATGTACACTACTGGGCCAATTACTATTTATACTGGATCGGCTGCTATAGTGTTGGATCGCTACAGTACTGGGTTTGGTTTGTGTGAACAGTAACCGATGACACTGTTCATCATCTCCCTCCTCGCATTGCTACAATAGCCGAAAACAGGGGGAGAGGAAAATGGGAAATTCTTGAGCTGTGGTGCTTTGCAATGAAAACAGAGGATATGGGTGGACTCCTGGTGACGAGAGGGTTCCATTTTTGGCCTTAGGCGTGATCGGGGATGGCTGAAGCTTCACCGACGGCAAAGGTGTCTTTGCGATGGTTTTTAATAGCAACGGTGAGCTTCAAGGGCTAAGGGGACAAGAGCATTAGTGTTTGAGCATTCTTAGGAGTAGGGGAAGCTTGGGTACATGGCGGCTCGAGTCAGGGGTGGTTGTGCAAGGCTGTCCGGTGAATTTTGTCACATGGTCCATCCAAAAGACGCACGCCAGTATGTCACAACTAAAAAGTACACTCATTGTAGAACATTTAAACCATGTTCGGAACTATGAATTTCACAGAATCAGGTAGATGCCTAGGTTCACACGTATTTCTATAGTCCCGCTTAAAATGATTTCTGGCTATGGCTGTTGACTGAAATAGATACTGAAATTATTATTAGTTTTTGATCTAGGCATTCAATAAAATAAAAAAACTGTTATATCTTCACAAATAATAAAAAACATATTAAGAAACTAATATATTTAAAATAATTCTAATTTTTAGAAGCTAAAAAGAAAAAGCCAAAAACGTTCTGAACAAGCCAAAACACCGGCTTGCGACTTCGAGAAAGGACCTTGCCTTGGATGACTACAGTCAGGTGAGGTGCCTAGGTCCAAACGGCAGGCCTCGTGCGCTCCACCAAGGTTATCAAGATGTAGGACCGGATATGGCAACAGAGGGGGGGTGAATGGTGCCTTTTAAAATATCCCCGGAGTATCCACTCAATATTACTAGGAAAAAGAAAATGGATGATTACAGTGATGCCAAGATAGCCGAAAACAGAGAGTGGTAAACTTGATCTTTGAGAAATTGTTGCTACCGAGAAAAACACAAAAAGTCTACTGCCGGAAAACAGACTGCAAAGCTAAGGAGTAAAAAGAACTGAAGATGTTGTTGAATATTGCTGATCAAAACAACACACAATGAAACTTCCCAAAACTGAAATCGGCAATAGAGAAGATACTGAACAATAGACACTTGAGTCAATGAACAGAAATGATATCGCATGAATAATCAAGAAGTCATTAAAATCGAATAGACAAGAAAGCTAATGATCTTGCCGAAAGTTGAATATCGCAGACATTTAGGTTCTTGCACGAGACAGAGAACTCTCTTTGAAATCGGTTCCAAAGAACCGAGCGGCAGATGGCAACCAGAAATTGAGTCTCAGCAGTAGCAAGTCCTAAGAAAAGAGAGTGCATCATTGCCAACAAAACAGTCGCTGTTTTACGCACAAAATAGTCCCGAAAATCTGCAGTTCATCATTGTTTTCAACAAAACAGTCATTGCCAGCACAAAACAATTCTGAAAATATCATTGCATTCATCATTGTTTCGAGAAGACAAGCTGCTTTTTTCAAAGAAGAAGCGCCCGAGAAAAGATAGCAAGCGAATTGCGATCGAGAAAAGATAGCAAGTAAACGGAGAGAGCAAGATACACCGCATCGCTTGGTGAAGACCAAACACCGAATCGAGAACGAAATAGCAGGAAAACTGATAGGAAGAAGGAAAGAAAACTGCAGCCAAGAAGAGAGAAAACGAATACGAGAACGCAAAGAACCGAAAACAACACACCGAAAAATGCGAACTTGCGGACTTTGAACACCGGTGAAAATCGAGTCCTCCTTGATCCTTTTGGCTCGTAATGCCTAGGTAGAGACCACAATAATCGGAAGATACTGGGAGACCAAGGAAATCAATCCAAAGCCAAGAAATTCAGATTTGGGGTAAAACGAAAACTAACAGGGCTGCCCCAAAATCCAAATTGCTCTCCATCCTTTGATCCTTTGGCTACGAAACTTTGAGGATATGTTAGAAATAGCCTCTAGTCTCAACATGCAAAATTTCATCCTACCTCTTGAAAGGAAACACGAAGTTCAACAAAACCCTAGAACAAGAAAGTCAGGAAAATTAAGAACAGAGGAGCTCAAAAGAGAAATTCTGAAATTAAACTTGATTCTCTGTTGAAACTAACTGATTAGAGGATGTAGAAATGCAATTCCATCCTAGAGCAATCCATTTTGCTACTTCCCAACAAAAACCAAGGCAAAACACAAAATCTCAAAATTCTAAAAATGTAAGCATCGAAGAACAGAGAGCCAGAGCAGAGAAATAAATTTCAGATTCCCATTTCCAATCAACAAGGATTACAAGGAAATGATTACAAGATACTTAATCCATTCTCTCCCTCTCTATCCTCAAGAACACAAGATCAAGACATGAAAGATTGTAAGAGTTTGTCTACAGCATCTCTTCCTGTCCCTTACATCAAGAACTCATCCTCAAAAGCATACGCACACAGGAGATAAACAGAGCTCACGCAGAGGAGAAACTAGAAAGCCCAACAAACTCTCTGCAGTCCTCACCCACTAAAGAGCAAAAGCAAAACCACTTGCCAAAGGCTCTTTTGACTCAAATGATATCTTAATTCTCTCTAGAAGCCATGGTGGAGATGCAGCCCTTCCACTCCTTTTATAGCCTTGGCTAACGGGTCTCCGCCTGCTTCGCCCGCTAAATCAACGGCCGCCCGCCCCGCTTTGCAAGATTGCGAAATTCCGTTTCGCCTCTCCCGCACCTTCCGGGAAGCTTCCGCGCTCCTCGCCTCGCACGCCTCGCAACCACCTCGAGTCTACGTCGTCTTCGACACCTCATGACCGTTCGACCTCGCCGCCACTGCGCCTAGTCCGGCCCACGTGTCTCGCCACGACTCCGCCTCGCCGTCTGCGAGACACGCACAAGAAACACGTCAAATAGCACCGCTCGATACATGTAAGCGTAAATAGAGATCAAACCTGTCGAGTCATCAGACTATTCAACCTAAACCCATACGACTAGGTTCGACCAAGTCCGACCGAGCCCGTTACGCCACGCAACGTCTAGGTCCGAACCAACCGACTCAAACTCGACTTTTCGAAAACCGATGTCAATTACTCATCATACACAACGGGATGACCTCCACATGGTCTCTCACAAGATTCAGGATCACGACACGGTACGATTCTATGATCTTATGGCCCCGCTCGTTTCGGCTTCAGCTTCTGGCTTATTTTTTACTATTCATAATTCCGTCTTTTTCTGAACTTTTGGCCTTTTTTGAGCTTTTTTGCCGGTTCTTTTTTTTGCCGTATTCGTTTGCGTTGTTTGTGATGGGCTAACATATTATTTATATATTTTTATTTTTTTAAAATTTAATTATGTTAAATAAGCATCTGTCAGCTACAGTATTTTTTCAGCTAGCTACAGTGCTTTTCAGCCATAAGTCACCAAAAATAAGCCAAAATGATCACCACCTATAGGGCCTATTTTTCTTCTTCAGTGGTTTATGATTTTTGATTAAAATTTTTAAATTTTATCTGTTTACGATAGAGATTATGGAGAGAGATATTTGCTTACGATTTTAATTGATATAGATGTTAAGCTTTTAACATGTACTACAATTAACTTGTAGACACTGTTTTAAGAAAATACTCTAAATCAAAAATCACTTTTAGAAACCGTAAAGAATATGCCCACATAGCAGCTGGACGGTTACGGATCAGATCATGGATCAAAATCTTAGTATCATAGTGGGATGTGGCTCAGCTCGTAAGATCAGTAGAATCCCGACACAATTATGACTCTGTCCGATCTAAATTCTCGCGGTCCTCTTGTGACCTTAGCATAGCTTTACTATGACGCTGGCGCACAGCAACCTTGCTGGAGCCTTCGATGGGATCGAGATCGATCAAGAAGAGAGAAAAAGCACGCAGAGATCAGGGAAAGTAAGATAAGAAAGTAGCGAATAGATGTAAAAATGTAAAAAAGAGTGTGGATGGGATCTTATTCAGAATAAAATAACGAGAGCTCCTGCACGTCTGTATCTTCTTAAAAGATATTAAAAAAAACCCAATTTCAAGCAGTACTCGTGCCTATTTGCGTGTTGTGTCAAATATCCTGTTTGTGAGTAATGATAGTAGTATATTACTTTATTTTCCTATGGAATTGTGATATGTAATCCGTTTATGGTATTTTTGTGTAATACACAAATTTATTATACTTCAAAATAAAAAATCTCATAAAAAATCGTGATACTACCATCACGGCCGTCACCGATTCGAACTTGGAAGCCTAACCAATGATGCTGCCGGCCGCGCCCGCAATCTGCCAGGCTGGCGCTGGCACTCTGGCATGCACGCGACGCGGCAGCGCCACCGCGGCTCGCACGTGCCGTTGCCCTGACGGGTGGGTCCTGAGGGCAGCGGGGCTCACATGGCATTCACATGGGCAGACGCCGGGATAAAGGCGGAAATAGTTGCCTTGCATGGATGCCCCGCCACATTCTCCCACCCGTTCCACATGACAAGCTGACGGGAAATTTCCGTCTTGGCAAAGGAAGGAATCGTTACGTGCACTTGTTCTTTCACCGAGGCAGCGTAAACGTATGCATCAAGCTGCTCCATCCTGCCAATTGCGATTTGGCTTATCAGAGTATCAGAGAAGGGGGGCTTCTAAAACGAAAGTAGATGATAAAAAATTGATGATATTCATTGCCATGGACGCTTTTTTGTTTAATTTCGTGCTAAATCTTACCTAATTCCCAGGGACCGCTTTCATTTCCAAACACCGCAGTTTGGCAAGCATTGGCAAGGCAATACTCGTCACCAAATTCTAAAATTATAAGCGTTTTACCGCTGTCGCTGCTGATGCGGTCGACCGTTGACAGGCGAAGATGCCTTCTGTGCCGACGGACGGACCCGTCCCACGGAGGAAACCGGTAGTACTACCGCCTGACCTTGCTGCCACGCTTCCCCGCGCCTGCCGTATCCCGAGATCTATTAAGCAAAGTCGCTGCGAGGAAGCTAGCCTTTCCTTTTGAACACGACTATTTGTACGTTTGGATGGAATTGTGTTAACGAGGACATCAACAGGTCACCACCCAATGAATGGATGGATGCTTTTCTTTTTTGTGGCCATCGGTGAGGCGAAGGCCTTAGTGGCACGCGAGAGCTGCGGTCCACTTGAAAAAAAAAAACAAAGTGCTATTCTTTCTGATTTATACTATAGTTTATAATTTTTTTCGAACAAATAAATATGATGGCTTATTGAGATAGAAATGACTTATCGGCTTATTGATATTCGGTACATTCGTACAAATACTCATATTATATTATGACAAAAAAATATGAACTATAATCATAACTCACCGGTCTTAGCCAAAAAAAAAACCCACTCGAAATAGGCATCACATCTCCTACAATTCGTTTCCTTTCTATTCTTCACGTACAAACGGCGATCAAAGTTCTCGCATTACACTCGTATTCTATTCGTTGTATTCTTTACAAGTTGCAACGACATGGTACATGAACTGTGCGTTGGTCAATTCATAGTTGAAACAATTGAGATATAGTGTAACACAAAAATTTCAAAACCAAAGCTGGTCGTATACTCGTCTCTAATCTAGATTGCTTAGTCCCAACAACTCATGTGCCAGTCCAACTAATTAACCCCCCTAATTAATAAAATAAAACCTTATCTCTCTACAATATATATACCCGTCTAAAAAATCCGCTCCTTTCCCCCAATTCCTCTATCTCACCAAAACAAGCAAGTTTTGAAGCTGCCTAGCTGTGAGAGGCGTAGTGATGGAGCGAGCGGAGGAGGTGTCCGCTGGCGTGCAGAAGGCGCCGTCGACGGCACAGGCGGCGAGGGTGTCGATCTGGGAGTCGGTGCGCGCGTGCGGGCTGTGGGGGAAGGAGGTGGACAAGGCGGAGCTGCGGAAGCAGGTCGTCATGCCGCTGTACGCGCGGCGGGCGGTGGCGGCGGCCGTCGCGGCGAAGGATGAGGCTGCAGGCGTTGCCACCACGGCGGCGGCGAAGGACGATGGGGTGGAGGGGGCGGAGGTGGCGGTGGCGGTCATGACGCCGGTGGTGGTGTTCGTGAACTCGCGGAGCGGCGGGCGGCATGGGCCCGAGCTCAAGGTGCGGTTAAACGAGCTCATCAGCGAGGAGCAGGTGACGACATCCCGCTCGTGCAACTCTGCTTCTCAATTCTTGCGCCTTTTTTTCTCAGTTCGCTTTCGTGTTGGTGGTTGGTCGCTCCTGTTTGGTGTTGCGACTGGCAACAGATTTTTTTTCTCGAGATTCCTGTGGAAATTTGGCAGCTATTTGGACTTCAGAGACATGGTTTAGTGGAATTTACTCCTTTATTTTGCCAGGATTAGTGGAATTTACTTCGTTGTTCAACTTTCATGATACAATGGTACTATCAAAAAGAGAAGGGGAAGCTCTGCGTCCTGTGATCTGATGAAGATAGTGTGGAGTTACCAGTGTGTCTACTCTCTATAGCCTGTGTTTTCAGACTTCTAGCCACATAGATCAATTCAATTGTTACTTAGTACTAAAAAATAGATTGTCGGCATTACACTAACTTTTCGCCAGATTTCCGATTGATACTTAAAAGGTAGAATCATGACGATCGTCATGCACTTAGATCGATGAGTATTCTGTTAGTTTAGTTTGATATTAAGAAAGCGAATAAACTGGTTGGGGTTGGGGGTAGGCTGTTCAAACGAAGGCGGATATCTTAACATTATGCTTGGATGATAAATGCACAATAAATGTTTATACCGTAGGCTGTTGCGAAGGTTCCTGCAGATTGTGTCTCACTTTCTCCTATGGCTCTAGAAGAGATGAGGAGGTGAACAAAGATTGTGTAGCATCGTGCTTCTGAGGTGACAGTGGTGTGACTGTAATTTTTAACGTACATTTTCTTGTAACAAAACACAGAGCCATTTGGTGATATACTAATTTTGTTTCGTGTTGATGACTTGTGCTCAACATGGAATTACTGGATTATATCAGAATTCATTATGTATCAGTGTTTGAAACTTGAGGATGGCTTATCAGGCTTGATTGTTGATGTAATTATGTGGTATACAAGGGTTAGAACTGACAAAAACTAGGGCCATGAAGAACAATGGAGATGGAGTAATTCTGCGGAATTAGATAGTCGTGAGGAGCTTGGACAACTCATATAACATGCTATTATGGTTGACAAGACAGGCTAACTGTTGGAAACTTGTTCGTAACTATCGATTATGTTATCAATTTGTGCGCTCACAACATGTTTGTGGGAAATTTTGTTTCTTATTCTTTTGTTTGTTCTGGAAAACTCTGAACTATATAGTACATACTGACGCCACCATGATTTCAGGTCTTCGATCTTTCTGTTGTGAAGCCTTCTGATTTTGTTCACTATGGTTTGAGTTGTTTGGAGAGGTTGGCAGACCAAGGTGATAATTGTGCAAAGGCCATTCGTGAAAAATTGAGGATTATGGTGCGTGCTTAATGGGCTTTACTAAGGACATTACATTTGTTAGAAGCTTTTAAGAGTTTTGTGCAATGTGCATGGTTGATTTGTTATTCGCTCTTAAAAGCTTTTAAAAAGTGGGGCTTTAGTATCTGGTAGCTCATGAAAGGTTGCCGCTTTGTCTACTACTTAGGGTGTCCTTATGCTTTCCTTGTTATTTACTGAATTTTTCTGATGTTGGCTACTTATCGTCTTCCAACTACTTTGCATAACATCCTTGCACTAGTTCTTTCTGGCAGGTTGCTGGGGGGGATGGCACAGTTGGTTGGGTACTTGGATGTCTCACAGATCTTTATAAACAGAAAAGGGAACCAGCTCCTCCCACAGGAATCATCCCACTTGGTACAGGAAATGACCTTGCTAGGTCATTTGGATGGGTAAGGGCCTATATATGATGCCATTGTTCTATTTAAATTCTTTGTTTTTAATTCAAACAACTAATTAGCACACACACAGGGTGGCTCTTTTCCCTTTGGTTGGCGTTCAGCTGTAAAGAGTTTTCTCAGCAAGGCAGCCACTGCTCCCATCTGCCGTCTTGACAGGTGATCATTGTTCATTTGTTATTGCCCTCTTTATTCACCTACACACATTTAGCTTCATTTTGTTGATTACTAGCGATTAATTTTGTGCAGTATTTTTTCCCCTGCTGAGCAAAACTTCCGATCTACCTATCTGCTATATATTTGCTGATAGTGGGCAGCAAATTTAATCCATATGAGTTGAGCACTTGTATGCCATATTTTTATCTCCTAATACATTAGATGGGTACTTGCTGTATATAGGCTGAATAATGTATCAAGATATTATTCGTCATTTGTGAACAATTATTTTGTAGCATCAAGTTCTGGTCTCTGCTCTAGATATTTTAGCTCTTCTAAGTTCTAATATTGCACACATGTTTCATCTGTTTCTGCATTGAGAATCTCTAGTATTGTTCATGCAGTTGGCAAGCTGTCGTTATGATGCCAGAAGGAGAAATAAAAGAGTTGCCATATGCACTTAAGAAAGTGGAACCTGCAGATCAGTTGGAGTTCAGCCAGACTTTGACTACAAATGCACCTGTATTTTATGCTCTGAAATAGAAAGCAGACTTTAAAGATCAAACATAAGAATACAGTCACTGATATTCTATAACCTTTCATTATTACCCCCTTGCTCTAGTTAAGTAAGTTGTTTTAGGTGCCTGTTAAGGTTGTAAATGATAACAGAAAAATAATCTAGTTACTTATTTGAAAGGTAGTGGAGAACTGGAGATTGTAATTTCCTGAGAAAGCTAGTGTAAGATGAATTATACATGACATCATGTTCTGTCTGGGTGTAAATGATCCGAGATAGTCTACAACTTCACATTTCTACAAATTATTCAAGTTGATTATCCAAAAAAAGTTGTGTATATGATGTCCATTTACCTGCCTAGGGAGACAAAGTGTTGCAGTAACACTAAGTTTGCATAGCAACTTTGTAAGTTGTGCTAAATTTTGTACGGTAGCTAATCCTACTTATCCATGTTACAATTTGTTTCTATTCCTTTGCCTACCACTGCTTAAAAAAAATACTACACTGCCTCCTATATTGTGGCTTTTCTCAGATGAACATGCAAATAAATGTGTCTTTGTTAAAGGGCTGGTCTAATATGGTGCAGGAGAATGGGAATGGCGCTGAGTTACCTGAAAAAGCTTCTTGTTATAAAGGAGTATTCTACAACTACCTTAGCATCGGTATTTCCTTGATACTTCATCAAGCTTCTTTCCCTGGTTAATTCTGTTATTTCTCATGAACGTTACTCGATGATTACAATTTAGTAGAGGTAATTGTTAAGGGTATTAGAGATAGAATAGGAATTGTATTATTCCTTTCCTTATATGCTTCGTTTTCCTTATCCGCATATGACATATTCCCCTGTAATATCCTATTGTATTCCCTATATATATTGTCTATTGGGCCTCATTAATATACACACAATATTCATAATATGGTATCAGAGCTAATGTTCAAACCCTAACCTCTAGCTCCGTGCGTCTTCCACCACCGCCGCCCCTGGGAGGAGCGTTTACCACTCCCGGGGGCGACCACCGACGCGCCCTCGCCGGATCTCACATCTCTGGCTCGTCTTCATCACCACTGGGGCTCTTCCCGATGGTCTCTCCGCCGTTAGACCACCGGATCCGGCGCTCCTCGGGTCGTCGCCGCCTGCTCACGCTCTTGGCCGCCCCAGCTTGTGCGCATCGCCTCCCCCGATGGTCTCTCCGCCGTTAGACCACCGGATCCGGGACTCCATGTCGAATCCGGCTCGCCGTCGCCGGGCTCTTCGCGCATCCAGCAGTTGCCGCCACTCCTCTCATGCCGTCGAGCGCATGTTCTGATCTCTGTGGCCATCTTCGGTTGGATCCAGCCCTTTCCACTGCCACCATGCGCAGATCCGGCTGCGCCCTCCCGGCCGCCGTAGGATCCCGCCGCCGCCGACGCTCCCGGATGCCGCCAGAGTTTCTCTGCTCTACCCCACCGCTAGATCCAAGTCTCTGCGGCACTCAGCGCCGCGCAGACAGACGCCGGGGAGATGGCGCTCTACGTTGCTGCGGAGGTCAACGCCGAGGAGATCGTCCGCCTCCTCCCGATCTACGACCTTGAGGCCGCCTCCCTCCACTCCCGCCTCGACCTTGACGCCTTCCACGTGGCCATGCAGCTCCGCCTTGGGCTTCGCTCTACGTTGCCGCGGAGGTCGACGCCGAGATTGTCCGCCTCCTCCCGATCTACGACCTCGAGGCCGCCTCCCTCCACTCCCGCCTCGACCTTGACGCCTTCCATGTGGCCATGCAGCTCCGCCTTGGGCTTCTTCCCCGCCGGCGCTTTCTCTGGCTTGTCGGTCTTCTCCTCGCCTGTCGGCCTCTTCTCCGCCTTCTCCCGTTTCTTTGGCGTTGGAGAGGGAGAGAGACGAGGGAGGGCTTGCCTATCTCCTGCCTGTGCCTGCGAATAAGAAGCTGGCGGTCAAGATTTTGCCTCAAAGGCTGTGATGCTCATGGAGATTTTGTGTTGGTGGTAGGAGCTGTCAGTTCTGCTGCTTAGTATTTTGAGTCTTTTTTTAGTCTTCCATTGCGTCCATTTAAGTCTGTAGATTCTCTTTCAGTTCGTCTAAACCGTGCGAGTCCACAAATTTATTGTTAGTCATCGAAATATAGGAATTTTCTTTTGCATGGTAGGAACCACCACTCTACTCCCTGAGCCGCGTGCAGATCGTAGAAGTCGTTATGATGCCGCCGCTTCTCTAGCCGCCACCCTGAGCTTCTAAGGCCGACGCGCGTCTTCTGTACCTTGTGCACTGCGCCGCCGCTGTCTTGGGCTTCGATCTGCGCCGTCATACTTCTATCTATTCCTCTTCGGTTTGATTTCGCAGTTTATTCGCAAGCTGCACGCAACGACGACATCATCAACACTCGGACTTCGGATTTTTCTTGTTTTAGTGTTAACTCCTTTTTCAAATGTAATGCTATTGCATACGCCTTGCATTTGAGAGGGGGTGTTAAGGGTATTAGAGATAGAATATGAATTATATTATTCCTTTCCTTATATGCCTCGCTTTCCTTATCCGTATATGGCATATTCCCTTGTAATATCCTATTGTAGTCCTTATATATATTGCCCATTGGGTCTCTTCAATATACACACAATATTCATAACAGTAATAAGCTCGTGAAATATCTCTTATACACTATCCTGCCTAATTGAGGGATCTTTGATATTCAGACCAACTGGATAATAAATTGCAGGCTCTAGTTTCTCCAGTTCCTAGGTGTTTAGGCTTTCCATAGAGTGACATAGATCAATATTCTTGTTGTGGTAAACAGTTATTAGAAAAGCTGCATGCTACAGTAACTTGAAGTTCTATGTGAGATAGATAAACTAAAACTATACGGAGTGTCTCTATTACGATATAAAGTTGTAGGACTACAAATGAAATCGCAAGAGATGTACTATTTACTTAGTTTTTTATGGTTTCTTGCAATTCCTTAGAGCCTTGAGTCATTGCTAAGTGTTCCATTTATTTTGAATAGGGATGGATGCTCAAGTTGCATATGGCTTCCACCATCTACGCGATGAAAAGCCATATCTTGCACAAGGACCAGTTGCAAATAAGGTGCTGACAGTAGTTCTTTAATGGTGCAACATTGACTGGCTTAGAATTCTCTTATGGCATTTTTTTTCATTATGAAGTGTGATTATTTTGAAGCTCATTTCTTTGGAACCTGCATATTTACTGAATTATTTTGATAAGTGAGCAGCATATATCCTTGCATTCAGAATTTGCTGGTTAGCAATTACTTTATCAGCTGTCTGATAGATCACATGATGACACACACACATTAAAAAAAACTTATGCACCCCCATTTTACAGTAGGTTCTGGGTATACTATTATTCTGTGGATCCTGCTGTATACTTGATGGATAAGCTGGATTTTATACTGCAAAGTTCTTCTAGAGTATGTAACTTTTGAAATAACAAAAGAAATTGGCTTCATAGGCTTTCATTTCATTTTGTGTAGCATAGTTATTTGGTATCTCAGAATTCTATATCATATTGTTGTGCAACTTTTAGGTAATTCTGCTAACGATATTCAGTTTTTTTTTTGCCCTATGCAGTTGATTTATACTGGATATAGCTGCACGCAGGGGTGGTTCTGTACACCTTGTACAGCAAGTCCTCAGCTAAGGTAAATAACCTGCCTTTCCATGGATTCTAAAATGGCTTTGAACTTTTAAAGTATCAAGTAATTCTTTTATTTTGATCCGCCTCCAGACACTATCATGGTTTGAGGTTAATTATGGGATTTGACCCACTGAACTTCTAAGAAGTATCATGGGTCTACAGACTACAATACTATTCTTAGTTAATATCGGAGGATTTGGATTCAAGGTTCATGCTCATGGTAGTACGATGCAATGTCAATGAATCATATCTTTTACCTCTTCTCTCCATATTTTGATGGTTCATAAATTGAGCTGTGATCATGCTATGATGTTGTTCTCCTTCCTTTTGTGAAATTTATCTCAATCATCTATCCAAGGCTGACAGAATGCTTTGTTAATGCAGGGGCTTAAGAACATTTTGCGGCTTTACATTAAAAAGGCCAACTGTTCAGAATGGGAGCAAATTACAATGCCTTCAAGGCAAGTCATTGATTTCTGTTACACTAAAAAGGCTTTTAAACAGCTATGAGTCTTAGGGGTTGTTAAAAGAACCTTTGAGATGCTGATACCGTATGCACAATTTTTTGTCTAGTAACCATTGCTAGTAGTAGTTTAGGGACTAGCGTTTGATACTGGGCAATGTATGACCTATGCCGATACGTGGCAGTGGCACTGATACTATGGTATGCTGATATGCAATAGCTGGTATGGCTGATACATGCATTCCTATGTTCACAAATTTTCAGTTGAAAATATGTAAATTGGTATTAATTCAGTAGGTGCAAACTATATATGTGGTGTTTCCGTATCAACTTAGAACCTTGCTAGAATAAAGACGGCTATATTTTTTAAAGATGATGATTGATGACACAATGGTTGGGGTATTGCACATCATTTTTCAACTAAGACATGTCAGAAGATACTAGTCAATTACCCATATTTGGTTGTCTTAGCAGCCCATCCTTTTATTGGGACTTGCTTTGTACAACTGTAGAAAAGCATGTATTGAATGTCCATGTTGGGTCATGCCCAAAATATGTGAGAAATAAAAAAAATCTAAAAATATCATGCGATTCTTGTCCTGTACATATTGTTTGGTTTGTCTGTGGCATGCCATTTCCAATGTGTATTACTATACTGTTGTGAAGCCTGGAATCATACCAGCACATAACAGATGCTAAAGAGCATGTTGCATCGATTATCTTTCTCATTTGAGAGAACTTTGGAACTTAAATAATTACTGCTGTTGATTTTCCTTCAAACTTACCATACTGATCCTTGTGCTATATCATAGAAATTGAGCTTGCAATTTTTTCCCGATACTGCAGTGTTAGATCCCTAGTGGTCTTAAATTTATACAACTACGGCAGTGGAAGGCATCCATGGGGTGATCTTAAACCTGACTATCTTGAAAAGGTTAGCATTTGAGCTTGCTCATTGACATTGCATATGATCTGAATAGCCTTTGAAGCTGCAAAACGGGATAAATTGATATGAATCTTTTAGAACATGTGGTAGCTAGAGTTCAGCATTTGGTGGGGTTGCACAAATGACGTTGCAAAATGGGTTCTGTTATTTATACACAAATGACGTGTCTTTCTATTACAATTCCCAGAAAGGTTATGTTGAAGCTCATTCAGATGATGGTTTGCTTGAAATATTTGGTTTGAAAGAAGGTTGGCATGCTTCATTCGTTATGGCTGAGCTTATCAAAGCAAAGCACATTGCTCAGGTATTTACATTTGTGTGTTACTCTGTTTTTGTATTGATGTTGGCAAAGGGTTGATCTATTGGGATACCCTCTAAGATACTTATCTTCTGTTGACAAGCAAACGAAATGGACACAAGCTTTTCATGTGATCTATATTGGCTATGAGCCTACGACACACTCTCTGACCTAAACTATTGTTAGCCTCAAAATTGTATGGTGTACTAAGGTTTTATAAGTTTGTGGATTTTGAAGCTACTAAATTGCTTGAAATAGATGATCTTGAATGTTTGCATATGCCTGTTTTTCTTCACTAACTTATAGTGGACTTTGTTCCGAAACTGTTGCCTTCTATCAGGCTGCAGCTATCAAGTTTGAAATGAGGGGTGGCCAGTGGAATCGAGCGTATGTTCAAATGGATGGAGAGCCATGGAAACAACCACTCGTTCAGGACCAGTCAACAATTGTGGAAATAAATAAAGTTCCGTATCATTCTCTGATGATAAATGGGGAGCAATGAGATTCCCTCATTCCCCTATGTTCCAGGTAACATTCCGGAAAGTCTGTTTTCTTAATGTTTTCCGACATCATTTTCCACTGTGTAAATCACGACATTTTCTTGATAGCTCCTCTAATCATTCGCTAACCATTTCATATCAGGGTTTGGATTGTTAGTGATTATGTACAGTTCAGGAGCAGCAGGTATTATTCAATAGAGCTGGCTCAGCTGCAGCGATGATGCATGTTGATTGGTTTTGACCATGCCATGGTCGAGTCATGGCCGGAGCATGATGTGGCACCATGTACTGTTGTATCATATAAGTTTATGTTGTACCCTGGGTTCTTTCGTGGGAAAGCAAATTTAACTTGATTTGTAACATAATTTTGTTTGTCAAGGTGAAAAAAATAACCTGGTGAGAAAACACCATGTAAGCCGTAAAACTGGTCAGATTGCCGTTTGCACTGTCCATAGAGCAAGCAGTATTCCGGTTTACTCTTTTAAGAGGACTTCCCTTCGTAGTTCGTATCACGTCATTTCGAATGTTTGTGCTGCTAGCCATGGACTGATTGTTGGTGCACCGCTTAGCCTTTTAGTTTGCTCATTGTAACTTCTGAGTAGCCGATGCTTGCACCTCTCGGCCAGTCTCAGTCCGAAGTACACACGCTTCTTGAGGTGGCTTTTTTCATTTGCAAAATCAAAAATTCAAATGCTCGTAACTTTTAAACCGAGCGTCCAGTTTAAAATCTGTTTTGACTCATCATGTTTCTTACGACAGGTTTTTGAAATAATCCTCCACTTATATATTTTTTAACTTAGCAATAAAAGTCATCCGTCATATATTCCGATAGATAAGACACAATCTTCACATGTTGCTTTCTAATACTCTATTAGTTCATTGACGATGTTCCAGACCTTATCTTTTGAATTGGCTAGGGGGATAAATTGTATAGGTGTTGAATATTCCAGTAGGTAAAATAAATGTTTCACGTACTTGGTTTCAATGTTCCAATAGTTCATCAACAATATTTCACATTAAGTCTAAGGAGAGAATGAGTGTGTTCCATATGTTTGATTTCAATGTTACAGCAATTTGCTGATGATGTTCTAACATGTCATCGATGATGTTCAGTTAATGGAACAAATCGGACACACTTGTGGAACAATTCAAAACAATGAGTAAAACAAATGAAAAATATTGGTTGAACAAACCAAAAATATTAATAGAAAATAGTGGAGCAAATAAATGAATATTTTTAGATGAAGTAAATGAACATGAGGAGAAAAGGGAAATTGCCACCGTGAGGACGCACGATACCAAGAGAAAAAATAAATCAGAGGCTCGAACGGCCCACCCATTGACTGACTAGGTACTCGATCCCGACCTCCCATTCCAGTCTTATCTCATTCCCTTTCTCTACTACATCTCTCTCTCCATATACCTCCACCGTTTCTCATGCTCTTACTTGATCTGGTGGCTCATCGACTACTGGACTTCGCCCCCGAGAACTTGCCACCGAAGAAATGTCTCCCTGCCTCCATCTCTCTCTCTCTCTCTCTCTCTCTCTCTCTCGGGTGCCATGCTCACTCATCGTCCTCGGCAACGGCAATCCCTTGTAGACGGTGAACTTAGCAGTGGCACGGTTAGGATCGAGGACGACGAGGATGTGGTGTTATGGCCGCTAGATTCAACCAGAGATGTGGTGGCATGTGGTCTGTCCTCCTCCTCCAACTACTCTGAGCCCATCTAAAAAGTTAGTATCAATAAGCCAGGTTGTTGCAGTTGTTATTTTTGAATGTTGTAGCACTCTCTTTAAAATGTTAGGACTGATTTAGTGATTTTTCATTTTTATTGCAACAATGTTTCAATTTTGTTACAACAGATTCTTGTATTTATTGCCACAGTAGTTCTTATTTATTGCATAATTTTTTGTTTGTGTTTGTTGCATCGAATAGATATTTTGTTGCAACCATGGGAACTAATTGTTAGGGTTCACGAATTTTTCTTGCATCAAATAGGAAATACTACCATCCGGATCCTCCTTTTCCTTCCTCTCTACTCCACCAATTTAGAGCTTGGACGAGCCAATGATGGCTGGAGATCGTCACCAGAGACGAGCTTCTCTCCCACCCTGCATCTCAAGGCCTTGAAAGTAGGTTGCAACTACGGTGTCCCGAGCTTTAACGCCAATCGCTGGTTTGAGGTCGCCATCGCTCGTGCTCAAAGGAGGACGTCTACTGCTGCCTCCTCCTCCGGCGAGCTTGCGGCGACTAGAAATCACCACCTGAGATGAAGTTTTTGCGATTTTTGTTTGCGCTAAATCAAACGACCAAAATCCATCTAAATGAGATCTAACAACTGAGGGAGTGTACAATGGAAAGCTCCGGGTGTTAGTCACTCCCAGGGAAAAACCTACTGCAATATTAAAATCTCTGCGCACGACGTCTCCAACGCCGTCTAGGACATGACTCTCACCACATGCAACGAATGCACTAGCTTACTTGGACACAAAGTCCACCACTAGAGGCAACACATGCACTCTAGTTCCTCTCTCACACATCACAAAGTGCAACACATGCACAATTGAGTGGAGAGCATCACTCTAGTTCAAGGAGTGCAACACATGCACCAACAAGTTAATCAGCAACTTCTCCAACCGGCCACAAGGGGGTATTTATACCCCACACCAAAAAACTAGCCGTTGGAGCCAAAGTCCTGAAAAATCAGGACGGTCGGAACTACCGCCGGCTGGTACCAGGCATCATGGAGGAAGGCAAACAACATCGGGCTTGGCCACAGCGTCTCCGCTCGTGCGGCCCAACTATAAATGGCCAATCGGACGATAGCGTTGGGCGTCAGCTGCGGAAGCTCAAGTTCGTACAGCCGAAGGACTTCGCCGATGATGGTTGCCATAGGAATTCAAAGCCTGGTATCGAAGTACACCGCGAAGACAACAATCTGCAATACTGTCGGTCGAGGCTCTATCTCACCGACGGACGGCAGACGAACCGCCTCACACCCCGAGATCTTCCCGTCGTGCACTAGCGACTAAATCAACTCTTTGGTCGCCAGGGTCGGCCCCAGCCTGTTTGTTTACATGTTGTTCACCTTGTTCGCTATACACCGCTTGTTTGCCATTGACGCATCGTGCTCCACCAACTCGTACCCCACCTCCATGGATGACGAGCTCTCACGGCCGGATGGGCCACCGCGACTAGACGAAGCGCCAGCGACATGGCGACAGGAATGCTGCTTGGCATCGCAAACCATCCTCGCAGCAAAGAAGAACTCGAGTGACGGTGGCATGTGAGCTTTGCGGCGGTACATGGCAGCACAAAAGAGGACACAGCGACAGTTACCACGACAGCGAGATGGAGCAACGAGGTCGAGAGCAAAGGGAGAGGTGGAAGGATAATGCGCACTAGCGGGCCGTCGCTACAAGGACGTCGACCTTAAAGGCACACGCCTTTTTGCGTATGCCTTGGGAGCCCATGACTCGCGACCCGATAGGTGCATGACGCGCCAACCACCCTAGGCCAAGTGTCCTATGCTACAGCAAAACTGACCAACCGCGACCATCACGATCAAGCCCAATGGTCAACTACTCAACAGGCGAAGGGACGGAAGGAGTCAAAAGACCTGGCGGCATTGTTTCGGCCTGCAGGAGATGAAGTTCTTTACCATGAAAGGCTACTGTTATAGGGGTGGTCCCCACCTACATCCATCTGCCTGCTGGGCCAAGAGACCCACCAAGCATGTAAAAGGACACATATAGCCTTGGCCCAGTAGGCAACTATAAGGGTATTATTGTAATTAGGGCTTATGGTCGTATATATAAGTAACCTTGGCAAAGGAGAACGCAAGGCTAGTTTATTTGCTACACTCACTCTACTAGTCTTCTTGTTTACTGTTTGGTCCGTAGCCACAACAGTCACATTTGATAAAACAAGAATTTCATAGGAAGCTCTCTCTTTTTTTTGTTTCTAAAAATTGTTTTTTGACTTTTCTACATTAATTAGTTTTCAAATATAGTGTATTTTCAAATCAAGGTCTACAAATTAATTATAGTATACATTATATCAACTTCATTTATATCAGCTAAAATCATACGCAAGTTTCTCTTATTTCGTATTCTCTCTTACGAAATAGCCAAAAGCTATAACTGTAGCTATAAATCTGCAGCCACAAACCGCAGCCAAAGTAAATGGCTCATAATATATGATGAGTGGATGACCTTTCTGCCGTATTCCTGTGAAGTCCCCGCGAAACAAGTTTGTTTTCTCCAAACTGTGTAGGATAGGAACTTTCGAACGAGACCCTCCAAAATTTTATTTTCACTTTTCCTATTTTCCCAGCATCCGCTAGTCATACATAGATCCCTCCACGGATGGAGCATATTATCGGCGCACCTACTAAGGTACGTAGTAGTATGTGTAAATTTGTAGAATTCCCTCACAAGAGAAACTTTGTAAAAAAATAATTGGAAATCACCACATACACGCGCAAACTTATCACGCTTAACATTGGAGAATACATACATCGATTCCAGAACATATGTTAATCAAAAGTAGCCAACAATTATCTTGCTTGATCTGCTGACGAAAAAAATCGCAATTACAAAACTCGACAAAACTCGAAGGACAATGTTGCTCTACATGAGCATCGATCAGGGCAAAAAATAATGTAACATGTAAAGAAACTAGCTATGATCGATGGCCGATCACGGGGTGCAGCTCCATGCATCCATGAATCTCTTCGGGATCAGACGGCCATGCACGCGAACCCTAACGCGAGGCTTCCGGCCCTGGGATCCATCGCGTCGTAGCCAAGGCTGCAAGAACGACTCAAGCCGGCGGCAAGCAGGTCGGCATGGGGGTGCTGCAACGGCGGGGAAGACGGCTCTGCCTCCACCTCCAAGTCTTCAGCAGGCAACGCCGGCGGGTGGTAGGCCTTCTCGGTGCAGTTCTTGGCGTTCTTGCGGAGCTCCCTCCAGCGGCGCTTCATGACGCGCGAGGTGCGGCCGTAGACGGCCCGGCTGATGTCCTTCCAGCGGCCGCCGAGGCGCTGGTGGAGGCGGGCGAGGTCGGCGTCGTCGCGGGCGGTGAAGGCGCGGTGGTAGACGTGGCGCGCCAGGTGGTCGCGCCACCTGTCGCGGCAGAGCTTTTGGGAGCGGCCCGGCATCTCCTGCGCCACGCGGTGCCAGTGGCGGAAGCGGTTCTCCTTGGCGAGGCGCTCCAGGCGCGCGTCCTCCTCCGGCGTCCACGCGCGCGGCAGCTTCAGGCGCACGATCAACATCTCCTCGGGCGTCCACTCACCGGCGAGAATCGAGAGAGAGGGAGAGCCTGCAGCTGCGCGCGGGGGATGGAGGTTGCGGAGATCAAAGATCGATGTGCGAGTCGATTGGGGGCGAGCACTTATAGGCAGCGAGCGGGGGTGTGGCGTGAGAGCCAAGCCTTGGAATCCTCATTCGCTTCGGCCGGACACGATCCCAATCCGCCGGTGCGCCGTAGAGGCTTGTCGTATGGCCGCCCAACTGCTACTAATTTTGGGCTTCGGCCCAATTGTCGTTTAACTAGGCCGTTCTTAACTTTGTGCGAGTAGTAGGCCCGCAGCTGAACGCCGTTAATTACAGCACAAGCTTGTGCCGTGCGCGGCGTTCGCATGGCATGAAGCACACGGCCGCGAGTTTTCCCCCGTTGCACGGCCATGCTACACAAACTGACGGTGCGTATCCGGTATTCTCGCATGTACGCGACTGGAATGTGAAATATTTATAAATGTAGCTCGTGTCGTGAGTACGATGGCCACCAGGAGGATCTCGGCTAATTATCAATACCCAAAACGGGTGTTTCTAGTTATCATACGGATGTTTTTTAATTAATAATTATTCAAATCTGAGACCGTTGGATTAGAGATCTAACGACCTTTTTTTTAGAGGGGGGAGATTTTTTTTGCAAGAGGGGTGGATTTTTTTTGAGAGGGTAGGGAGAGTTCATGACCATTAGATCTCTAATCTAATGATCACAAATTTAGATGATAGTTAGGTAAAAAAATATTCGGATGATGTTTATCAATACCTAAAACAAATTAAGAGGACAAGTGAGGTTTAAGCGCGGAAAACCTCCTGCAATGCGAGGCAGAAAACCAGCAGGATATCTAAGACTAGAGTGAATGCAGTACTCCATATGTCTATATGCGAAAAGTCATGTTAGCACAGTTTGATTCTTCTCCTAGCCCTCGTGCACTGCAAATTCCCAACATCGACATGATAGAACATCCAGTTCGTTTTATTGGATTGATACTAGTTACAGTTATCCAGGATTGAGGCCATATGCAGAGCCAAAATTAAGGCCTTTTTTTTTCTGGAGTAAGATATTTCTGCAGTGCCTTCGCATAGGAAATGTAACCATTTGCTGCCCTTACTTCACATTGTACTCTTCTGAGAGAACTAAAAATCCTTTAACACTAGTATATTCACTCGGCAAACCACCATAAAAAAGACCAAAAAAAATACTGTACAACATAGTAAAGGGTATATTTGGGTGCGGCTGCGGCTTATGGCTTTTAGCTGAAATTTTTGAATTTTGGTTATTTACGGTACAGATTACGAAGAGACAGATATTCACTTGCGATTTTGACTGGTACAGATGTTGGGCTTTTAACGTGTAGATCGTTTAACTTGTAGATCTCGTCTTGAGAAAATACTCTGTTTGAAAGTTAGGTACTGTAATAAAAGCCAAAAGTCATCAGCTTCGGAGAAAAAAAACAGGCCCAAAACTCTGCACACTCTTGCTTGCTACAAAGAGCCAACCTCTTCAGGGATGGGCATCCAAGCTTGCTACGGACAACCAACGTCTTCGTTGTATCACCAGTACAAAAGGCAAACCGGTCCCTAGACCGAAGCTGAACGAAACAAGAATCACTAACAAAGTAGCCAAAAACGATGTCATGTCACAACATGACACGGCAGCACAAGACGCCAATCTGAGGCAAACAACGTCGTCGCAACACGACGGTGCAAATCAATTCGCTATTCATTGGATTCGCAGCCTGTTCTTGCCCATAAAGCGCGCGAGGGAGGTGAGGGACTTTCGCGTTTGCGACGAGGCTAGAGATGGGGAGGCGTTTTATTACGTTCTTCTCTCGTTTCTTCTTCTTTCTCCTGCCTTTGGCTGCGCCGGTTGGCCACCAGACTAGTCTGGTGGCGGCGGCAGCAGGGCAGGATGAGCCTGCGCTGGTCCGCGTTGGCGTCATACTAAACATGGCGTCGACGACCGGAATGAGGTGGCGGACCGGCACTCAGATGGCGGTGGAGGATTACTACGCCGTGCACCCCAAGTCAACTACCAGGGTCGAGCTGCATTTCAGGGACTCGTCTGGGGATGCCGTCGGGGCCGCGTCTGCTGGTGAGTTCATCAGCTCGTCATTCTAGATGCAGTAGTGTAGTACCTGTTATGAATAACGCTTGTATTTATATGAGGCCAATGGTCGATATATATACACAAGTACAAGGTGGTATATATGGAAAAAATACATATATGGAAAGAATCCAATTATCCTAATACAATTCTATATCTCTAACACCCCCCCTCAAACTCATGGTGGATCAACAACACTGAGTTTGGAGAGGTAGAAGCCGTGTTGTGCTCGAGTCTGGACCTTCGTGAAGAAATTCGCTATCTGAAGCTCCGAAGGCACATACTGAAGAGCAATCACCTGATCATGCACACAAGACCTCATGAAGGAAGCATCAACACCAATATGCTTGGTAAGCTCATGCTTCACAGGGTCACGGGCAATACTGATAGCACATGTACTGTCTGATAAGAGAGGAGTCGGTGTAGTAACAGAAACACCAAAATCCTCAAGTAACCACCGTAGCCAAGTAATCTCTGCTGACAAGAGAGCCATAGCTCGCAACTCAGCCTCTGCACTCGAGCGGGACATCTGCGATCTGCTTTCTTCGTCTTCCGTGCAATAAACGAACCACCAAGAAAAACACAAGATGGCGAGATAAACCGCGATCGGAGGGATCAGCGCCCAAGTAGCATCCGAATAAGCTCGAATCGAAAGAGCGGAGCGTGGGAAGAAGAGACGACGAGAGATAGTCCCAATAAGGTATCGCAGAACTCGAAGAAGGTGGCTGTAGTGGACCTGAGTGGGAGCAGAAACAAACTAACTTAGAATGTGAACTGGATAAGTGATATCCGGACGAGTAACAGCAATGTAGACAAGACTCCCAACAAGATGACGATAGCGAGTCGGATCAGAAAGAGGCTCGCCATCAGAGGGTCGGAGGTGAACATTGAGCTCCATGGGAGTCTCAACAATCTGTTGATCGATGAGGAAGCGCGATCAAGAAGATCTGAATATACTTCTCTTGGGACATAAAGAAACCATCCGGGTGGAAGTAACCTCAATCCCAAGGAAGTAACGAAGAGGACCAAGATCCGACATAAGGAACTGCTCACTAAGACGAGCCTTGACAAAGGCAATGTACTCAGAATCATCTCCAGTAATGATCATATCATCAACATACAAAAGAAGAAGAGTCCGACCACGAGACGAAGTGTGGACAAAGAGCACAATATCATGATCACTCGCTGAAAAACCAGCAGCAGTGACCACAGAGGAGAAGCGCTCAAACCAAGCACGAAGGGCTTGCTTAAGGCCATAGAGAGAGCGGCGGCGGCGCACCATGCCCTCGTGAACAGAATACCCGGTGGCGGATGCATGTAGACCTCCTCACGCAACTCGCCATTAAGAAAGACATTCTTGACATCAAGTCGAGAATGCAGACGCGATGGCGAGCGACGCCACCGAAAGAAGAGTGCGGACGGTGGTCATGTGAGCCACGGAGCAAAAGTCTCGTCGTAGTCACGACCATGCTCCTGCTGGAAACCACGGGCAACAAGACGCGCCTTATAGCGCTCAAGAGAACCATCAGAGCGAGTCTTAATCTTATAGACCCACTTACACGTGATGGGACGAGAGTCAGATGAAAAGGGAACAAGATCCCAAGTACCAGTACGCTCAAGGGCAGCAATCTCCTCGGCCATGGCATGCGCCACTCGGGGTGAGTAGCAACATCCCGGAAGAAAGCAGCTCACGAGTAGTCTGCGCCGGCAAAGGCAAAAGCAGGCGGGGCGGCGGTCGGCGATCGCGGAGGCGTGGCGAGTGAAGATGACCCATCGGGAAGATGGTGCATCGAAGATGAATCATCGAAGAAGATGGCTCATCCGGAAGATCCTCAATCTGAGGTCGACGAGTGTAGACGAGTGTTGTGGGGGGAGCCTGAGGAGCCACAGGAGGCGACAACGGCGGAGGGGCCACAGGAGAAATATGTGGGGACTCAGTGGGACGGGTGAACGAGGGCAAGACAGAGATAGGTGTATCTGGAAAGGTCAAAAAAGACAGAGACTCCACAGAGGAAGCCGAAGAAGAGACAGGACGTGGGTAGAAGGGACGAGACTCATCAAAAGTCACATCCCGAGAAATCCGCATCCGGCGACCAACAGGATCCCAGCACCGATAGCCCTTATGCTCGGCATTGTATCCCAGAAAAACACACTCAACAGACTGAGCAGTCAGTTTGGTGCGTTCTCGAGGGGCGAGGAGAACGTAGCAAACGCAAGCAAATGACGAAGGCGAGTAGTCGGAAGGAGACCACGAGACGCTCAATGGGCATTGCGCCACGAGAGCAGCAGAAGGTGGATGTTGATGAGATAGGTGGCGGTGGAAACGACCTCGGCCCAAAAGTGAGGTGGAATAGGCGGCAATCATCGTGGCACGAGCCGACTCAAGGAGGTGACGATGCTTGCGCCGGCAACACCATTCGAGCATGAGCACCGGGACGGAGAATCGAAGCGAGAGTTCCCCGCCGGCAAGGAAGCTACGCAGGTGATGAGAGAGGTACTCGCCAGCAGAGTCAGCACGAAAGACATGAATAGGAGTGGAGAATTGTGTACGAACCATAGTGGCAAACTGTTTATAGATAGACAAGACCTGACCACGAGAAGACATGAAATATATCCAAGTGTGGCGAGAAAATCATCTATAAATATGATATAGTATCGATGACCTCCTTCGAAACAAAGGGGGGACCCCAAACATCAGAATGAACAAGATCGAAAGGACGCTGAGACACTAACTCACTATGAGGATAAGGAAGCTGAATCTGTTTGCCTAACTTACAGCCCTGACAATCCAAAGACACGTCTCCTGAGACAGACCCCAGAAGACCACGACGAGCTAAAGACGACAGACGAGATCCACACAGATGATCAAGACGATGATGCCACTGCTGGAAAGAACCGGTAGACAGAGTAGCAGAAGCGGAGAGACTGGCAGCGACGGTGGCAGCGGAAGGAAGATGAAGCCAGTCAAGCTCCCAAAGACGTTGTGAGTCAAGACGCCGAGGGCCAGAACCAACCAGAGCTCCCGTGTGGCGGTCCTGAACACAACAAGAGTCAGAATCGAGAATGACTCGACAACCAAGATCAGTAATCTGCCCAGCAGAAAGAAGCTGCATGGTAAGGCGAGGAACATGAGCAACAGAGGGGACATGAAAAGATGAGTTGCTAAGAGGTCCTCGACCAGAGACAGAAAGAGAGGTACCATCAGCAATAAGAACACTGACAGGGGAATCAAGAGGTGTAATGAAGGACAGAGTAGAAGAATCGGGGGTCATATGAAAAGATGCTCCAGAATCAAGAATCCATGGGAGGTGCTGATCGTGGAGGTGGTGGTTTCGCGGTGCAAGAGTCGATGCGTAACCGCGTAACTCGCCGAGTGAGAACCTAAAGCAGCAAGCAAGTGTCGAAGTCTGGCTATCTCCTGCTCAGTGAAAGAAACTGCTGAAGGAGTCGATGTAGACGTCGATGTAGAAGCACCAGTGCCGGTGCTAGTAGAAGAACGGCGTGAAAGATGCCGTTGCTTCTTATAGCACTGGGACTCAATATGGCCGGCCTTGTCGCAGTAGGAGCAGTGAGGACGAGCGGCGAGCACAGAGGGAAGTGGCAGCAGACCAGCACCACTCAGGCGAACGGAAGCCATCGGTAGGCGACGCTGGACGGCGCGGCGACCAAGACAATGAAGTCTAACAGGCGGCGCTGGACGGCGCGGCGGTTAGATCGACGTTTTTTTTTCTTTCGGATCTTTCTTTTCTTTTCTAGGCCGGCCGGCCCGATTCAATATAAAAGGCTCACGGCAAAGGGGGGGAACCCTAGATCAGTTCCCCCGTGGGCCTTTGATGCCGGCGGCGGTCCTGGGCAGCGGCTCGCAGCTGGATCTGGCCGACGGCGGTCTGGCGGCGGCTTTCGGCGCGAGCGCAGCCGGTAGAGACAACAAGGCGGCGGCCCGGCTTAGATGACGAAGCGGCGGTTTGAGGCGGAGCGGCAGCCGGATCTGGCTGGAGGCGCCGGATCTGTGGCGGCGACGGGCGGTCCTGGCGGCAGCGGAACGACGGAGGAGCCGGACGGCGAGGTGCTCCTGGGAGAGCGATCCCGCGGCGGAGGGAGTCGAGGAGGTACGCGCGCGAGGCCGATGGCGAGGACAGCGAAGACGGGAGCCCGCCAAGGTCCAGAGGAAGGCCGCGGCGGCGAAGCCGCCGCCGCACGCGTTAATAGGGCGAAGGCGGCGTGGCGGATGCGGCGGCACAACACCCGGCGGCCGGTGGCGGATGGAGACAGCGGCGATGATGATGGCCGCCGGCGGCGGGCGAGGAGAGTCGCCCGCGACGGCGGCGACGGATGGAGCGGCGGCGCGACTGATGATTTGCCGGCAGAAGCGGGCGAGAGACGACCGGAAAAGCGAGGAGGCGGCCGGATCTACCGGCAGCGCGAGAAAGAGACGGCCCAGGCGGCGGTAACCCGGGTGGCGTCGAGGCGCGGTGGAGGAAGCGACGGGGCATGGGAAGGGCGGCGGCAGCGGCCGGCAGAAAACAATCTGACGGCGGCAAAGGTGAGACCCTAACCCTAACCTCTACGTGGCTCTGATACCATGTTATGAATAGCGCTTGTATTCATATGAGGCCAATGGCCGATATATATACACAAGTACAAGGTGGTATATATGGAAAGAATACATATATGGAAAGAATACATATATGGAAAGAATCCAATTATCCTAATACAATTCTATATCTCTAACAGTACCGATCTGGTCATATTCTTCGCCGTGCCCATGGTTGAATGAACGAGAATTAATCCGGTGTTGCCATTACTCCTTCCGATCCAATTTGTTATTAATCATGCTCAAATATTGTAGCGGTGGACCTGATCAAGAACGCGCAGGTGCAAGCCATCGTTGGGCCCGAGAGCTCGGCCGAGGCGGAGTTCGTTGCCACTATCGGCAGCCGAGCCCACGTCCCCGTCCTCTCCTCCTCCTCCGCCACCTCGCCCGCGCTGTCCCCGTCTCAAACGCCTTTCTTCGTTCGCACCGCGCCCGACGACACTTCCCAGGCCGCGCCCATCGCGGCCATCCTGGGCGCGTTCGGCTGGCGCGCGGCGGTCCTGGTGCACGAGGACTCGCGCTACGGAATGGGCATTCCACTGACGCTTGCAGACGCGCTGCAGGGCGTGGGCGCGCGCGTGGTGGACCGCACGGCCGTGCCAGCGGAAGCGACCGACGACCGCCTCGACGCGGTGCTCTACCGCTTCATGGCGATGCCGACGCGCGTGTTCGTCGTGCACATGTCCCCACCTCTCGCCGCGCGGCTATTCCACCGAGCCAGGAACGCCGGCATGATGTCCGAAGGCTACATGTGGATCGCCACGGCCGGCGTGGGCAGCGTGGTGAACACTCTGAACCCTCAAGACATAGACGCGATGCAGGGGGTTGTCTGCGTCCGGCCTTATGTGCGGGCTAAAAGCCAAGCCAGTAACTTCGCGGCACGGTTCAAAGCGAGGTTTCGGCAGGAGCACCCCGGCTCTCAACACATCCAAAACCCGGCCGTGCCGACGCTCTGGGCGTACGACACAGCATGGGCAGTTGCTGCGGCAGCCGAGGCGGCCGGGGTCTTCAGGCCGGCCTTCCAGACACCGAAAGGGAGCACGGCATTGACGGAATTGGACCAGCTCGGCGTGTCAGCCACTGGAGCAACGCTTCTCAAGGCGGTGCTCAACATAACATTCGACGGGCAAGCCGGCATGTTCAGGCTGGTCAACGGGCAACAGCAGCAACCGGCGTACGAGATCGTAAACGTCGTTGGAAAAGGCACGAGGACGGTCGGGCTATGGACGGCAGAGTCCACTACGATCTCAAACGCCAACAGCGGCAAGGGCTTGAAGCACATCGTTTGGCCGGGCGAACCACCACGTTCGCGCACTCCGAAAGGGTGGGACGTGTCGCCGAACGAGCGGCCGCTTCGGATCGCCGTGCCTGTGAAGCACGGCTTCGACCAGTTTGTGGGCGTGTCCAGCGACTCGACGACCGGAAGGCCAAGGATCACGGGCTACTGCATCGATGTGTTCGACGCTGTCGTGAAGGCACTACCCTACCTGGTGAACTACCAGTATGTGCCGTTCAATGGCAGCTCGGAGTCTTATGACCAACTTGTGCGCCTGGTTCCCGAACAGGTTAGTTCTTGACACATGTTGACGCTAGAGCCAGACATTTCTGACGATTTGAGTAATTAACCACCGTCACTCACACGGTAGTAACGATGATCATTGCAGAAAGCTGATGCGGTCGTCGGTGATGTGACCATCACCTCGAGCAGGATGGGCGTGGTGGACTTCACCATGCCGTTCACGGAGTCGGGGTGGTCCATGGTCGTGCCGATGCAGACACACACGAGCACGAGCATGTTCTTCTTCCTGCAGCCACTGACCGCGAGGCTGTGGCTCGCCAGCCTCGCCTTCTTTGTCTTCACCGGCTTCGTCGTGTGGGTCATCGAGCACCGGATCAATCCCGAGTTCCGTGGAACACCGTGGACGCAGTTCGGCCTCATATTCTATTACGCCTTCTCGACACTCGTCTTCGCACACAGTACGCCCCCCAGTCTTCCAGTTTTGAAGGTCTACCATTAACACACGTGTATGTCGAACGAACAACTTAGAAGCTTTCTCATGTACAGGGGAGAAGCTGGAAAGCAACCTGTCGAGGTTCGTGGTGATCATATGGGTGTTCGTCGTTCTGATCCTGACATCGAGCTACACGGCGAGCCTGACATCCATGCTGACGGTCCAGAAGCTCGAGCCAACGGTGACGGACGTGAAAGAGCTCGTCAGACGCGGCGACTACGTCGGGTACCAGGAGGGATCCTTCCTTTCGGGCATGCTCAAGAAAATGAACTTCGACGAGAGCAAGCTGAGGAGCTATAGCACGCCCGATCAGTACGCCGACGCGCTGTCGAAAGGGTCGGCGAACGGCGGGTCGCCGCAATATTCGACGAAATCCCGTACCTGAAGCTCTTCCTGTCGCACTACTGCGACGGCTACACCATGGTCGGCCCCACCTACGAGGACGCCGGCTTCGGCTTTGTAAGTCTCTTGGCATTATGCTCAAAGATGCATGTCTAGTTTGCTACCTCTAACCTCCTCATCTGATCAGTGAGCACGAATGCTGTGGCGTGCAGATATTCCCGAAAGGATCTCCCATGGTGCCGGACGTGTCGCGGGCGATCGTGTCGCTGACGGAGGGGGACGAGATGGCGCTGCTCGAGAGGAAGTGGTTCGGGGAGCCGGGGGCCTGCGACAGTCTGAGCAGCAGCGTCGGCTCGTCCAGCCTCAGCTTCTGGAGCTTCAGCGGGCTGTTCCTCGTCACCGGCGTGGCGTCGGGCCTCATGCTCATCATCTACCTCGTCACGTTCATCTACCGGGAGCGTGACGAGCTCAGGGCGGTGGAGTCCGGCGGCGGGAGCATGTCGCTGCGGCGGCTGCACGCGTGGCTGCAGCACTACGACAGGAAGGACACTAGGTCCCCCACCTTCAAGAAGTGTGAAGAAGCGTCCGCGAGGAACGGTAGCGACGCGAAGCAGACACAGAGTGCCGGGAAGGAAGAAGCCATGCGCGAAGCGGTGAGCCCAATAAGTGGCTCGAACGATTCCGAGATGGACGCTGCTTCTCCGCCGGAGGAAAGGGAGGCAACTGAGTTCAGGAGCCCGTTCGAGCAGCGGACGGAGACGGCCGCCGCGTCCGCGGAGATACACGGGCCATCCGCAGTAGAGGAGGGCCGTCACTGAAGGTAGTGAGGAACGAGAGGACTAGTCAGTATATACGTAAATATGTGCCTAAAAGACTAATCATATTAAGGTATTATGGAGTTTAAGAAGCAACTGCTCCAATTAAGATGTCAGCGTGGTGTGATTCATGATTTTACCGTCTCCCAATTGACGGGGACCTACAAGCCCAAAAATTTAGAGGTGTCTAGGCAGAAAGTGAGTGTTTTTGTGTGGAGGGGTACTTAAATTTCTAGCCATATCTATATCTAAATGATGCCATCCCTACCCCATACTATACAAATTCCCCTCTCCTCCCCCCTCTACTCCAAACCCTAGACGCACCCACCCAGCCGCCATGTCGCTATCCCTACGCCAAGCTGCTCGTCGACGAACCGTCGCCACTGCCGCCTCCCTCCTGCACCACCTTCTTTCTATCCGGCGAGCTGCCCCGTGCTGCGCCTCTTCCTCGTCTCCGACCTCTACCCATACACCCACCGATGTGTCTCCGACCTCTACCAGTACACCCACCGATGTGCCGCCTCCCTCCGCCACACCGTCACCACCTCTGACGTAGCTATGGCCCACAAGCGAGCACCACCTGCCATCACTTCTACCTCCCAATGTGGCTGCCGTCACCCGCAGCCTCTTCCACCACCGCGCACCCCCGGCCAACCAAGTCCTCATCCGAGCGCCAATCCGCAATCGGCGCCACCAGCGCCGCCTCACCACTGGTCTACTAGCCCCTTCCTTCCCTCTAAATCCAAGGTTCTAATGAATCCCAAACCATAACTCACTAGAACAGTCATCAGAGAGTCGCTACCATCACCAGAGATGAAACCGGAGCATGAATCTCGAGGCAAATCAAAGGGGCGACAATTCAATTACCCCCAAGGTGAGAAAACACCCGAGTAATCCTTAGATATTCCCAAAAATTATTGGTGAAGCATATGCAGTACTACACTGAACACCCCCTGCCTTGCATACTTCAACTCTGTTTACGTCACCACCAAAGGCGTCCACATATCCGAAGGCACATGTTTAGTCTCTCTAAAATAAGCATAAGTTCAGTCAGTGGAGATAAGGTTCTCAACTAATTTAATGCAGAATCTATGCATCACTGTCAACAGTTACGGAAATGCATTATCAGATATTAAGGGTGTCTATCAGTTTTGATATCATTATCCTGCAAATTCAATAATCCCCATATCTGTAAGCGTGAAAATATATCAAAGCTAATTGGAGTCGTACAATGAACGGATAATATATACCTCGGCCTGGCTCACCTCTTTTCCACTAGAAAATTTAGTGGAACCCCGCAGAAACATAAGGTGCGTTCACTCAGATGGAAACCCACTGAGTAGATATCGTGTTGCATTGTGGAGTGTTGACAGCGAGAAGAGCTGTAACTCCGAGATAACAGAGACAAAAAAGAACCCTGGACATCATTAGTTCATTACAATCCATATATCATCAACTTTATACATGCAGACGGGCGCCACAGGCAGCTGTATTCTTACGTATTAGCTCTGAAAGCAGACCAACCTAATGCATTTCAATCTCCTGCACTGGAATAGATGTCTGGTCAGAGTGACGAGTATCAGATGTGCCAGATGAGCTTGCTATCTCAGATTTGCACAACGGACAAAGAGCATTTATCTTGAGCCATTTATCAACGCATTCCTTGTGGAAACAATGTGTGCAGGGAAGTTCACGGAGCTCATCATTGTGTGCATACTTTGCAAGACAGATGCAGCAAACCTGCAATATAACACGGTATAACAAACAGTAAGCACCCGTGACATGGGACTTTTGCTTTGCTGCCAAAAGCCAATGCAGAAACTAGAAAGAAACGGGGCAACATACAGCATCTTCAGCAGAAAGTGACCGCTCCTTGTCAGTCCCTGCGGCCACGATTCCTCCATCTTGGCCTTCAGCTTCATTTCCCGAACCATAGCGGCGTTTCTTGGTTTTGAATTTATATGTCGGCAAAGCATTGATGGATTCTGAGGTAGCCCCTCTTGTACTGTTTGTATCTTCTCTAAAACCCATAACGGATATAATGCAGGGGAGGCAACAGCATATCATTGCGCAGAGGATGAAAGGCATGGCATACCCAATACAACTGAAGGTGAGGAACACAATACATAACCTGCTAGTAGGAAACAAAGTCAGCAACGGATAAAGGCAGGCAACAACGTCTCATCCAATCATCCATAGAAGCAATATTTGTACTTACCTGTACAAGTTTGGAGCATCAAGAGCAGAAGAACGCCCACCAAATATCCAGACATTTCCTACAACAAACCATACAGCAAAGAAACAATCCAAGGCCATCTTGAAGTGGTCAAAAAGCGCATTAATCCTGCAAATGACCAGATGCATTCATCTTTAATAAATAGCTATTCTGTGACATCCAAAAATAAACAACAAAACTATAGAGTTCCTACGGAGGGCAGATATATACCAGCACAAATATACATAACCTAGCTGATAACAGCATCTAATAGTTTCCTGGATAACGGCATCTAATAGTTTCCTGGTATAATAACAAAAATAATGGAGCCAGCCAATTCCAACCACACAATCCAACGAAAGTTACTAGCGAGCAGAAAACTATAACCATTTCACATACAAGCAAAAGCCATACAGAAGAATTTTTATGCAAAGGACACAAACAGTGTACCTTGGGTTAGCAAGCACTGCATTTCGTGCAGCGGTTCTACGCCGTTCTGATGCACTTGCCGCATAAGGAGTGGGCTCCGTCGAGTTGTTCTGAGAGGAGCCTTGAAGTGAGTGTGCTGGCTCATGCTCGCCATTCACAATATTACGGTGTATATAGCGCCAATAAAGATGGGGTAATGTGGCAAAACAACCAACTGTATACCCTATAACCCACTCAAGTAATGGAGCTTGTGGATGCTCCTTTCTTGACAAAGACAGCACAACAATGGCAGCAACAATTTGGCTCACATTGACAATCACTTCAATTGAAATCCATAGTCCAGAGTTCAAAGGGCTTCTATGTCGCCGACCATAGTTATCACTTCTCCTAGTGCCTGAAGTGTTCCCAGCATGGGGTACAGCACCTATTGCTGATGGTGGCTGCAAGGCAGGTAGAGCTCTTGTTGAAGGCCTATCCACAGGATTCAAGTCTTCATGGTTCTCTCTATCAACAATACGCGACGACGAAGCAGAAGGTCCAGTATCCCTTGGAATATCAATTATGTGTTCATGACCACTTACACCTGTTGTTTGTTCCATCCTCGAAGCATGCATATCAGTGTGGCCTTGAATTTTGAGGAATACGAGAAGCTAAGGTCATCAGTATTCAGAAGGAACAAAGGAATGAAGCAAGTAGCCGCATTTCCAAGCCCCGCTGTCTTCCTTGCTAGATACTGAATGTTCTAACAGGATTTTTCTGTATGCTTCAACAGAGACTCCCAAACTTCAAGGTGATCTTTAGATTTAGATTACCAAGATAGTCGTTCTGCAAAGGTCACAGGACAAAGGAATTAATTTTTCATCATTTGCATACATGAAAAAAATACACTATTTTTTATACATATTGAAACCAATCATCTGCTAACATTCATATCTTATGTATCAGGAATAATTGCGCTACAGAAAATAGGTTCACCTTAAAAGATCACAGCAATTAGGTTCAAAAATCAAAACCAAACAGCTCTATGAAATATTACAAAGTGATAAGTAAACTTCCTCTCTTTTGATTTATGTCATCAATAAGACTTTGGATATGTGTACATTTACCAGTATCCAAGTCAAATGTTTCACTACTTCAAGCAAGGGTAAATATAGAAATGAAGAAAGCTTATATTCAATGTGTTTAGAAGGCTTAAAATATGATGCATATTAAGGTGATCTTACTTTTGCAAACATGTGCATGCAGAATTATCCATTTAGGCAGGCAAATTGTCTTTTTTCCAACCATACTGACAGCCATATAATAAACAGGGATAGATAGGTTTCAGCACATCCCAGAGCCAATGAAATAAGTCTTGACAGGAGCAAGAATGAATTAGAATGCATGTTTTCATCATTCAATCCCCATAAGGGCACTAAACAGCATAAATGATCAGGTGTAGCAACTGGAAAGTCTGGAATATAGGCAAAATTAGCAGCAAAACCATAGGATTGATATCATGTCTCCTATGCTGTCTCAGCTGTAATAAAGTAACAGAAAGTCACAGCTCATATGCTATAAACTATATCAGGTATAGCAACTAAACTGAAAAACAAGCCAAACTAAAAATCAGCTAAGTAAAAGAGTATTACATCACACAAGTGAGGAATCGAATGAACAAGTCTAGTATTAGACACAAAGTTCCAAGTTATGACATAATGCATAAATGTAGTATCTCACATAATGACAAAAGATTCAGTTTATATATAGAATGAGCGAAAGTCAAGTACATTTGTTGAAGAAGAATTCAGATCTGAAGGGACAAAACTCAAAGCAACAATAGCATGATTCATCATATGTACACTGTTCCATCCATCTAGCATGGATCAGGTAAACACCACCCCAAAGGATCCCTACTCATTTAGATCGGACAGAGATCTCTCCAAAGCCATGTCAGTATAGCTATCGTCATGAAGCTGGGTGGATAGTTTATCACAAGTTCACAATGATAATGAAGTACAAGTTGCCCTTTGAGCTGGGTAGTGTTGAAATTTGAATCCTCCATAACAAGGTTGATGTGCAACAACATTGTTGCAAACTTTTAAATAGAGGAGATAAAATATTGAGTTGGGAAAGAAGTAGCATATTGCAGCTGGTAGTGGTCAGTGGACCTCTATTGAATTATCACCACAGTAGTAAAATGGGATAGCAATAAGGTCCAATCCATCAGGAAATGAACATATCACTATATCAGTGAGATACGAAGGATTGGACTGGGTTGGGTCAGAGCACGACATGGTTTGAGAAGTTATGTTTTGGAATATAACCAGTTGTATGGACTGAATTGGATTGTGAATTTTCTCATGATACTTAAGGTTGGCCCCGTTTGTAGGCCATCACCTCCCAATCACAAAGTCTTACCTCTTTTCTTGCCTATCCAATCAGCAATCCTAGACAAACCATCCTATTCTAAATGCGCCTTCTTGCCTTAGCATTGACAGGGATTCCCCTCCTACGTTGCAAGCAACATCCAAAGTCTAACCTATGTCGGAGCACTTGCTGATAACATGGTATCATTTTTTCTTGGAATATTTTCGGCCAATTTATATACATGGCTTTGACCGATGAATTTGAGGGAAAGCTCAATCCAATCTGAACAATTAGAGGTCCAATTGGTAGTTTTAACCCAATTCATTCAAGATTGATGGACAACACAGTATACACATGATGTACCACTATGTTGGTGCCTTACTGTTGCTTTGGGTGTATACCCTCCGCCCTCCAGGTTTCATTTTCTAAGCGGTGCTGAACATCTATATTTTTTTGTTCCATCAGTTCAGCATTGTAAAACAAGGTTATTCTCTTTTTTTTGGTAAATAGTGATGACAATCTTGCCACATTTCAGAATGCATGTGATTACAACACTGTGATTAAGTTCTAATTTTAAGTGATGTCAACCCATTGTGCTAGAGATGTCTCATATATAAATGCACCATTTGACAAATATCACCAAGAGATATGTGACGTACCCTAGGTAGGAGTAAAATACATACAGGAACTTAAAGCATTGTCAACATGACATGATAAACTGTTGTAAGTGAAAGAAAAAAAACTAACCAGCAAACGCATCCATAAAAGCATGATTAAATATAGAAGAAAACCAGTAGAAACTATGAAATCATGATAATTAGCAAGCACGCAAGCCACAGGAACATGATTAGAATAGGCATCACTAACACTTAAACCCTGAACAGTAATACATAAACAGTATGCATGAAACCAACAACCTATAAAGCTGCCTAAGCATGAACCTAATTAAAAAAACACAGAGTGATCCAATAATAAGCACAACCACAAAGGTCATTCCGTCTTATTATCAAGTCCCCACTGCCACATGATAGCGTGCAAAAAAAATAGGGGAAATTACCCTAAACATGAATCATACTACATTAACAGAAAAATACTAAAATTTAGGAACAATTGCAGATCCAGGCAATCGAAAGCATATCAACACATAAACAACCCCTGACTTGACACACAAATCTTCCGAACCGCGCAAACAAATAGCACAGGAGAGAGGATTTAGGGCGGAGATGGTTACCACGGCCTTCAAGTAGCACCGAAGAGGGTAGATCGACGGCCCGACAGCTGAGATTCCCCTATGTACAACTCCGGCGGACGGAACGGCGCCGGCGTGAGAGTAGCAGCAGAGGGATGGACACCTGATGAAGCTTGCTGCGGGGAGGGGAGGGACAAGGGAGCGCGCGTGTGGACGACGACGAAGACGAGGGGGCTGCGCGCATGAGAAGAAGGGGGAGGAGCGCCAACCCTAACCTAGCTAGTCACCAGATGCACAGCAAGGTAGCTCGCGCGGCGCGCGTGGCGGGTGGAGCGCAGCGGACGGTGACGGGACGGCGCACCGAGAGCGCCGCTGTGCCGGGTGCCTGAGCGCGGCGGCGATCGGGTGGGCGGCGGCGGCGAGGAGTGGCCTCCTGTGGTGCGGTGGACGAGAGCGGGGGTTGGTGAGGAGGGAGCGAGGGTCAGGATTGAGGAATCGGGGGGTACCTACGGGCTCAAGCAAAGCGAGTACGACTGATGGGCCGAGACTGCGACTGACGGGAGCAAGCTTTCAAACCGCTCGAGGTGCACCTCCCAACCACCGGACGACCGTGCCAGGCCTCGATTTTCAGGCCAAACTCGGCTGCGCCGACTCAAATACGGCCTGGAAATATATCTTTTCCTGTTGCGGCCCAGCTACCTCCTGCAGGCCGCAGCGCGGCGCATCTTGCTACTCGGCCCAATGAATTCCATGGCCTAGCTGCCCACGCCCTTGCTCCCTCTGCACGTTCACGCCGGCTTCTCCAGTTAGGGCTGTAAACGGCGAGGCCAGCCAGGCACGAGCTTGGTAAAGTCGAGCAAGCTTGAGTTGCAGGAAGTTTGGATCAGGGTCGAGTAAACTTGATAACAAATAACAATTTAATATGTATTAAATTTCAACAATAAAAAAGCTCAAAAATCCATAAGTGTTAAGATCTTCGCAACAACAAAAGAAGAGAAGTTGTGAGTGAAATAGTTCATACTCAGATATGATCGAAAGAAGATGAATGGTGGCATCACGTGGAGCTCATCACGATGGCAAAGGAGAGGATTAGAGGATATCATGCTTGGAGACGTTGTGTTAGGCTCCCCATGTCGTCATGCTTAGAGAGCATCCCTGGCTCGACGTGTTGTCATGCTTAGAGAGCATCGCCAGGTGGTGGTGAGGTGGACTTCGCCATGGTACTGCTATGCTAGTAATCGGTGGGATGGGAGGCGGTGGGGTGGGAGGGCACCGCCAACAATGGGGTAGAAGGAATCGAGGAGAGGCGTGGTGGCGAGGTAGGAGGCGGGAGGGTGGGAGGAATCGAGGAGAGTGGGTGGAGTGGGCGACCGTGCTACGGGGGAGGTGGCCAGTGGGATGGGAGGTGTTGGCTGGGCAGGATGAGGGCTTTGGAGGAGAGGCGGCGAGAAGGAGTTTGTGACTATGTCTAGGTGGGTGGGATCGAGAAGGTTGGGGGGGAAAATAAAGAGGCTAGCGGCTAGGGTTGGCTTGTCTCGAGCATTGTGGTGACAAGGTATTGGGGTGAATTTTGAAATTGGGCCTGAGGGAAGGACTAGGGGCAAGCGGGCAAGCTCGAGCTCGGTTCATTTGGAGTTCGAGCCAAGGTTGAATTGAGTCTAGAGCGAGTCAAACTTGAGCAGTTCGTGAGCTTTAAGCTTTTTTTACAGCCCTATCGCCAGTGGTTCATGCTTGGCTCACTTGAACCCTATACCGGCCTCTGGTTCTAGGATCCTAGGCCCTTACTCTGTTCAGAAGTTCTTGTGAGATTTGATTACTACGTGATGTATATAGATTTGTTTAAGCTTAACCCTTTCACCTCCTGAAACTAATGCTCATCTTGGACAGGATCATGAATTCCTTATTGCTCCCTTTCACACATCTTCGCAACAGTGTGATCATTGTTTCCACATGTTTCCTACAAGATAAGTGGATAACCTTTTGGAGCTGGCATGTCCTGCATTGACAACAGTAACAAGTATTAACTCAGTGTAGCATCTGCAAAAATACGCTTAACAACTATCAGTGCATGGTGTTTGGCCTGCATATTGCAGCAGAAGAAGAAATCTGACATATGATGGCTATTGTGTAAACCAGCTTTTGCCGGTTGCATCTACAAACACAGTGTCACGTTAGGACGCCATTAGGATAGCATAGTCGTACATCCTAAACCATAGAATTTCACTCGTGCTTATTTCATGTTCTTTTGCAACTTGAGCGTGAAGTTCACTGTACTCTCCTGATGTTCCTTTCGTTATTTTGCAATTCTGTGCGAGTGTATCAGATTTGTTGATTCCGTGCTTCTCTTCTCTGTACACACACGCACACGATGGTACATGCATTGGCTAGGTTATCGGGCACACCGATCCCCACTTCACCACTACCGTGGAGTGCGCGTAGTCGTCGTTATCGCCTCCCTCCCGTATGACGCTGTCATCGTCATTGTTTTTGCCATGAGCCCAAAAGAGGCGAGCGCGACGGATGGGGGGTGCGTGTGTGATGTATCGCTCGCTCGCGACGCGCACCCACCCTGCCACCTCGGAGACACCTGGCGATGGGCACCACGCACCGGCACGCCCGCCTGGACGAGCCGTCCAAAAGCGATCGACCAATCAGGCGTGGCAGTGGTAGGTGTGCGTGGTTGGCGCTTGGGCAGCCACGTTATCTCCTGGCGCGTGTGCGTTTTTGTGCCTTTTGGCGAGGTCGCCACGGCTTGTAACCACAGCTCCTCTTCGTGACCACGTTTATTTCTTCTTTGGTTTTTTCGATTGTTTGGGTGCTTTTGCGCTGCACAAGTTTGGATAATTGCATATTGGTGCTGAGTGTGATCGAAGAAGCTGCCTTGCGTTAATGGGGCCTGTTATTTTTGGCTGCGACTTATGATTTTTGGTTGAAATTTTTGAATTTTGGCTGTTTACGGTACAGATTACGGAGAGATCGATACTCACTTACGATTTTGGCTGGTATAGATATTGAGTTTTTAACGTGTACTACGTTTAACTTGTAGACCTCGTCTTGAGAAAATACTCCGTTTAAAAGTTAGATACTATAGTAAAAATTAAAAGCCAACCGACTTATGACTTGCCAATCAGACGCATAATTCTTTGAGAGCCTACTACGACCTAGATGTGTACTTTTTCTGCCGTCCTTGCTCCAACTTTCTTGGTGTTGCAAGGTGTCGTGTTGCTCCATGCTGCAATGGACGTCAGATTACGTAACCAAGGGCTAAGATGCGCTGCAACTGTTTGTGTACACTAAAAAATTTTTGTTACTACTACCACTGGCTAGTATTGTACTATTGTGTTGTCAAGGTAGCGCCAGTGATGACAGCCTCCCGGCCTTCATCACTCATCCACATCGGCACGAAACCTTTTCAATTCCACTGGAATTATGATCAAGACAGCTACATCTGCATTACTTTCTTGTTGTTTTCTCCAATGTCAAATGTGAAGTTGCAAAGAAAAGGAGAGAAAGCTAAAGAAAGCAATATTCCATTTTTCTTACGGAGCAGCGAAAGCGAGCTTCTGAGGGTGCATGGGGAGATTTTCAGCGGATATTGTACATTTTTCAACTGTGGTGGGGCCTTAAAAATTTGTGAATCTAATCTCACAAAACAAATGATGAATCCGAGAGGGGGAGCTCATTGATATCGAAAGATAAGCATAACATGCATGGCAAAAACTGTTACGCACTTAGCTTTACGGTATATTTATCGTGCACTTAAACTAAAAAGACTCATAAAAAATTCCGAAAATTTTTTGCATGTATTTCTAAATTTGCTTTACCTATGTATAAAATCTAAATTTATTCTATGTTAAAAGTAACAAAAAGAGAAAAATCTGACAAATCTTAAGAGTTCAAATTTATCAGAATTTTCTCTTTTTTTGGTACTATTAACATAGATGAATTTAAATTTAAAATTTTATACATAGGTGGTGTACACCATGAAATACATCCAGAATTGTTTTTGGAATTTTTTATAACTTTTTTAGTTTGAGAACACGATGAATATACCATAAAAATAAGCGCATTGCAGTTTTTGCCAATATACATATACCGAAAGCAACCCGTTGCCCTGCCGCTAACCAATAGAATTGACAGATCTTGTCAACACCTGAAAAGCAAGTAACAGGTCATTAATATTTTTTTTATCCATTAGCTCGATCGATTAGCGCCATAAATTTATCTACCATCGTGAGCTAAACATTGATAAAAAAAAATATACTTGTTGAAATGCCCCCACAGAAGCACAGTTGGATATTACGATATCTTTTCCCCACTTCACACGGCCAGAGCGCACCACATTGCAAACAAAACCTGCATGCATGCATGAATTATGAGGAGATTGGCCATCGTCAGCTGTGAAATCCAAGTCTTTGATCTCTGGATCACCGTGATAACAACCCTTGTTCTTGCCCAATATCTTGCCCAAGATTTTCTAGATATCGTTTGCCTATCTCAGAATTGATCAGGTCGTATATACTGCAATCTCCTCCAGGGATTGACTCGTATGACAGGGGGAATCCGGATCTGTTGACCAGATCTAAGTCATGCAGGGGGTCAACATTTTGACCTCTTCTCGGCAACAAGGCATGCAGCAGGGCGGGACCTCAATTAATCAATTGATTCGGGTCACCAAGTGCTCTTCCATCACTATAAAAAAACACCATTCCCCCTTTCTTGAACAATTCAAACGTTTGTAAAAAGAACACTGAGATCAATAAAATTATGAATACACGGTGCCATCTTGGTTAAGCACTAGTTTTTTGCTGCATGCACTAGTGGTACCCAAATTTGTAAGCTTAGAATGGTACAGTAGCATGTAATTAATGTGTGTCCAAAGCAGGGATTAAAAAAAATCGGTGGTAACGGGCCATACCAGTCCGAACCAGTAAAAAATTAGTCCAAAAAATTTTAATTTAAAAACTGAATTTGAAGCTAAAAATATTACTGCATACTTGGGACCAAAATAAACAAATTTTACTTAAATTAAGGTGTTCTCATTGGACAACATCGGTGGCATCCAAACAACCTTCCTGATACAGATGCCGTTTGATTGGGTTGAAATAAATTGCCTTATGGCTTAAATTATATTATAACTGATAGTAGCTTACTTAGCATAACTAAATTAAAAAAATAGATTAGTCTATCATGATAATATAAATGAATACAGGAAAAAAGAACTGACAAAAAAGCTAAAAAATAAAAAAATTAGAAAAAAAATAAAATTTAGAAATAGTAAAAAATAAGTTAGAAGTTAGAAACTTAAGTCGAAATAAGTGAGGCTATGTATTGAACTCTGCCATGTTGGATCGAATATATGCTATCTGGACTCATAGAAAATATGTGCGTATATGTGTGAGATGGTTTCGTTTGACGGAGTAAACCGATCAGCACCTGTAACCGGCGGCTCGTAACGTTGTCCCATATTATTTCATGTTTCCGGTTATTGAGTGCTGGGTCCGAAGCAATGAATGCGACAAACTTGGGCCAGAAATTTGACTTTTGGTTGTGTTTTTAGGTTCTTTGTATGAAAGATATAAAGTGATAGAAACTTTTGTACTATTTTTATTGATATAAATAAGATCAGTACATTATATATTATAATTAATTAATATATTTTATTTTAAAAAGATATTTTATATAAAATCTAGTTATGTAAATAAGTTAAAACAAAAATTTTAAACTGAAAAAAATAGGACCAAACATGCACGCATGTCAGGGGGGAGAGAGCTAGTGTAACACTGGAATGCGTTTGGTTGTGCCGTCGCCTAGCTGGCGTGCCATCCGTCGCGACGTCCCATCGTCTGTCCATCTATCTGACTGCCTCTTTTTCCGCCCCCGAGAATCCTAGTACAAAAGGCAGTACTGCTCAGTGCTCGCCTTGTAGCCTTTAATTTGTTCTGTCCCCACACATGACCTTTCCTGCTTCTTCTTCTTCGCCTCATCCGTCTTTTTCTTAACATCTTTTCCGTTCCATTTCGAATTCTGCTCAAGTTTTGCGGATTTGTATAGCACTAGAAGCGGGTGCACGGCGCAACGCCGCACAAGCCACCGTATGGACCAAAGTAAAGAGATAAAAATTCGCGAGCGGTGCTACAAAAAAAATCGGAGATGTCTGCGTAATTTCAAGAACAAAAGGTTGTTTCAGTAAAAGCGAGGGACCATAAGACCATGCGTAACTAAATAAGGATTTGTACGTAATTTGGGAAACCGCGGGGGCCATCATGGAAAGGGGGGAAAAATTTTTAGGGTTTTTTTACGAGAACCAGGGACCTGTACGAAATTTGGAAAACCGCGGGGAGCCATCCTGCAAAGTGGAGGGGCAAAAAAACTTTCAGGGACTTTTTTTGCGAGAAATCAGGGACCTATACGTAATTTGGGAAACCACGGGGGCCATCCTGCAAAGTGGAGGGGTTAAAAAAAACTTTCGGGGACTTTTGCGAGAACCGAGACCATGCGTAATTTCAAAACGGGAAAAATCCTCACCGACCGTACCAAATTTCTCCGTCCACGCGCCATGCGGCGTTACAAGACGACGCGCTGGGACGTGGCTCATGCATGAGGCCGAATCCCGGGCGTAATGGGCGGAAGCATACGCAATTACGCATAGCTTGTGTAAATAAATTAAATATAGGCAAACTGATAATCTATTTTTAAAAAATATAAAAAAAATAGCAATAAGTGCTCGGCAGCTCGTGCTGTCGAGAAATAAGTGCTTACGGGTTCGAAGAGAACTAGATTTATAAAAAGTAATATTTGATAGTTAAATTTTGAAAAATAGCAACAGTATCATTTATTTAAACAGTTCAGCTCTCGTCCCTCGGCTTGGCTTTAGTGTTGTGTCTATAAGAACACTCCGTCTCCCTCGATTGTCCGTCTTCCCTGCTCCGACCTCTACTTCCCCACCCCGCGAACCCAACAAAGCCAACACCGACGTAAACAAATTCAGCCGCCGCGCACGCTCACAGGAGGAACCCACCCACCCATACACGCGAGGCACCCGCCTCTCCTCTCCGCTTCCCTTCCGTCGCGCCACCGCGCGGCCGACACCGCGAGAGCGTGCGATGCGACCGGGCGGGCCGCCGAACCCGCGGGCGGGGCAGCAGCAGCCGGGCACGCCAGGGCGGTCGCGGCGCCGCCCGGATCTCACGCTGCCGCTGCCGCAGCGCGACCTCACGTCCCTCGCCGTGCCGCTGCCGCTGCCGCTCCCGCCGTCCTCCGCGCCGTCGTCCACGTCCTCATCCGGGTCGTCGCTCGGCGCGCCGACGCCGCCTACCTCGGCCGGCTCCGCCCCGCCGCCGCTGTCAGAGCTGGAGCGCGTCCGCCGCATCGGGAGCGGCGCGGGCGGGACGGTCTGGATGGTGCGGCACCGCCCCACGGGCCGGCCCTACGCGCTCAAGGTGCTCTACGGCAACCACGACGACGCCGTGCGGCTGCAGATCACGCGCGAGATCGCCATCCTGCGCACCGCCGAGCACCCGGCCGTCGTGCGCTGCCACGGCATGTACGAGCAGGCCGGCGAGCTCCAGATCCTGCTCGAGTACATGGACGGGGGATCCCTCGAGGGCCGCCGCATAGCCTCCGAGCCCTTCCTCGCCGACGTTGCGCGCCAGGTGCTCTCCGGCATCGCCTACCTCCACCGACGCCACATCGTCCACCGCGACATCAAGCCCTCCAACCTCCTCATCGACTCCGGCCGCCGCGTCAAGATCGCCGACTTCGGCGTCGGCCGCATCCTGAACCAGACCATGGACCCCTGCAACTCCTCCGTCGGCACCATCGCATACATGAGCCCCGAGCGCATCAACACCGACCTCAACGACGGCGCCTACAACGGGTATGCCGGCGACATCTGGAGCTTCGGCCTGAGCATTCTCGAGTTCTACCTGGGCAGGTTCCCCCTTGGGGAGAATCTCGGCAAGCAGGGCGACTGGGCCGCTCTGATGTGCGCGATTTGCTACTCCGACTCTCCGGCCCCGCCGCCCGCCGCCTCGCCGGAGTTCAAGAGCTTCATCAGCTGCTGCCTTCAGAAGAATCCGGCGAGGAGGCCGTCGGCGACGCAGCTGCTACAACACCGGTTCGTCGCCGGGCCGCAGCCACAGCTCCTCGCTGCCCCGCCGTCATGATGACTCGCCATAATTTCGACGGATACCGGCGTTGATCCGGCTCGGACATGGATGGACGGTGGTTGGCAATGGGACGTGGGATCTAGGGGTGTTGTTCCTAGACATTTTGGGTATTCAAGCCACCACCACAATTTACCACATCCCCTGTTGTTGCTGTTCGTCCTGGAATTAAGTTCCCTTCTTGCACTTGCTCTTTTTTCCCTTCCTGTTTATGTTCTTCCAAATGATGATCATATAATACGGGTTGTTATAAAAGCAATTTTTTTAAATTTGTAACATCATTGGAGTAGGTAGTGCTGATGGTGACGACGACGATGACAACACGAGAGGCCTGCCTGCTGCTGGCTTCTTGGATTCTGTAATTGTGGGGTGGATTGGATGGATCATGGATGGATGGAGCAAATCTTGGGCATGGGAACCAAATCAAACTTTATTTTTGTTTCTTCCTTTCTCTGGTGGTTTTGGGGAATTGTTCTCTTCATTCTCATGCAAAAATGGACGGTAGACTCAACACATAACTCAATTTCCTAGCAGTATCCTGCTTCTGTCCCCCTGTGCTTTCCTTTTCCACCTCCCCTTTTCAGTTGCCTTTTTTTGGGTCCTGTGGGGGGCTCTACTTTGCATGCATAGATTTTGGTCATTTCTGGGTTTTGCTTAGCGTGACATCCTTATTTTTACGTAGCAAAGGGAAGCACACCACAGCAGAGACACCGAGCGACCAGAGAGCAATTGTTAATATACGTAATATTTTAGATTTTGATCGTTTCTAGGTTTTGCTTAGCGTGACATCCTTATTTTTACGTAGCAAAGGGAAGCATACCACAGCCGAGACAGAAGTAAAAGCCAGATTTGATACTGTTGCAGATGGTATTTACAAAACTAATTGTATGTGTATTGTATTTACAAAATTAGCATTTCTGTGTCCGGTGAGCGGACGGCAGCGTAGGTGAGACGACATATGTCGAGGCTGTCGGCAACAGGTGCCTGCCGCCCCGTCAGCAGACAGTAGGCAGCCTGTCGCCCAGTGGAGGCGGCTTTATTACATGTCCTAAATTTTTTATATTTAGTAATTGTTTGAGTATTTAAATATATCAAATGAGCTTAAAAAATTACAAAATTTTATGTACAGCCTCTCGACACAACGTATCTCACAGTGTAATTTTTGCGTAGTTTTATCCATTATGAATGTTGCTCAAAAATTCATACAAATTCGATATTTGTACGAGCTTTTACATATAGCAAACGAGCTCCAAAAATTACGAAATTTTATGTGAAGCCTCCCGACACAATCATAGTTATTGTGTATTTTTTTGGAAATTTTATGAGGTCCAAATTTACCATATTTGTTTAAGTTAATTTAATCATAAATTTATGAATATTTCACAATTTCTCTTACAACTTTATACATTATGAACACTTGTACAAGTAAATATAATTATAGTAGTACAAAAAAATGCATCATACTAGATGTGATATGGCTCACCCATCTGAGCCACTGTTACCTCAATGCGTCTGCCTCCCCGTACGTTGTCTTGTCTTCCGTTGAGCACGAGCATGTTCCGTGTAGTACGTCAGTCAGTCTGAAGATTGCGTCTCGGGTCGGAGGAAGTATGGAGACCATTCTGTTTGCTCAGTGGCGGCGGTGATCCAGTAGACTCAGGTACAGTAGGGTGGGTTTGGTAAAGGTCGATGTCCTTCAGCTGAGATATGTAGAACTGCGAGCCGCCCGCAATAATATCGTGAACAAAAGACTCTAGAAATCCTCCTCGGGATGCGAAGAATCTCTCGCCTTAACCGTACGACGTGGCAGCGAAGCGGGAGGAGCTCTGTCCACCGAAGTGTTCAAACCCTGTATATGCTGTGAACGCTGAGCTTTGCCCTACGTACGCTACAAACCTTGGCGCCGTGTAGTACTCTCTGAAAGCATCTGGGAGCACCGTATCATCTTTGGTGGACTTCATAGTAAAATGCATGATTAAATTGACCCGAATAAACATGGCAAGTTCGGACCACGTAAAATTCCAAAAAAATACATAATAACTATGACTATGTCGGGAGGCTTCACATAAAATTTCATAATTTTTGCAGCTCGTTTGCTATATGTGAAAATTGTATAAATATCAAAATTCTATGAATTTTTTAGTAACATTCACAATGGATAAAATTACCAAAAACTTATACTGTGAGGTACATCATGTCCGGAGGTTGTACATAATTTTTCATATTTTTTGGGCTCATTTGATGTATTTAAAAAGTCAAACAATCACTAAACGCAAAAAAAAACTTAGGGCAGGTAATTAAGTCGGCTTAATCACCTGCTGCTCCCTCACCGGACGGCAGTCCTACCCATCGTCCCTCCACCGGATGGCATAATTGCCATTTTTGCAAGAACGATGCGCATACGGCTACTTTTGTAAATACCGTTCGCAACGGTACCAAATCCGGCTTTTATTCCAGAAATAGCGAGCGAGCAGAGAGCAATTGTTGTAAATATATGTAATATTTTTTTATAGATTTTACTATATAAGACAAATATCGTAAATAATTATGTATAATTCAATATTAACAGTAGACAATATATTGTATTTCGTACTATGCTCAAAAATATTATATAATAGAGTTGATTGATAACACGAACAACTTAACTTGATGAAGAATAAAAATCAGCGCAGACTGCATACAATGCTGAGCATAAAAGGAAGCAGCGAAACTAGTGGCCGCGCAAACGTACGATATACAGACATCCTAATACCGCTTTGGACAGGTATTTTATGCGGCAATGATTTAAAAGATACCGATCACTCTCTTTCCTAGTGCACATCAAAGAGGACAGCTGGTATGGTTCGGCTACTGAACACTTTAATATAGCTAGCTATTATGGTATTTAACCCTATATACTTCGAAATTTCTAAAAAGAATCGAGCTTGGTTCATGAGCCGAATGCGACAGGGGACACTGGGAAAAGAAAAAGGGTCCTCCTCTATTTGGGAGGAGAGGGACTGCTGCTCGGAAACTGATAGATTCGTAGGTCTGCGAAAGGGTCGGTACATAGAAAAGAGACGGCGAGAGCAAACTGCAAAGCCTCCATTAATGGAGGGCCGCCGTACACAGGCCGTCCTGTACCTGCCAAGTGGGGCCAGGCGGGCTTCCTCTGCGGAGGAGAATATAAATAGTGTGCTTCCTGCAGTAAATGGAGACACCCTTCTCGTGTGCGCGCGCGCGCAAAGTTGTGCGTCAACTGACCTGTGATAAAGTTGCACCGTGCACCCAGCACCCAGTGTTCTTTTTTGCTGCGATTTATAGTTTTTTGTTAAATTTTTTAAATTTTAGTTGTTTACGGTACAAATTACGGAGAGATCGATACTTACTTACGATTTTGGCTGGTACAGATGTTAGTTTTTTAACGTGTACTACGTTTAATTTGTAAACCCTATCTTAAAAAAATACTCTATTTAAAAGTTAAATACTGTAACAAAGTCAAAAACCGTCCGATTTCTTGCCTGCCTAACAGGCCCAAAGATTCTGCCTGCAATTTATTGCCTGATGCGGTCTAGTAGGATAAGGATTTGCCCAAAATTCACTCCTGACGAAACAGGGCGAGTAACTTAACTAATCATCTTGCTTGCAGCGCAGTTACGGCAGGGTGATCATATCACCAATTCATCACACTATGACTATACCGAGCGTCGTCACGTCGGCTAATAACTAGTAGTATGTTTCGCAATAGGACATTGTTGCCGGATTTATAAGCCGACGGAGAAGTCAGCATTCTGTCCACAAGTTACCCATGAAAGGCGATATTTCATTGGGCATGTTTGATGACAGCTGTGGTTTATAGTTTTTGGTTAAAATTTTTGAATTTTGGTTGTTTACGTTACAGATTACGGAGAGAGATACTCATTTGCGATTTTAGATGGTACAGATGTTGGGTTTTTAATGTGTACAATATTTAACTTATAGACTCCGTCTTGAAAAAATACTCCGTTTAAAAGTTAGATACTATAAAAAAAACTAAAAACCGTTAGCTTTGAAGGAAAAGAACATACCCATTAGCACCACAACAGCAATATACTGACGCTGAGTTGATAGCGTTATAATGTCAAATATAAGTAGTACCAACGATAACATGGCAGGAAGAGAGACGCTGTTTATGCGTACTACGCGAGATGCAAGATCCACTCAGCGTTGAAAGCCAGATAGATAGATAGATGGATAGAGACGGTTGCACACAGCACACAAGATCCGTGGTGCGAGCTGATTGGAGAGGGGAGGAGAGGAGGAAGCCCTGGGCGGCGCACAAGATCTATGGTGCGAGCTGATTGGAGAGGGAAGAGCAGCAAGAACGTAAAGAAAAAGGCAAGCGGGGACGAAGGATTCTTCTGAACTGAAACGAAAGGTGCCTGACACAACATGTATGATAAATGGAGAACAGAGCCCCTAGCTTCCAAGGTCGGCTGTGGGGCACGTAGCTGGTGTCGTAGGCTGTTACTGTTTGGAAGTTTCATTTCGGCAAAGGAGTGATATATAATCACCATCGTCGTTATCATCACCATCATCATCTAAGATGCAAACTAGCTCTGCCCCCTCTGACATAAAGGCTACTGGTGCATGTCGCATCATGGAAACTGTGAGGGCTAGCCCCTCTTCTGACGCTGCAGGGGGGCCAGGTCCAGGATTCCAGTTTTGAGTAGGCGTAGGGTGGCCAAGCACTTTTCCAGTAGACAAATGCTTCGGGGTCTGAACTATATGGACCAAAATTATGTGATAAAACTATTTCTATTCGAAAGAGTGTAAGGTTCTGCTTACTTGGGTATAGGTTTTTGATTTCAAACTTATTTTTTACTATTTTTAATTGCTTTGGGATAGTATCCACTAGAATTAGATTAGTTCTAATTGCACTATTTATTTAACGGGTTAGAATGAAAATTTGTTAGTTAACCATCCAACCATCTAACTCTTGCTTATTTAAGTCAAGTGTTCTAGGGTTAAGGTAAAAGAAGTTGAGTGTTGTGGACCTTGTGGTGTGCTCTCTTATTCTCCAGGTGGAGTGACTATAAAATCTTCATACTCGAGTAGCAATAAATCAATATTTGTTCATCTCACATGGATCCATCTTGTGTTGATTGATTTGATTGGTTTCGATATTCTCTCCCCTTCTTAATCTTGCTGTGCCAAGGACGTGTAAGAGATGAAGATGATCTAGAGAAATCAATCCTTATCCATCTAAGCACCTAGTTGGTAAGTTATTGAAGTGTCCCGGTTTTGCTTTGATTTGGCCCTCTCGAGTGATTTCTTGACCCCAATATTTTTGACTTGATTTCTTTGGCGTTCTTATTTGTTGTGATATGTGAAAATATATCTAGAGCTAACATAGCTATCTTTCACCCATGAGTAAGTCATATTCACCATATTTCATTTTTGCTCGGTTTTGGTACAATCTTGCTTAATCTTGAAATCTGAATTTTGGCATGATTTTTTATGATCCTTAAACAAGATGTGTGTAAAATTTCATATCATTTGGACTTGTATTTTTTAAGTTGCACCAAAAGTGGATCATGTCGGGTTGTTTTTTCAATTTTTGAACCAAGGGCGGTATGCCTGCCACTCCGTAGTGATCAGACTGACCTATGATAGAGGTATGGCCTCATTATTGCAGAGGTCTGACCTCCAAAGTTTCTTGTATTTTGGACTCTGTTTTCTTGAGTTATTTGTTTAGTGTTTTGGCTTTCAATTATAATATCAGTAACTTTGTAGTTATTTGAGTAAAGAATCAAGAATACTCGTGGGAAAAAATTGATCAACACTATTCACCCACTCTATTGACTTTTGGTCCTACAACTACTATCAGATCTTGGTTAAGATAACTTTTCTGATAGATCTTAACCGGTCTTAGGAGTAATGGAATCAGACTAGTATTCAATCAAGCCACACGTTTTCGATGGACTTGATTTTTCTTATTGGAAGGCTCGCATGAAATCCTACATCGAGGCTCAAGGACACACAATTTGGATTAAGGTCAAGAATACTTATGTGGTGCTGGCCGACTACCATGTTACTCTGGATGTAGAGACAAACAACAAGGTTCATAATTTTCTAATTCAAGGGCTTAGTCGAACTGAGTTTGAGCGAGTTTCTCACTTGGGGTATGCTCATAAGATTTAGAAGACCCTCGTTGATTACCACGAGTGCTCTACGATGACCAAGGAAGTGAGATAGAACCAATTAAAGAAAGAATACTCACAGTTTGAGGAAAAGCCTGATGAATCCTTGGACGAGTTATGGGGAATGTTATAAGATCGGAGAGGTCGACTAGTGGGGGTAATAGGTTGTTTTAAATTTTTCCTATGACAAAAACCGAGTTGCGATGCAGAAGTGTAAATAAAATAGGTTTTTGCATAATGTTTCCAGCTTAAAAAATAATGTAATATCCATTGGGTGACTTGAACTCGAAGGTTGTGAGGTATCACTTCGAGGTGAAGTCATGCGAGTTAGATGTAAAGGGCAAGTGATCACTAAAAGTATCTAGAGCAATGAAGAATACCAATTGATAGGCACACCTAAAGGAAGGACAACCAATGGGATGTCTGATAAAAATACTGGTAAGGAGAAACAAATCGTATCGTTAACTGTAGGTACTCAGATCTCATATGCAGATATGTATGGAACTGCAAAGATGGTTGTAAAATCTAGCAGATGTAAAGGCGAAGGTGCGAGCTGTTGGAAGAAAGAATATGTGGTGGGACCAAGCACGCGGTAAAAGAGAGTAGGTGGAGCTTGAAAGCCATACAAACCTATGGTATGGAAGGTTGTGGGAACATGATGTGTGGTTAATCAAATCACACAACAAAGAAGCTCTCAAGTGGAGTGTTTGGAGAATGATTTGGAGCGAGTTCTTGGAGTAGCAAAGTGACTTCAACGGAAAAGAGTCAAGGTGAAGATTGTTGAGTACGACAGTCTAACCACCGGCCGATCTGACTGCCGGGGTAATAGTGGTCTGAACGCTACCTTGCGTCTAGAATAGAAAATAGCCTAAATATAAACCCTAATCCACAGAACTTTTAGACAAAGGTTCCAATGACTTGAAACTTTAAACACACCTTTGTACCTTCTATAGGAACCTAGAAACCAGATCAAGACAAGAAATACGAGGTTCTTGAACATGGTTCCACTAATTTGAGGAAAATCAATTCTAGGACTCAAGAACACCCAAAAAATACTATAACCAAATTACTTCTTTCTCGTAGGGATCTAAGACATGAAGTCTCCCATATCTACTCCCACATGTCTATGCAAGAAAATCAAGGCAAAGATTCGGACAAAAACCACTTAGATCATGATTTCAAACTTCTTACTCAAGAACATGAAAACCCAAATAAAGAACAATTGAAGCACCAAGAATGGATCAAGGATTTGACCTATTACCTGTAGTGTGGGTGATTCATAAGTACATGAATGGTTACTTGCAAGGTGCTCCAAAAGCACCATCCTTATGTACACAAGATTTCTTATATAAGAAGAAAAAGAAAAAATTATTCAAGACTTGACAATCTCTTTATCTCTCTTACCACCTCAACCCTAGCTCTCTCTTCTCCTCCCACATATAACCAACACCACTTAGTGGGTCTTAACCCGCTAAGTAACTGGGGAACTCGTCAACCACTAACTTAGGTTTTACACACTTATGCATGTTTCTCAAATCATTTACAAGACTCAATTCGCTAAACTATTAGTGATTGATCCACTTAGCAATTCTGGCTTTTCTTGACATAAACCACTTCTCCTTTCCGTCTCCCCGCACTGCGATTTTGATCAATGCAACAACCTGGTATTTTGTCAACTACCAAAATACCCATGACGAAGCTTCTGAGTACTATCCCTTGACTTCGTCTTCTCCTTCGCATCAAAGCGTCTTAGCATGCTTTCACACAGCCCATAGGGCCTAATGATTAGCAGTCACGTCTTCACACTCAAACCAACTCAATACCTATTTTCATCAACACCCCAGACATGTCTTGAGTACCCTAGAAATGTTTGGCCTCTCCAAAAATTCTCTGGACACCCCAGACATATCTAGGGCACCCCCAGACATATCTGCCCTCGAGAAGCTGTTTTAACCGCAGTGCCATAGCTGATCAAACTACCCAGCATCGGTCTGACCGCTCTCTCTTTGGCAGTCAAACCACCCTAGTCAGACCGCTAACCACTGGCTGGTTTGACCGTACGAGCTCAACTTTAAAACATGTTCTCTAGAAAAAAGCAATTGCCAGCTAGAATCCGAGCATTCCGCATCGACGGTCCGACCGCCAACCAAAGTTGGCCAGACCATCTGATGCACACTAGTCTGACCATAGTTGCATGCCTGTCAAACCACCCTTGAAAGACAACAAAATTGAAATTTACCAACTTTTACAAAATCAAAATCCAACTCATTAAATGTGCTAGTTATTCATCACCAAATGATCATGGATCTTTTCACATAGTCATTCAATATTTTTTTAGGATTTAAAAATATGTGCTATAAGTAGTCATAAATGAATCCTAATAGGATTAGGATTCCTATTTTTTAGAGTATGATTCCCACTCAACTTTGCATAAGAGTTAGGAAAGACTATATAAAGCCATAGGAGTGGTCATAGAGAATCCAGGCAATCAAGTAACAAAGCAAAGAAGCCATTTATCCAAAAGTAGAGGTGCACTAGATGATTAAAAACTAGGTTATTCTTTAATACTAGATTTTTGTATAGTGTAAAGATCCAAAAGTCCTATAAGATTAGAGATGGTGTAAGAGAGCGACAAAGTCTGGTGCTCTTTTGAGATTATGCTTAAATAATTTATGGTCAGTTCACCAAATCTTTTAACATCGTTATTTTGGTTCTCTCTATGAGATTCGTCGTTTTTGTTCTTGATACTGTACACGTTTATATTGGATCTCACAAATTTTGATCTAATTCAGCAACTACCGCGCATAAGAAAGAGTATCGAAGCGTAACATATAGATTTTTAGATTTGCATATTAGGTGGGGATCCTCTCCCCCTTATTTCCATTAATTTTTTAAGGCGAAACACAGAATGTACTAGTTTATTGTAATTGTTGTTTAAAAGAATGGAGCAGGAGCTCTACTTACCCGACTAACTGTACCACCGTAAATTGCTTCACGTTACTGTAGAAATTACGCCCCAAGATCAGCTTGATTATTGCGGTACTATGTACGAAGGGTACAGCTTGTTTGACAAGTTTTTATGTGATGTGTCTCCTTTACCCGGACATCACAAAGTGCTCCCTGCAAAGTAGTCATGTAAGTACGTAACGAGCATAGAACTTACTTCACATCTGACGCGCTGCTGCTGCTGCTGCTGCTGGGGTCGCATCTCAACTTCTGCAAAGACCCGTTGGCTTTTGCCGACCTCAGGGACGTCCCGCGAGGCGAACGTTGATGTGTCTGTTTTGCTGGTATTAGTACTCGTAGTTGACCTAATCAAGTAGGCGCGCGCTGGATCACGAACCGTGCGTTAATCACGATGCTGCGACTAATCCTTTCGGAGAATTAGCTGCGTCAGTTCCTTTCCTGTCGGGATATCAGGCTACCATTCGCGTGGAACTCGTGCTTCTGTGTTCAGTTTAGTTTAGGGCCTGTTTGTTTCAGCTGGTGAGTATCCAGCTAGTCAGAATCTGGAGAAGCTGGATAACTCCAGCTTCTGGCTACTAGTTCATTTTCTGGATTCTATAGCTTCTGGCTACTTAGAATTTGGATGAAAATCTGATCGTTTGTTTGAGTCGCAGATTCTAGGAGTAGCTGCGATTGCTGTGTCGAAACAAATGCACCCTTAGACAGGTGATTCTGTTGTGAACGACGGAGCGAGGCACGCTCTTCAGTTTGTACTAACAACACGTGCAACCGTGTGACAAGCTCTCACAAATGACAGGTGCGAGAAGTGGAGGGCATGTTTGGGTGCGACTGTGGTTTATGGTTTTTGATTGAAAATTTTGAATTTTGACTATTTATGGTACAGATTACAGATAGACAGGTACTCACTTGCGATTTTAGTTGGTAAAGATATTAGATTTTTAACGTGTAGATTGTTTAACCTGTAGATCTCATCTTAAAAAAATACTCCATTTAAATGTTACGTACTGTAGTAAAAATAAAAAACCGTCAGTTTCGGTTGAAAAAAACGACGAACACAAGTATACAACACCAACTTTTGTTTTGCAAACTACAGAAGAGACAATTTCAGGATGAGTGTTCGCATAGTGCAAAACGTGTGCCTTCAACTAACCAGGCCGGCCTTTTTCAGTGTATGTCAGACAGGCGAGCCTCTAATGCGAATTGCCTGTCATGATCAGACAGACATCAGTTCGGTACTGTAGCTTGGACTTGGCGACACTGAAATCAACCTCTTCATTTCAGCCAGTCTTCACCGATTGGAAATTTAAGTACGGCTCGCAATGATAGTCGTTACTATGTCCTTTCTTAATCAGCCTTGCGCATCATTCAGTCGAGGAGTATATGCAGCATGGTGCACGTTGTAGCAGGAGACGTAATTGTAGTGCAGGATATGAACACGAGAAAATAAGGCCTGCTGAAGTAGCTCTGGTCGACTATATATATATATATATATATATATATATATATATATATATATATATATATATATATATATATATATGTTTCATACACCTAAGTGCCTAGGTACCTATATCAATATTTGTTGATGTGCTCTCAAATCTGTGACATTTGATATGTGTATCTTCATATACCTATAGAAAAATATATTTGAGATATCAAACTCCCAAAAAAACTAAATTTAGCTTCAGTTTAATTAGTTCGAACTAGTTTCATGATATATACTCACTGCAGTCGCATCAAATTCAAAAGTAGTGCAAACTAGTTTGAACTGAATTCAAAACTCGCTTACCATAAATATATCAAGGGTATAAAACATTTTCATCTCTAAACTCTAAAAAATTATCAATCATACACGTGTATCAAATGGTTCTTGATGTGGATGCAGGTGCCTTAAGTAATTTTCTCTGCTTTAACAACAGTATATATATATATATATATATATATATATATTTCTGAATCGATATTTGTCTGCTTTTTCCAAACTTATGGAAGAATCTGTCAGCATCTCGCTTGTCTTAACAATGTCAGGTCGTTTACAAGTAACTGAATCAAGAGATGACTACATACTACGCGTACGCACGGTTCCAAGTTACGACCACAAGCGCATGCATGCACACATGACATGGCTATCTGGTTCAGCGTTAATAACAGTAGCTAGCTGCTGAATTCAGGAGAAATATTAAACCAAGTATTGGTGAACAGCTAATTGTGTGCAAAAATCTTTGGCGCCGCTCTTAGGCGAATAGTAACACCCGTAGCGGTCACTAGCTCAGAGCGACTTAGTTCGTGCGGTACGGTGAGCTCCCTACTATTGGATCACTCGCCACAACATGGAGATTAATTAGTCGTAGCAAAAGTTTTAATTACTAGTGTTAATGCTAAGCAAAACGGAATAGTTCATACTTGCATCTTGCGAGAAGAAATGTTGGATCTTACGGGTCGTGTCTGCTGCAACTGCAAGGAGGAGTTGCTGTGGAATGGCGAGCCGTGCATGCTGCCCCGGCCGCCGCGCATGGTGTTGCAGAACTGCATGTTGTCCTCGGCGAGCGCGCGCAGCCGGTTGAGCTCCGGGAGCACGGAGTTGGCGAGGTCGTGCTCGGCGGGGAAGCAGTGCGAGCACTACAAGCTGATGGTGTGGCGGGAGAGCGCTGAAGAGGTTCATATCCTTTTTGGTCAAGTGACGGCTGATTTCACACCGTTAGGCAAATGAAATCGCATTCTTTTTCGACTTATATGCGACAACAACGAACAGTGCTAGCAACTTAAGTTTCACGAGATGCCGTGGCACGTGGCAACTCACAACACATATAATTTAACTACGTTTGTAACACTTGATAGAAGCATATAGAGCCACCACCGATATATACATTCACCAACTGTGCTCTGGCATGCGGGTTGCACACCTGATTCCTGAAACTTTTTTTATTAAACAGGAAGCATTTCCAGGACAAATCAACTGTACCGTGGTGTCGTGCTCGTACGCGCGCTTCCCGAGCGCCCGTGATCAATACGGCCTCTCCCCGACGACGTTGCCCGGCGGGTAGTAGTTGCACGTCATGAACACGCCCCCGTCGTCGCACACGGCGCGCGCGCACCCGACCGACGTCGTGCCGCGCCACACGATCTGCGTGTAGTGCCCGCACTCGCGGCCCGGCGCGCACGCGTTGGCCGCGTACGAGTAGTCCACGCCCTCGGCCGCCCAGTCCTTGACGGCGTCGCCGGGGCGCCACGCTCCCCCCGCGCCGCCCCAGAAGATGTTCTCCCCGAGCGCGAACTGCCCCTCCGGGAACGAGTGCCGCAGCTCGCAGCCCGCGCGCCGCTGCGCCGCCCACCACCGCGCGTACGCCTCCAGCCGCGGCGACCACGCCAGCGGCAGCTCCCACCGCGCCAGCCGCACCAGGTTGTGGTAGTACAGGAACTCCACGGACTCCGCCCACGTGCCCAGGCTCAGCGCGCTGCCGCACCCCGCGCACAGCGCCGCGGAGACGTTGTACACCGTCGCGTTGAGCTCGTACGCCTCCTGGCGGTCGGCGAACGCCGGCGCCGGCCGGGAGGAGTGGACTGGTGGTGTCGTGACTAATAACAAATGGATGAGAAGGGTGGAAGCGGGCAGAGTCGCGAGAGGCTTCATGGTTTTCTCGAGCACGCCGTGCAGTGTAGCAGAGTTGGGTAGGGAACAACAAATATCCCTACTATTATATAAAAAGGAATTAGTGATGTAATTGTCGGTGTGTTCTTTTCTCCCTTCTCTACCGCCATTCGATTTAAATTGGATTATTTTTCTCTCTCATCATTTCTCTCTCAGAATACAACCATCCACCCCTTCACTTTGTTTATCTTCTTGTGCATTTTGATCACCTTCTCTTTCTGTCGTTTACTTTTTAATATTTAATATATAAAATTAATTAAATAGTAAATTTTATTTTATTATTTTTATAACTCGTTAGAACGTTCAGAGATCTAACTAGTCTGTAGTTATGTACCACTAGCTGACGGGTGATTCGTTCCTTTTTGGCAACCCGTGACTCCGTGGGTGTGGTAGTGGCTTGATATATATATATATATATATCTGCGTTCCTTCTGTCGTGTTGAGTTGACAAAAGGTGACGTGTTTTTGATCGTGTATGCTTTGTTTGTGCTAATGCAGGTTGTTGGCCACAAGGCGGCTTTATATGCGTGTATTTGATCTTGCTAGAAACCGGAATGGATCATTGCTCAATTAGGACATAATTAACATACGGTCTTGTGTAGATTTTTGCGTAGATCCGGAGATTTACCAGTACTACATTTCTAACGAGCGGGATTCTCTGACTTAGCGTGACTTAGCTTCTCTAAGTCATCCACGCCACCAGATGAACGGTCCAAATTTTAGTTTTTTTAGTTTTGATTTTTTTATTTCTAGTTTTTAGTTTTTTATTTTCATCTTTTTCTAGATTTTTTTATATTTCTTTATATTATCTGTGTTAAAATAACCTATTTTTTAAAAACATATTTTTAACAAATATGTTATTTTAACACAGATAATATAAAGAAATATAAAAAAATCTAAAAAAAGATGAAAATAAAAAACTAAACACTAGAAGTAAAAAAATCAAAATTAAAAAAACTAAAATGATCTGGATCGTTCATCTGGACATAAATGGCTTAGAGAAGCCAGAGAATACGCGCCGCATTTCTAAGGCCAGAGCCTGGAGCTTAGCTGGAAATTTGTACCGTGTTGAGGCTGTTGGACAACGGGTGGGTGGTCATTAATCAGCAGGGATGTACGGTGGCCACGTTGATCGTGGGAAAAAAAAATTCAGTGGAGAGGGCCTCTCCCACCGAAAAAAAAATCACGTTGATCCTACGGCCCTTCTCCAGATGCTGCCACGTCAGCCAATCTAGACCACGTGGCAGCATCATGGTGTCCGCCATAGAATTTGCTCCCGTAGATCGTGCCATTCTTTGTAGGTTTACCTGGTAATTTTACCCGGCAGCTTGTTCGACCCGTGATCCCGTGACCATGCCGGTTCTAGATGCTTCCACGATCACGAGCTTACAAGTTGATGGGTCCAGCTCTCCCGTGCATGCCGTGGAATTGTGGAGCGCACACATACGTGTCCCCCAAACGATTCGGCCTCGAGCGATGCATGGCAACCGCTGCCTCGTCGGGTTTCGCAGGTGCGTTTTTTTGCTAAGGAGAGCTGCAGCTAGAGCTAGCTAGCTTCTCACATGGAAGGAGATCAAACCCCCTCGACATACTTAACGGGAGCATCATTTGCGATTCACCAGTGTTTAATGTAAAACAAGGGGGACTTGTACAATATGATAATGGGATCATAGGGCAACATGGGAAGACGTCATGGTATTTTTTTATGGAGCATGGACAAACAGCTAAAAGTATTTCAGCATCAGAAAAGGTTTGACAATGGTAGGAAAGCGTACTGCTATTTCTTTGGCAGATGGGAATAATGCAGAAGGGCATAGAGCATACAACTACTGCAGACTGTAGTACTGGAATTACATGTGCAAACCGTGAACTTGTCAAGAAATACCGACATAGAAGTATGAGATCAAAATTACATTCGCCAGTTTGATTTATGCCTCCTAAACGATTGTTCTGTGTTGATAGTAGATGATTCATTCAATGGCACATGTTCCAACAGTGCCTTGGGAGGAACGAACGACCGTGCAATTTGCAAGGGAGCACATGCATTTCTGATGTTCTTCTGCCTATTGTCAAATCGGCAAGACTTTAACGAACACTGTTCTTTTGTTGACATTTAACACGTGACAACGTGTACCAATATCACTACCAGAGTACCAGTATATACGCAATGGATGTAAACCTGCAACTGCGAGGGCTAAAGATAGATTTGGCACTGTATTTATAAGTCTAGTCATATATATATATTATATTTATAAAAATATCATTTCTGTTGTTTGGTGGACGAGCGACAACGCTAGTGAGGCGACACGCGGCGAGGCTGCTAGCAGACGGCATGCAGCCTGTTGCCCGGTGGGGGCATGGCAGGCAAGCCTGTCGTCTGGTGAGGGGGCGACAGGTGATTAAACCGGTTTAATTATCAGCCCTAATTTTTTGCGTATATTATTTATTTAAAAATTTTAAATATATCAAACGAGGTAAAAAAATTACGAAAATTTATATACAACCTCCTGACACAACGTACCTTGCAGTGTAATTTTTGAGTAATTTTATCTATTGCAAATATTGCTTAAAAATTCATACAATTTTGAATACAGCAAACGAGCTTTAAAAGTTACGAAATTTTATGTAAAGCCTCCCGACACACTCATAGCTATTATGTAATTTTTTATGAATTTTATGTGCCCCAAATTTTTCATGTTTATTTGGGTCAATTTAATCATGAATTAAATTCACAATCAAATTCATCGGTCGTAAGTTCATGATTAAATTAATCCAAATAAACATGGTAAATTCAGATCACATAAAATTAACACAATAACTATGATTGTTTTGGGAGGTTTCATATAAAATTTCATAATTTTTATAACTTGTTTTCTATATATGCAAACTCATACAAACATCGAAATTATATGAAATGTTTAGTAATATTTACAATGGATAAAATTATCCAAAAATTACACTGTCAAGTACGTTGTGTCAGAACACCGTATATAAATTTTGTAATTTTTAAGCTCATTTGTTATATCTAAAATTTTAAATAAATATTAAGCAAAAATTAGAGAAGGTAACTGTCGCCTCCTCACCAGGCGAAAGATTAGCCGGCTTAATTACCTATTTTTTGTTTAGTATTTGTTTCAATTTTTAAATATATCAATTGAGTTCAAAAATTATATAAATTTATGAACAGCTTCCCGATATAATGTACCTGACAGTTTAATTTTTGGACAATTTTATCCATTATGAATGTTGCTCAAAAATTCATAAATTTTTTATATTTATACGAGTTTTTATATATAGCAAACGTGGTTCAAAAATTATAAAATTTTATGTGAAGCCTTTCGACATAGTCATTTTTGGAATTTTATGTGGTCCAAATTTGCCACATTTATTCAGGTTAATTTAATCACAAATTAAATTAATGATTAAATTCACCGGCCTTAAATTCATGAATTAACATGGAAATTTTGGAATACATAAAATTCCCACAAAATTGTACAATAACTATGACTATGTCAGAAGGCTTCATGTAAAATTTTGTAATTTTTGGAGCTCGTTTGCTACATATAAAAACTCATAAAATATATCAAAATTTTATGATTTTTTTAGCAACATTGGTAACAGATAAAATTACACAAGTACGCTCTATCGGGAGGTTGTACATAAATTTTCGTAATTTTTGAGCTCATTTGATATATTTAAAAATTCAAACAAGCACTAAATGTAAAAAATTAAGATATGTAATTAAACCGGCTTAATCACCTGCCGCCCCCCAACGAGCGGCCGGTGGCTGCCGTCGGTGGCCTCTCCATGTGTCGTCTTGCCAGTGCTGCCGTCCGCCCACCGAACGACAGAAGTGTCATTTTTATAAATACGACACATATATAACTAGTTTTATAAATAGAATGTGCAACAAATATTAAATCTAGTTTTGTCTCCAACTGCAATAGTCTCTCCCGTATGAAATTGACCGTTCCCCTCTAGGATTCCTTCTGCTTTGACCCGTATGATACTCCATATAGCTTCTTAGCTCAAGACCAGAAGAAATAAATTCTAGCAACCTAACATGCATGTGGCGCCGCAGTTACTTACTGCCACCAGGCCCACCACAACGAGACCCGAATCGCATGCGCTCGCGACGCCATGAAGCTGCAAGATCCCAAAGTGACACAGTCGATCCACAGTAATGGAGTATAATTGTACTCTTCCTGCAGTTGCAGACCTGCAGCTGCCGCGTATACAGTATCTTTGTCCAAATGCTCGGGCTATGATCTCAGTACTGACGTGTAGGCTCGAATAGACAATAGATAGGTAAATAGTGTCTTTAAATTTTCTCACTAAGCTATTTACTTATCATTTTCTCCGATGACCATAAAATTATAAAAATTAGGATAGGAATCCCTCTTGAAAGCCAAACAAACAGAGCCGTGTATGACTTGAAAAGACAGAAAACAGAGCTGAACACAACCAGTCAGCAGGAAAACAACGTGATCGACATCTGACAACGTGGTCGAAAATCGACTACCAGTTGGAAGTTCAACGTGGTCGGAATCTGATAACATGGTCGAAAATCGACTACCAGTCAGAAGTTCAACGTGGTTAGAATTCGATAGCCAGTCAGAAAACAACGTAGTCGAATTCTGACAACGTGGTCAAAGATCGACTACCAGTCAGAAGTTCAACGTAGTCGGAATCTGACAACGTGGTTGAAAATCGACTACTAGTTGGAAGTTCAATGTGGTCGGAATTCGATAACCAGTCAGAAAACAACGTGGTCGGAGGTCCACAAAGCTGAGCGCAACCTGATCGAAAATCAACGTGGTCATATTTCGACTATGGTGGTCAATGACCAGACAGCGGTCCAGAACCAACGTGGTCGAAATTCGACTCAGGTGGTAAACGACCAGAGAGTGGTCGAGAACCAACTTTGTTGAAAACCAAGGTAGTCGAAATCAATGTGGACCACCAGCGTGGTCGAAATCAGCGTGGTCTAAACCAGCGTGGTCGAAACCAACGTGGTCGAAACTAATGTTGTTGAAGGCCAACGTTGTCAAAGACCAACGTGGTCGATGATCATCGTGCGGTCGAACGACCAACGTGGTCGAGAACCAATGAGTGGTCGAAAACTAACGCGGTCAAAGACCGATGTGATCGTAACCTACGTGGTTGAAGACTAATGAATGGTCGACACCTCTATAGTCGATGTCCAGAGTGCGGTAAGAAAACACATGTGGTCAAAGACCTGTGTATGGTCATAACAGTTCGGAATATGACCAGAGTGGTCAACGACTATTGAGTGATCGAAACCAATGTGGTTGAACTAAGCCGAACTTCGATCAATGAGGTCGACGACCAATGAATGGTCGAAAACTAAAGTGGTCGGAGACCAGGAGTTACGGTTCTAGCGCTACTCAGCCTGTGGTACTACCGTTGCCACCAGATGAATAGAGTTTTCAGCACGACCGCAAAGATGCAAATCCACATAACTTTTGATTGGAAGATTCAAAAGCCGTGAAACTTTATACGTATAGTACTTAAGGTCTTATGAGGCTATTCCAATCTTGAATTGAAAAATCCACGACTAAGATGAGACCTTTTTGTGATTTGAGTAAGCGCACATGAACTAAGATCTAAAACCGAAATCGTTGATCAGAACTTGCTTGTGGGTCAAAGATAGCCAAGATGGCTTTGATGTATTCCCACATATCACAGCAAGCTAGAATACTGAAGAATCCCAAGCAAAAACTCTCGGATCAAGAAACCACTTGGAAGGTCAAGAACGTGAAAAAATCGAGTTTCTTGATAAACATGGTACCAACGTACCTAGATAGGTGGAGGATGATTCCCAGAGGATCTCTCCATCTCTTATACGTCCTTGGCACAGCAATATCAAGAAAAGGGAAGAGTGGAGATCAAAACCTACCAAAACAAGAGTAAATCAATCAAAACAAGAGATAGACGAAGAGATGATCAAAGATGGATGTATTACTTCTTTAGGAGGTATGTTTTTATAGCCAATCCCTCAGGATAGCAGAGCTCTAAACTTAGAGCACACATACAAGGGTCTAACCCAAGAAACCCTAATCTCCCCATAGGAGGGAGGATGAGCTAGCCACTAAAAGGCTTAGCCAACATTTTCAAACCCTAGCTCTTGCCCCTCCTCCCCTTATATAAGCTCACAACCTGAACCCAAAACCTAATGGATCACCCATTAGGTCAAACCGGGGATAACCCGTTAACCCCATATAACACTGGGTTTTACTCACGCACGCTTCTCAAAGCGTCTTAGAACCATTAACCCATTAGTGAATCAACACTTGATCCACTTCACATTTTTAGCACATACAAGACCTAAACCACTTAGGCCAACGTCGTAGTTTCACATACCGCCAATCTTCCTGTATTGGGCAATTTACTAAAACGTCCCTCTACCGCTTCCTCGAAGCTTCCCGCTTTCTTTGCTATGAAGAATTGTCCATGCTTCGCTATCTTCGATGTGCCCACAATACTTGTCGTTAAGCCTATCACGCGTCCGGATCCCACCAAACCATCCTCGCTTGCAAACGGCCTAAATCATTTAGCGCACCACGTGTTTCTCCTCGCGCGTGACGGTACACAACTTTCTCGACCGTACAGGACCTCAGCTCCTCTCCGACCCTAGTCCCAGTCCACCTTGTTATTGCCCGTCATGTCCACCACCGATAGCTCTCTTTCTGGTTCCTCGTCGCTCCGGCTTGCAACCACCCCATAAGTCTCAGTTATCTTCGGTGTCTCCCTGACCGTTCTGGACCTCAGCACCATCCTTGCCTAGTCTCGGCCCTCCTACGCCTCACCATGACCTAGCTCCGAAGTCCTACAAACAATTCCAACACGCAAACCATCACATAGCACCGCACAACACATAAAGTCATCAATTTGCCTAATTTATCTATACAATACACAATGCAAAATATATGCATTCAAATTACTGATCCTAAATCTAGGACCAAACAATAAACTCATATGCACATAAGCAACAACATCCATACCATGACCATATAGTCATCCCAACTCAAAACCTAAAATCTAGTTTTTCTGCAAAATCTGATAGTAGCGCTCTTAACACGCCGGTACTACCGCGTCTCAAGGCGGTACTTCCGCATCATCGCTCCTCGCACAGGAGCTCTCTGGAAAAAACGTTCCACTGCTTAGATCGGAACTACCGCTCTCACAACATCGGTACTACTACTCAACGGTACTGTCAATTTTTCTGATAGTTTCATAAAATAGTCTAAATCAAATACAATATTTATAAAACCAATTGACCACTCTATAAATATTATAATAATTCATCTTGATAATATTACGTACCTTCTAAGGTAGAATTTTGGTCATTTATAGTCCCTGTACCACGTTAATACTAAATTTGGCCGCAAACTACTGTAATACCAAATCTAGCCCCCTTTCCAACCGCACGACTCCGAGAACATGACACGTGTTAGTCGTGCGGTCATCCGACCGCACGACTAACACATGTCACATTCTCGGAGTTGTGCGGTTAGAAATAAGATTATATTTAGAATTACGATGGTCAAAAAACTAAATTTGATATTAACGTAATATAGTAACTAGGAATGACCAAAATTCTAAGGTAGACCTTCCATAGACACTGCCACGGCAATCAATGCGCGAGGTTCGCAACTAGACGACACCGCGGAGTTAGGGGAGATTTTAAAGAGAGTTGGGTCGCATCGCATCGCATCGCATCGGATTCCAAATGCCCATGATGCACACATTCTCAGAGAGACAGAGCAGAGGAGGCCCGGGCTCTGAGCGTCTCTCTCCATCCAGTCACATGCACGAGCCTTACTTACCCGTACAGGCCATACTCTCATTTAACAGCTCACTCTCGTTAGTCGTTTCCCCCCCTAAAAGCTTTGCAGTACTCGTCCAACCAACCAATCTCCAATCAGAGGCTGCAGCAAGGAATCCCGTCACCTAAAAGCCACACACAAAAGTGATATTTATATAGCTTATTCTTACTGCAAATGCTGCCATTCTTGCAAAGCAACCACAAAGCCCAGTTGTCAAATACTCCAACGCTCCACCTTTTGCAACTGCAAAATGTTTAACAGTGCAGCTGAAATGTCCAGGAAGCGAAACAAAATGTCTCCTTTTATTGGACAGAGCAGTCAATTAGCTCACAATTCATTTTAGTTGCCGGGTCTCCTACCAATAGCCTCAACATATATATTTTGGCAGGGAAAAGAAGAAACAAATGTAGTAGCAGTGGTGAAAATTATTTTGTACACTTGTAACATCAAGTCATCTTCATGAGAAACAATGAATGAGACAGCAAGATATATAGTAGTAGGCTGCACCGGACTGCCGTGCCGGCCGGCAGTCTAGCTGTGAAGAGATCGATCGAGTGGCGACGACGACGGCAAGAAGTGATCACCGTTTGGCCGACCGGTCAGTAGGGCCGCATGCCGACGTAGTTGCCGGGCGGGTCGTAGTTGCAGGTGATGAAGGTGCCTCTGCCGTTGTAGCAGGTGACCATGGCGCAGCCCACTCGGCGGGTGGCGCGCCACACGATCTGCGTGTAGTGGCCGCACATGCCGCCGTAGCAGCTGTTGCTCCAGTAGTTGTACCGGGGCCTCTCGGCGAGCCACGCGCCCACGGCCTGCGCCGGCGTCCACCCGGTGCCGCTGCCCCAGAAGAGGTTCTCCCCGTACGGCCCCGACGAGTGCACCAGAGAGCAGTCGCCGCGCCGGGATTCGGCGTACGACCGCGCGTACGCCGCCACCCGCTCGTCCCACCTCAGCAACGGCAGGCCCATCGCCGCGCGCGCCGCGTTCTGCTGCACCAAGAACTGCGACCTGTGGTCGCCGCCGCCGGGGTAGGCGTCCACGACGACGCCATTGCCGGTGAAGAGGAGAGCAACGCCAAGGAGGATGGCAACGATGCAGTGGGCTCTGGGACAAGTGGAGGAGGAGGCCATGGCAGGCAATGCTGAGCTGTGGATGGTACTGCTACTACTATCTTACGGCCGGGTGCTTCACATATATGGAGGGAACCTAGCTAGGAAGGGAACTGAGGGAAAGTGGCAAAGCTTTTTTCCAGATGCTGTTGGGGACATGAGCCATGTTCGATAATGATTGCGCCACACCGAGGCTCTGGAAAGGTCTACCTAAATGTGCCTCCAGTAGAATTAAAATTAGCAGCTGAATTATATGCATGGATGCGTCGAGGAGGAACTGTTTTGTTTTGGTGATGTTTCTTCAGTGTGTTAGTATTAATTAGTTACTTCTAGGCAGGTCAGAATGTACATTGTGGAGCACTGATCTAGCGTGTGTTGGTCTGCCTTTTCCAACTAACTATGCTGTCCTCTACAGTGTTCATTCATTTCAGTTTGGTTAACTAGAACATGCAAAACAGAGATTATAAGAAATGATTTTGGAGATGGTTGATCAGAACATACTGCTGCAGCTCGCAGGAACTCTCTTATTTCGTCTGGGGAAGTCGTTCGGATGGAAGGACAAAGAATCACTGATGCCATAGCGTTTTTGTTCGCCAAGAGGCGTTCTTTACAACTCAGATTGGTTGCCAAAACAGTGACAGACAGCTCATCTGTTATGTCAATTGCCAGTCCCTGACTCCGAAGCTAGCGTCCATCGAACAGCTTTTGTTGATTGGAAAGAGTTAGCTCAGTTTGCGGCTGATATGATGTGTTTATTTTTAAATCTGTTGTGAAGAGCAAGTTATTAAAAAGTCTATTAATCTATATGGTAAATCAGATTAAAGTTAAATAATGTTTTTAATTCAATGGTTATCCTATTCAATGGGACTCCAAGGAGTCCGAGCACCTAACCTATCAACCGTTCGATCGCATTGAGATGTGTTAGTTTATAATAGGTATGAGACTAACGGGTAAACCCATTAGCAAATATTGTTTACCTTAATATTCAAACGACAGCAATCTTGTCTTGTAATTGCCATAAATATCCAGCGATCTGTGACAACATCAATCATGGTTTACACAATTAATGTGTCATTAATTTGTGAATCCCGCGCACAGATTTTCTCCCGAGTAATGATTTTTTTCATTGTACTCAAAAATCAAGTATTATACTCAAAAATTACTTTTAAGTGGTCCCAAAAATTACTCAAAAATCTGTAATCTCTCACACGGCTACAAACCACAGCCACAAAAGAATAGGTCCTAAGTATAGTTCCAATTATCTGACAACAAAACAAAACTATCTAAATACCTGGCCATTCCCCCGACGCTTGTACCTTTTCAGAGTTGTGCTCAATGCGGAGGTAGGGCCCCAGCAGAAGCTGTGACAAGTGCAGCTTTTGCCATTAACTATGATTTGTTAGCATTTTTAATTAGAGGTCAAAAAAAGTCAGTCATGGTAAAACACCATGTGCATCGATCTGAGTATTGAAGTAGGCACAGTTCGCAAGGCTATGTTTGCATTGCAACCTCGTTAATTTCATGGATAAACAGCTCAGAACCTGACCTACCGAATAGCCAGTATACTCCATGAACAATGTAGTGACAATGGCAACGGGCAGAGAACTTGGGGCATGCCCTTCGCCCACCGGCATGCCTGTGTGCCCATCACCCCTTTGTTTCAATGGGAATGACACCAGGAAGACAGGTAAGGCATTCAAAAAATTGACAGACAATTTCAACATATAGAATTGCAAATAAACACATAATCTTCATCTCTTAAAGCTGGAAATAGACGAGGTATAGTTCATCACTTGAAATTGGAACTAAACAAGAGGTCATTACGAAGGATTGAGGCTAGGTTTTTTCTCGGGGGCCCACTTGTCAGAGTAGTTGCCGGGTAAACGAGCGAGATGAGCAACAGGTGCAGCTCACTCATGTCCACGCCCGTTTGCCCGATGGGTAGTAATTTGCTCCCACATCCATGCCCGCGGGCAAAGAAAGAGGAGCATGTCCGTCTCCATTAGGATTTTTGCCCAGGTACGCGATTAATGGACACAATTCCCTTCCCTAGCCGGAAGCTCTGTGTTTGGTTCGTACCTACTGGTGAACGTGCCAATCATTGCCTGCTAAGAACACCGCCTAAAATGCACCGAAACAAATGCAGTTAACGAAGACTTTTGGCATCCCCTGCCCTAGCTGCACAGGGCAGCAGGAGCACACAAATTTGACATTCTTCTTCTTCTGCAGTTGGTACCTGGGTAATAGTATTGCGTGAGGATAGAATAAAAAAAACGTATGTAAGATAATCGCAGCGTTAGGAGAAGACGGCTAAGTACGTGCTGGATCATGTCGAGAATTTGAATCGTTCAGCTTTGTACGAAATGAAGCTGCTAATTGTACGCATTATCACATTATTATCTTGTCTGATTTCAGTGTAAACTACTCCCTGAAACTGAAATGATCCATTGACAACTGCGAACTGGTTGTAACATTCAGTCCCGAAAAGCCCCTCAGAACACCAGAAGAAACGAAGGCCAAACCTCTCACCTTCCAAGTTGGAGCAATTGCAGGCTGCAATTGGCATGTCTCATGCTAATTAAATCTGTCTGTTTAATTAACTTATGAGTTCTTTGTAATAATTCAGTAAACCCTGAATAAAGTCTAAATTAGGTGATCCGCGCACGAGATCTCCGTAAAAAAGTGAACACAAATTAAAACACTCCCGAGTTATTAACCCGTCCAGTCTCGATCGCCCTCACATCGAAAGATACTGCATGCACATCTGCACGTATATTATACGTCTTTGTGTACGTACGTATGTACGTATCGTGTTCCATTCTAGTACGGCCTCACGCCGACGTAGTTGCCCGGCGGGTTGTAGCTGCAGACGCCGAACGTGCCGCGCCCCCGCGCAGGGCACCATCGCGCAGCCTACCGCCGTGGTGCCCCGCCACACGATCTGCGTGTAGTGCCCGCACGCGCCGCGGCAGGAGTTGGACGCGCGGTCGTACTGCCCCTCTCCCGGACCCAGGCGGCAACGGCCTCCGCGGGCTTCCAGCCCACGCCGCTGCCCCGGAAGAGGTTGTCCCCGTAGGGCCCGTGCGAGTGGACGAGGGCGCAGTCGCCGCCGCGTACCGGCGCGCGTACGCCGAGAGCTTCTCGTCCCACACCAGCGGCCGCACCCCGACCATGCGCCGCGCGGCGTTGTGCCGGTCCAGGAAGCTCGACGCGAGGCTCTCGCCACCACGCGCGGCGTCGGCTGCGTCGACGGCGAGGAGGATGGCCGCGGCCGGCGCGAATGTGAGGCGGCTAGAAAACATCGCTAGCTTTTGTTGTGTTGACCAGTTCGATCAGGTATATAGTTGACCTACGTACTGTCCTGTGATGTTTTGTTGTGTATCGTATTTATACGAGTTTTGCGTACGAGAGTTCTTGGCTGACAGGTGTGCAAGCGAAGAAGTGGCGTTCATGTTCGATAATGGTTGGCATAAAATTCAGCTATATATGAAGACGAAGTCCACGCTAGCTATACGTTATTTGCTCCCATTTTAAATCGTGATGCACTTTTCTTGGCGAGCTAACTGTTTTAAATTTGAGAGGAACTTGCCGAGCTAGCTAGCCAAGCTAGATTTGGTTACAGGTTTCGAGATTTGGCATTTGGGATATAAAACGCCGCACTCTCGAAAGCTCTGAGGACCGGGCCCATTTGTCGACGACAGGAGATTACCATGAACTACGTATCAGTAAAAGCATAAAAGTCTAGGGGGATACCAAATGAAAGGAGAACGAAAAGGGTTACCGTGTGTCAAATCAAAAGCAGGACGATCAACCATTGCCGTGTCCCCAAAAAATAACATTAGCATAAGAGGCATCGATTGATCATTTCCGCGATTGGCCCAGTGATCGAACTGGGCCTAGCATATCGAGAAAAGCAACGTGCATGGCCTGGCTAGTTGCATCTGCCGTCTTCTTTCCTTCCACCGCACGCCGGCTCGGGCCGTTCTTCCACCCCCTGGCCGGCCGTGCCCCCGCATCCCCACTCCCCATAATGCACGCACGCACGCATGCCATCAGCCATGGCCACCCCTGCAGGCTTGCCTACTGTTGGCCCCTCTCGGAATTAATTAAGCACGACAACGCTAGCTTGAGTGCATGACACCTCAAATGTAAGCAGTTCCGACTAGTCAATAGAAGTAGCAGTAGCATGCCGCGAGTATAACTCCAGAGGCACGGCCGCACAAGCACACCTACTACATACTCTCTTCGTCCAAATTTATAAGATATATTTTTATTTTGCACATAAACCAATAAATATTTGAAGTGACTAAAGTACCCTCAATTACTTTCTTAAGTATTGTATTTAATGCTTTCATTTCATACCACCTCTTTTCTAGTCACCTATATGTATATGCACCATGCATGCTTACATATTCAATGCACATCACTATTACTGAGCTCAAGCCATATAGGAGTATCTGCATGCATGCAAATTCACTGAATTGTTCCTTTCATTAGAGTACTCAAGCGGCAACCATGCAAGCTCAAGAATTCAATGCCATGCATGCAGTTGAAGAGTTAGCAGGGCCATTAGATAGAAAAACCCAAACTTTTACTTCGAAAGCAGTGTGCGCCTTATAAATCTGAACATCAGAAGGAAAATACGTCTTATAAACTGGACAGAGGGAGTACTTGTAATTTCAGAGGCATTTCGGTAATTTCCTAATTGAAAAAAGATAAAGAAGAGGGCCCACCTGTCGGTGAGCCGGAGTGAAGAGATAAGGGATGAGACTCAGTGATGCGATCTCCATGGGTGGGCGGCGGCTTTGGCGAGATGCGGCGGCGTCGGTGACATCTATGGTCCGGGGGCTTCGGTCCCAGCCGTTGGTGGTCACCACGCCGTGCTCCTCTCCCTCCTCCGCACGGCTATATTTTGAGGTCGCCTCTTCCGTGAGTTGTATCGGAAAATCGTGGGCTCTATCTCTTCTATTCTTTCTTCTTCTTCCCGATTTGGCTCTGGTTTTGGTCTTTGGAACCTCCTCTTTGCTGGCAACCGCTAGCCTTGGTGGTGGTTGAGATCCCTGGTGCTCGGTGGATAGACGCACTTGGCCGATGCTTCTCTTGTTCTTGTGTGGTGTCTCCTTCACCTCGACTTTGTCGGCTCGGTGATTTACGAATGGCAAAGGTGGGCATTGTATCTCTGTCTACCTCGCTTCTCTCTTGCAGCGGCACAGAGGAGCACTAGGTTTTCTTGGTCAGTATCTTCAGGTGTGCCTTGCCTGGTCCTTGTCGGCTGATCTCTTTTTGCTGGCTTGGTTTACTTCTAGACGACTTCGAGTGTCATCTGCGCCGTGAGTATTTCGATTCTTTTGTTTGCAAACATTGGCGACTGTGCTTGTTCTTTAATTTCAGATTTAAGTTCAAGTATTGGGAGAGGCTATGTTTGCTTGTGGGCTCGGTACTTATGCTCTGTGATGAAATTGTCGAATACTGAGATTGATCTGGATAACTAGAGTAGATTTGAGCTCAATTGGGTAGCTTTCTACTGTCTGTACCGTACCTCTTTGTGTTATCTCTTTTGGTTGATCATATTTGTTAAGTAGCACTGTGATTATTTGACATGCAGTAGTAATGTCCTCTGTTTAGTTCGGTTCAGAAGAGATCCTTTTCTTTCTGATATTCTTGTTATGAGATTGTATTTTCAATCATCTGGACATTGTTTGTTAGATTACTGCTTTATAATCCTTTGCATGTGAACATTTATTATACCGAAAGTTAGAGATTGCTATCAATTGTATATGCAAGTTTGTGATAGTAGGAGCATAAATTAGAGCTCAAATCTTGATCACTAGTTGTTTGATCATTAGTGAAGAGTTTCAACAGTGGCATGAGAAGGTTAAGATCAAAGGTCTTGAGTAACTCTGTTCTGAGAGCAACATTCTAGCAATTCTTGTGCATTATGCTAGAGTTGATTGCTTCCCTCTTCATGGAAATGCATGAAATGTTCATTTCAGTAGTATTTTGGTTACATGCATTAGGTATATGCTCTTGTATAAATGACATGGTAGAATTATATGCTTATATGCAATTTATGTCATTTATATTCTGTTGGAAATGTTCTTTAATTATGCTTTATTTCATTGGAATTGAATCTAAATCTAATAACATCATCATCATCTGTATAAAATACCAGCATCGATCCACAAGTGGATAATGTCATAATTGATCATAGAGCAGTTGAGGAGATGAGTGGTGAGAAGGTTCTAGAGAGAGATTCATGGAGACATAACTTATTACTGTGTTACACGAGAGATTATCGAAACACACATGCTCGTTCCAAAATATGGCAATTAAACCAGTAGTATTAATTCACACACACACACACATATATATATTAACAGGCAAGTTCGAGATCAACCGAAACCAAGCTGTACATGCATATTACCAACTATGAATTGGATCATTTGATGTAGTATATATAGCTAGCACACAACAGCAAAACACTATTATTGATCATACCCTAAAACGTAATCCTGCAGATTAATGGAGTTTCCTTGGTGCTGGCCGGTCAGACCATAGTCGCAAGACGCGGTCCACGTCGAGAACTTCTCGTCAGCGCCAACAAGGGCACCGCCGTCCGGACACTGCAGCTCCGGCAACGGAGGAATCCAGCCTTGCGCTCCGCCCACCGATCCACACTTGTTGTATAGGAAGTCACATAACTCGTCGTGAAAACTGTAGCCGCCGGCGCTGAACCCACCCACCGTTAAGCCCGAACTCATCTCTACGTTGGCAACTTCAGCCTCGGCAGCTGGAGAGCAAAACCCTAGCTTGGATCGATGATCCAAACTTCCAGGCATGTAGTTCGCACCGGCCGCAGAATTGAGTTGCTCGGCTTCGACAGCCGCCGCGGCGGTGATGGACGTCTGATCGACCAAATTCTGAGACTGTTGCATGCTGACAGCTGCGGCGACGGCGTCCGTCGGCTGCATCGTTGGGAGCAACTTGTTCGCCAGCAGCGTCTCGACCTTCGGCCACTGCGGCGCGGCGTTGTTGGTGCGGCCGAACGTGCTGTAGAGGCCTTGCAGGCGCATGTGGAGCTGGATCCGCTCGAGAGCCGACGAGCTTAGGGTTTGCGTCGCTGTGGTTTTGTTGCCGTTGTTGATGCTGCTGCAGATGTTTCCGCCTGCTGTATTGGCTAGATAGGGTTCTTGGTTTGCGCGTGCGCGGCGGGATGGCGTGCGCTTGCCAAGGAGCTTCTTCTTCAGCTTGGTGTTCCAGTAGTTCTTGATATCGTTGTCGGTTCTCCCCGGCAGCTGCGCCGCAATTATTGACCACCTGTGTTACGAGCTGCTGATCAGGAGTTGGTAGTGCATGCCATGTATGTTTAGGCGATGTGAGTTTGATCGAGGGAAGAAAATAGAAGGTATGCCAATTAGCCAATACGTTGATTACTGATCACTACCTGCTCCCAATGCTAATGTAGAGGCTACAAATGATGTGCTCCTCTTCTTCTGTGAAGTCACCATGCTTAATGTTTGGCCTCAGATAGTTCAGCCATCTCAGCCTGCAACTTTTCCCGCATCTCTTCATCCCTGCAATAAATCATCATGCATATACTTTCAGTGAAATTAAACAAGAACTTCATTAGGGAAACAACGGAAACAAGAAAAATAATTGACACATATACAACTATTAGCTAATGATTGACATACAATTATAGCTAGTACTCTAGTACACAGACACAAAACCACAGAAGAATACTACTGAAGACCTATAAAGTACTAAAGCATATAGGAAGAAACTGACCGGATCGATCTAAACCCTAATACCCTATACTTGTTCGTTACATATCTTGCTCTATATATATGCATTAGTTAAAACCTGCTCACTTGCTTTGGTTTCATGTTTTCCATATTTCTTAATTAAAAAGGAGACATGCTTCTTTATCTAGATGATCCCCTCTAGCTAGATCTATACTCTACGACAATAAAATAGATCAATCAATGAATGGAATTGGAACATCACAGCTTCCTTTCATCAAAAGTTTATATTGTATATTTTTTTTTGCTGTAATTGAAAACTACAGCTTGGATCAGCAATCAAACTAAATCCATACAGATGATACATCCCTGGGATCGATCCGGTTCAAGGGAGAGGGGAAAGGAGCATATATACATATGCTTAGAAACTTAGTATCAATAGAGGTAAGGTATATTGTAAAAATGTTTGCTTTTCAACTGACTAAACAAAAAATAAACCATACTAGCTAGTACTAGCTAGCTAGCTGGCTACATCCATTACTTGCACCAAATCAAGAGAGGAGTGATATAAACTACCACTGCAAGGCCACTAGCGTAGTAAGTACGTACGTACCGATCTTCTGCGGGAGCGCGATCCAGTTGCCGCCGGTGCCGTTCTCCTCGATGTAGGACCTGAGCTTGGCGTCCTCCTCCTGCGACCACGGCCCTTTCTTCACGCTGGCCTTGTCGCAGCACGGCGCCCTCCCCATGGCCGATCGGGCGAGAAGCTCGATCTCCTCTAATTAGATCCCTTGCGTGTGTATGTATCAAGCTAGTTAGAGACGAGGGTAGCTCTCTCTACTCGCGATCGATCGAGCACCGGTGACTTGGGAAGAGACCAGGAAGGTGATGCCGAGCTTTATAGCCAGGAGGGCACCGGACACCGGGAGAGAAATGCGGGAGTGCCTTGTGATGTGACGGTTCGTCTCCCTATCATGCACTCGCCAGGATCTTCTTTGCCAAAGAAACTTTGCAGCGCTCATGCGTGCATGCATCTAAGTTGGGTGCCTGTATCGGTGGTCTAATCAGCGGAGGAGGTTTTTATTCGGGTTGTTTTTTAGTACGATAGATTATTTCTAAAGTCAGCTAATCAAAACAACTTTCAGAAATAAGATAAGCTTTATCGTAAATATATCTTTGAAAATTACTAAATTAAATCACTGATGTAAATATAGTTTGTAATCGACAGGACTATTCGGAGGGAGTGGCATGATAAAAAGAAAACCGTGTACATGTGGTTGCCGCTTAATTGCCACAACGGATCCTACCATGTTCGGCGTGTGACAAAACTATCTCAATGCATGCCTTTTCCTTGTTGCCTAACCTTCCCCGGACTTGTTTATCACCGAGATATCAAATCTACCATTGAATCAAGACAAGTGCTATAGAACATTAGATTGATTTTGAAGTCAAAAACAGTTAGATGATCTGAGTGCGTTAGATTTCTATCTAACAGATCCATTTATAAAAGCACCACCTCTAAAAAATATCATATAAGTATCTCTAAAAAAAATATTTGGAGCGTTGGATCACCATCCTACGTTCTAAAATCTGACTGTTTTTATCTTCAAATATAGTCAAATGTTGTATAGACACTCCCTTGAATCAAGAGAATAAATGAGTTCTCCACGAATTAAAACAACCCTTTTCACTGTGTGCAGCCTCCCTCTCTCAGCTGTCTCACCTTTAATTCCGATCGATGTTATGCCGGGATATATCACAGGAGCCTTCAAAGTTCAAACCTAACATACAAGATCTTGCAGGGCTCGTCGTAGAAAAGCTTGCCTTTTTTTTGTTATTATATAAGCACTGCGCAGATGTCGTATGGGCTGGGCTGCCCACGAGCCACGACTTTTAGGGCTTCCGGCTTGAAAAATGCTCTGGCTCAATAGTTACAGTTTCAAACAGCGCATTGACCATAACATAATTAACTAGATTAATTGATGCGTGCATGGTCCAAGTAGCCGGGCTAAAGTTTAATTACTAGAGGTTTTTAACTACAGTAAACCTAACAAACACGTATACGATGTAATGAGCTCATCATCTTCTATCTGTCTACGCGACTATCTATATATATATACACTTAATTACTCATACTTAAAACTTGAGTTTCTGTATACGTGTTGTTGCAGAGAAGCGGCATTATAAAGGTTCAGTTACTATATAGGAATGGTGCATAATCTAACTAAAAATTCTACGGAAAAGCTGTCGATCTGGTCTTGGAAATCTTCTCGAGCGATCGCGTCACTGGGCGTTGTCTGTAAGAAAACAGAGGCACGGAGCCTATCCGTACGTCATGTATGTATCGCTTTAATTTTTTCTTTTCATACATATAGTGGCGAAACGAAGTTAAGGTTCGAAGAATGTAACAAGAAAAGCAGAGACGAAAGGGTGAAAAGACTCGGAAGAAAAGAGAGGCACACAATGAAAGTGGCAAACAAGCTAGTGAAATAAGGTATTGATAAACATCATTCGAATATTTTCTTTCTAACTATCATCCAGATTATTGCTGCTACCAATATATGTGGATGTAATGCAGATTCATCTTCAAGTTTAGTACTGGCATGCTGTGCCAACATATATAGTTTTCCAGCTACAGATTATGGGTTCATGTATATTGTTTGTTTTGACACCATCTTCTCCCAGTCCTCCATGCTTCTAGCTGCTTGTTTTCTTCTTGTACCACCTAACTAACTTGGAAATTTGTTCAGCTATTAAATGCCTTATATTTCCCTATGTGTGGATAGTCCTACTACTAGCTAGGTATATTATACCAGCCTGCTCTTCTACCCTAGAAGAAAAGAGAAGGGAAAAAAATAATTAACAACATTTCATTTTGAAGGTAATTAGCTGCAGGTAACTATCCAGATCGATTTACAGTGTTAAGCCGCCGACAGCAGGGCGCACACCACCAGTGGAACTCATCGGGCCCACTGTCAGTGACTGGGAGGCCGACAATGGTAAAGTAGATAGCAGATAGGTGCAATTGATCCACCACCAAGTTAATCCCGATCAAGTCCACAGGATAAGATTTATTAACCCAAAACAAGATGGCTTAAAATATGCACCCTTCATAAGCTAGCAAGGAGAAAGGATGGAGGAGTCATTTGGTATTTTCCTGCTTGTCATTTACTGCAAGGTCACATTCCCATGGCCCCTGCCTGTCATCAGCTACATGCAAGAAGAACAGTCTTAGATCTTGGCAAAGGGAAAAGAGATGAGCACAAGGGAAAAAGCTGGAAGCTAGAGGAGAAAAGCAGTGGGAATAACTGAATATCTTTGATGGGCCTCGTTGGCGTTTAGCATTTGAATGCATGTATAGTACCTGACCTAAGAGGCTGTACCTCAAAGCAAAGTACATGAGACATGCATGTATATGTAATAAGGTAAATGGTAAAGTAGTCAAAGGGGGATATGGTCCGGTTTGTGCCACAACGAGAGAGAATTTTCTAGCTCAATCACTCAATCCATGGTGGCGTAAGTCAAGTCATGAATTCCATCAAATCTAAAACGGATTTGTTTGTATATATATCCTCAGCCGTATTTCAAACGGCACCACGTGTTTATGCCTCTTACAATTTCGCGCAACCAGAAATCGGACGACCAAGATAAAAAATTCACACTACTATAAAAGAAACTAAACTAGACGTTTATATCATAGATGGTTCTCAAGAACCGTCTGTGCTACAAGTTCACAGTCGGTTCATACGAATAACCGTCTATGGTATTTTTATAGACGGTTTTTAATACGAACCGTCTATGATAACTTCATTACCGTAGACGATTTTTAATACAAACCGTCTGTGAAGTATCACAGACAGTTCTAGATAAGAACCGTCTGTGATAATGGCAGACATCACAGATAGTTCTTATCAAGAACCGTCTGTGATACTTCACAGACGGTTTGTATTAAAAATCGTCAGTGATAATGAAGTTAACACATATGGTTCGTATTAAAAACCGTCTGTGATATGTTTCCCACCTTGCAATCCCCTAAAATTTTATAATTTCCTGCTTGAGTCTGAATAGGATTCAGTTTTGAGACATATTCAGTAAAATGGGCATAACTTTTACATACGGTGTCCGTTTTCGACGTTCTTGTACTCGTTGGAAAGCTAACGACGAGCCCGATCAAAAAACTGACCTTCTTGTGCCATTCGCCCTTCAAGACCCTGAAAATCGGTCATCTTTGGATCTAAACCTGCGTTGCAAGTTTTTAGTTTCTGTTTTTGCTCTTTTTCTTGGTCTTCCCTTCGGAATTTGGGTTTTGCCTCAACTGCAAAGATGTAGATCTCGTCGAAACCTTTCAAATGAGTATATATATGACATATAAAATTTTGCTATTTTATCTTTTGAGACTAGCTATTTATATTGTATCGGTATATTGTCTTTGTGATATTTCCTGTTATCATAGACGGTTTTTGTTATGAACCATTTGTGATGTCTATCACAGATGGTTTGTAATCCGAACCGTCTGTGATGTCCCGCCACGTCATCGATCCGTAGCATATCCCCAGGATCCCGATCTCACCCGTCCATTCTCCCCGCATCGAATGGCAGACACCGTTCTCCTTATTAACCCCCTCTCCCTACAGCCCGAACCAATACCACCAGTACTACAACTCGTTTGTGTGTGGCAAGGATGGGAAGGGGTTTGGCAAGGGAGACTGGCAAGGAAGAAGCTAGCAATGGCAAGGGTGACTGGCAAGGAAGAAGCTAGCAATGGTAAGGGCGACTGGCAAGGAAGAAGGCAATGGCAAGGGCGACTGGCAAGGAAGAAGGCAATGGCAAGTGCGACTAGCAAGGAAGAAGGCAAAGGCAATGGCAAGGAAGATGGAAAGGAAGAAGGCAATGTAGTTTTTCCGCACCACTTATTTTAGATTATAGTTTAATGTAGTGTAAGCATTTTTCTGAATTTGTAGCCATGAAGTTTATCTTTGTAAAATTGCAAGTATCCTCTTATGTATACAGTGCATGCTGTGGATAACCTACTCGATGTTTTATGTTTATGAAATGAATTGAGATGTGAATTAGATGTATACATGTACATGTTAATCTGCTTGTTTCAGAGGGCATGGCTAGCATTTCCTGAGGCTAGCCAATAAACTAAAATAGATTTAGGAATAGAAGAGAATATCACATATGGTTTTTAACTAAAAACTGTCTGTAGTTGATAATCACAGACGGTTTTTAACTAAAAATCGTCTGTGATATATAGATATCACAGACGGTTCTTAACTAAAACCGTCTGTGATATTTACACCACAGACGATTCGAAAGCCGTCTGCGATGACCTCGTATCATTACTGACCTATAAATTCAGACGGCTCACAAAACCGTTTGTGATAACGTTTTTGAACCATATGTAATACGGTTTTCTGTAGTAATGCCATGACAATATTGATTTCTGATCGGAGAGCTTACAACCTAGTTTTCACTACCGTAGAAAAGGTCATCAAAGACGGTTCAAAAATGTCATCACAGACGGCTTCATTAGCCGTCTGAATTTATTGGTCAATAATGATATGAGGTCATCAGAGACGGCTTTCGAACCATTTGTGATGCAGATTTTCATAGACGGTTTCTACTAAAAACCGTCTGTGATAGTTGACTATCACAGACTGTTGGTATTAGAAACCATCTGTGATAGTTGGTACATCCTAGATGGTTCTGTGATATGTCATTATCACAGACGGTTTGTAGTAGAAATCGTCTGTGATATTTTTCTATTCATAAATTTGTTTCTGTTAGTTGGCTAGCTTCAAGAAATGCTAGCTATGCCCTCTGAAACAAGCAGATCAACACAAGATATATATATATATATATATATATATATATATATATATATATATATATATATATATATATATATATAGGAAGCCTCTTTTCACACCCGTGTAGTTACACCCTATATCGTATCTCGCAATGTAGGGAGTATCTCGTGTAACGGAGGGTGTGTACGTGTAGTATACAAGTATTTAAGACCATCTAGGTGGTATGAACAATTTTTCGAAGTGGTATGTACATTTTTCGACATACCCTTTTATGCTTGTATATAAGGGTATTTACAAAATATGCTAAAAACTATGAACTCCTTTACAAGTTTTTCGTGTGGTTCACATTGGAGTATCTTATAATTAGTATACAAATGTACCTAAAGTGATAAAGGAGTATTTCAAGTTTGTTTAGGTGGTATATTAGAGGTGGGTGTAACTACACCCGGGTGTAGAAGGTATTTTTCCTATCCAATTCACATTCTTTCATTTTAGAAACAAGAACATCCATTTCACAAATCAATTAACTGAAATAAAATAAATTATCTATCCATGAACAAATATACACATAAACAATTAAGCTCAATCTTATCCTAATGAAATTCATTATACATTGTGGAACTCTCCATTTTCTTTTATGACTTTAGACAACAAGAAGTACACGCTATCCTTGAATTTGTTTGGGGTCGGCTTGTTCTAACGGAGTTGTAGTGATGGACACAACCTGTCGGTAAGAAAATCAATGTCGTGCATACATATATAAATTGATAAGTATGAAATAATTATCGCAAGATTGACAAACCTGAGAATCAATATTGTTCTTCACGGAATCGAGGAGTAGCTGTATGTTGTGGCAAACATAAAAACCACTGGTGTTGCCAGCCGGCTGCTGGTGGCATTGCAAAAATAGAATTTGTTAGTTCGAGAGGCATTACTATGAAGTGTTATATAGGATTAATGCATACTAGCGAACACCGAAAAATCTAGATCGTGTCGCAGGACGTCGATCTCTTCATTGGATTTATCTACCTTTGCAACGTACGTGGCGAATGATATACGTGATTCCAAAAAGTTAGCTTTAGTCATTGTGAAGGAATGAAAGACTACAATAGAGTTATCTATGGAGAAAATGTGTTTACTTGTCGATTAATTATTGGACAACTGTGTAGTTGGTTTTGTTCTTCTTTAAGGAATAAAGGTATATTGCCCTATTTTATTTTGATATAATTATAATTAGAATCCAGTAAAACCTATAAAGGTATGTCATAGTCATTAAATCTAAGTTCGTCTTTCTTATAAAGTACAAATCAACATGTATAGCAACTAGTGCAACACTTACCCCTGGTTGTAAGGCATAAGTATGAATTTCTTGTCGCGGTGAGCCTCCAATGCCTTCGTCATGTAATTTTCGACGAATGATGCATCCTCCTCGATGATAGCTAAGGAAACCAAGCATGGGTCAAGAAAACCAATCGGTGATTTCGTTAATATGGATTCACTCACCATGTACCATGTGGTCGAAGATCTGTGTGATCAAAACTAGCGTGGTCGAAACAACATGGTCAAAGATCTATGTGATCAAAATCAGCGTGGTCAAACCGACGTGGTTGGAACTAACGTGGTCGAGACCTGTGTAGTCCAAACCAACATGGTCAAACTGACGTGATTAATACAATGTGGTCAAAGATCAACGGAGTAGTCAAAGATCTGTATGATCGAAGACTGACATGGTCAAAAATTGACATGGTCGATGTGGTCGGAGACCAGCGTTGTCGGAGACCTGTGTGGTCAATCGGATAATGTGGTCAGAGATCTGAGTGGTCAAACCATCTGACGTGGTTAGGAACCAGTGTAGTCGATGATCGGTACTTTCGACTAGCTCTGTGTGAGCTATCGATCGGCTTTGTGTGAGTGGTCCAATCAGTAAGCGGTACTACCGGTTCTGTGTGAGCGGTACTTCTGATTTATGGAACGACCGGCTCTGTGTGAGTGGTACTTTTGATTTGCGGAATGTCCAGCTTGCGTAGCGGTGTGTTTTTTCCAGAGAGGCATCTGTGTTGTGGTCTTCTACTCCCCGCAAGAGTGGTAGTTCTGCATGTAGCAAGAATAATTAATTAAATTGAATTAAATAGAAATAGATTATGAATTGACTAAACCATAAACCATATGTACTAGATGTAAATAATCTTCTCTCTATATCAAGCTAGCTCGATCTAAACCATTTTCAATTCTTCTTTCATCAAAAGATATAGATCTAAATTATAATTCAATTAGAAATAAATTACTAACCATAGGTAGTCAAGAAATGAATGGATCTACAACCACTTTTGCCAAATAGTCTTCTTTTACCAAATGGCCGCCTCAAAGCTCTGCCTCCAGCTCAAAGCAGTAACCTAGATCTAGAATTTAAGACAGAGGGTCGACGAGTCTGTGCGCAATTAATATTGTCGAATGATCACATGCGGTTTGTACGTTTAGTAACAAGAACCGTCTGTGATACTTCACAGATAGTTTTCATCATGAACAGTCTGTGATATTTCTTTTCACAGACGGTTTTTATCGGTGACAGCAATACAAACGATCTATAAACCAAAACTGTTTGTAATTATATTTAATATTGATGATTTTTAGAAATCATTTGTAATATAACGTCAGTACTAGACTTTTTATAGTAGTGCTAATTGTTCCGTGCCGCATGCACCGAACGCCAGATAGAGGGACGATAAAGATCCATTTCAAAACAGGGCCTCACACCCTTATCAATCATGTCCTGTCAATCATTTTCCTGAACCGATCTAAAATTTTTTGGTTGCCACATATCCACGTCCACGAGGGATTTTGTCCTGTGCCACCTAGAGAGTAATGGGGGATTGGACTGCACATCAAACCGAGCACATATCTGTCGTTAGGGTTTCCTTACCATTCGTTCATATCATTGGTCGGCAAGGCAACCTGCACACTACCTTGCTCAGTGCCATTTCACTGTCTGCAAACAGTGACCGATTTAACAGGCAAGATATTTTTTAACACGGGAAGGCAAAGAGTTAGTTAGTGATCGAGCGTATCCCATATATCTTATTCGTTGCTTCAGCTTGAAGCAGATTTGTTTGACTGGTAGTAAGCACTGCTACCTCACCATGCATCTCGATCAATTCTACTACTAAAACAGAGTGGAGCCTTCGAATTTCCAGTGCACTTCTTGCCGGTTTCGTGTCAGTTGTGTACACCTATTGGGCATGTTGTAAGCTGCCTGATGTCAGGTTGCGAGTTTGTCTCTGCATCAGTGTGGAATTGTCATTGTCTTAGCTAATTTAATGTTGCTTTGCCTTTTCTTTTTTGAAGGGTAATTTGCTTTGCCTTGTGATGTGAATGGCAGAGACAAGCAGCTAGCCATGGCTGCCAACCTAGCTAGAAAAAGGAGATTAGTTTAATTGCATGTGTCGTGATGAAACCGTGCTGGAGAAATCTCACATGAAGAACCCCCTCGCTGCATTGCCAGGACATGATATTGGTTAGCACAGAAGCAAAAGCCAACACATGCCTCAATATTCAATGCCTGGTTTTGTGAATCGGAATTATGAGCAGGCAACCAGTCAGGAACTCAGCCTGCCTTGGAGCTGTCATTTCTGTTAGTTTCATAGATTAATTTGATATATATGTAGCACAACTTGCCTAGTTAAGCAGGCAATTCATTCTTCACACTATTATTCTGCAGGCGTGAGGTCACTGTGCTTTACACCTGGCAAAAGCATGCAGACAATCACAACGAATTAATGAGCACAAATAAACCAAATAATTAGTATAAATTTCAATCAATCAAATGCGTGCATGGTCAATAAAGTATACTCCAGCATAAACCCTAGCTAGCTAGCTGATGCGTCTGAAGAAGACACAAACCCTCCTCTCTGTCCCGGGCGCTTTTGACTGGTGCACAAACCAAACCCATATAATGGCTCCCAAGAAACAAGCCATTCTCTCTTCCATTCATTCAACAGTGCAACACAACACCCAGAAGAGAACGAAAAACGAAGACAAATGGCGGCCATTGTCGATCAATTGTTAATTTATGTGTTTTGACTTTGGGTGCAGTTTTGTGCTAAAATAATGCTAGTAGCAGCTAATTGTGCGGTTTGGTGAGCAATTGGGTTTTTCATTTCAAAGACAGATGCTTGTAGCTAGGCTTGGGCTAATCAGTGATGAACAAACAGGAGAAAAGCATACCAAGCCTACCCTAAAGAAGCTCCATACGAACCATGCTTGCCCTAAAATAGCCCACATGCAAGTAAGTGATAAGATCGTAAGGAACAGTGCCCTCTAAATTAGTGTCAATATGTGACTACTACAAGGTCAAAATATAATAGCTGAGTAACAAGAGAGAGAAAGAACATTGAACAATAATGCGGATCAAAGCAGGTTGGATACCTCCTAATAGGTTACTTCGTTATCTTGGTATGGTAGCAGTTGCAGAATCAAGATGAGTAAACTATCTTTAGACGTAAATCCATACTCAAATGTTCTACAAAGAGAAGAGAAGACAAGACAAGAAAAAGGCAGGCAGGTACATTGAAAGCCAGGAAATTAGAATCTCAGAATGTTCTGAGACAGGCATACAGCCCATGCCTTCATGGAGCAGAGCCACCTAAACAACACAACATCCTCCATTACCTCGAATTATAATCACAAGAGAGAGAAGTCGGGTTCTGTCTCAACTCTCAAGAGATGCCCTTTCTCAATTGATTCAGGGCAATGTAAATGTGGCAATTAACTTGCTTCCGAACTGACACTAGAAGACCAGCATGTAATGGCCATGTTGAGCTCACAGTATTGCTGCCAGCTGCCATGATTAATCAGAAAAATATAGCACAACTTCCAGCAAGTGGAGCATCTTTCTGTACACTTGTACACATTGACCCTTCCATTGCCTGTAACTGGGAAAAGGAAAAGTGGAGAACACATCACAAAGCACTAGGCTGTGAATTTCTAACAGCAAGTTGAAACAAGGACAGTACGTGTGGCTATACCACAACTGGCATCTTTCAAAACCACGTTCAAACAGATTGGCAGGGAGAGTAACTCAGGACTAAGGATTAGTGGTAGTGGTGACATATACAGGAAAATCATGTTGAAAGTGGCATAGAAATCTCATTCTTAAAACTATGTACAATCTGAATAAGGATATCTCTATTCGAGTTCCACCCCTCTCCTTCTTAGGACACAATTTTGTGAAAAAAAGATGACTGTGTCCAACTTTGAACAGTGTCTAGTACCGTGCACATCTAACACGTGCCATCCGGATGAAGCGAGCAAAAATTTATTTACATTACAATCCAACATTTCCCATCGGAGGATGGATACACTATATAGCATACTGTTTCCCACGGAAGGCAAGTGACAGCTGATAACTCCAGGATAAAAATTCCTGCAAACAGGAAACGGAAACGTCACTTTTGCTAAAATCATTTCTGAATTTTATCAAAGGTACAAGAGCACCAAACCAACAACTCACATCAAACATGCTTTGGAACTTCCGCGATGAAAATTTTTCTGCCATGTATAGTAAGTACTTCATAAATTATCATTTGAACAAGGATAAACTGAGATGCTGCCAAGACACTTGTAACATTTACTCCATTGGATCTGGTTCTGAGTTTGCCTTCCTCTAATCAGGAAACTGGACGTGGGAACCTTTACAAGGCTCTTCGCATGGCTTGTGAACCTTTACTTCACATTCATTGCGGCAGCCATTTTCCTCAACCTTTGAGATATTTCTGTGAAGGATGGTCTGTCAGTTGGATCACCCGCCCAACAACTTTCCATCAATGATTTCCATTCAGGATCACACCACGAAGGGTTCTGAGGACGTAGGGAATTGTTCACAATGCCACCTAGAAAATGGCACGATGATTAAATAACCTCAGTGATGTATCAACAACAAACATCAATAGCCTAATACAGGTGCATGACTAAATATTCATAAGCACAACAGAAATCCCCTGTTTGCAATAACCTGTTTTGAATATAACACAGCACAAGTAGGGCAAGTGCACAGTTATTATTTTCTTTCATTGACTCAACCAATTTCACTATTCAAAGGAGATGAAGTCATCCTATCACAGGAAAATCCGAAAGGGGAAAAAATCTGAAAGTACACCTACACCTAGATGTTATATTAGCCAGTGAAACATGGGATTTTCAACTGCAATTACCACATCCAAGTTGAACACCACAATGCAAATGTAACACCAGTTACCTACATCTGGTTTTTTTAAGTGCATTATTTAATAATTAATATGTATGACATTTATTACTTCAACATATCTGGGGATTTACATCTGACCCATTTTCCATTAGCTCAGCCTTCAGAAGCCTTTCAATATTTCATCCAAACATAAAAAGCAATTCTAGAAGGAAGAAAACTTCCAGTGAATATCTTTTCACAGCCCCGAAGTATACAAGTTATTCAAACTGATATATGTAAGAAAGGTTTAAACATGGAGGAAGGTATCATCAGAGATCAAAACATAGTAATTGATATAACTTGCTATAGAAACTTTTGGACATTACCAATAATTGTAGCAGCTCGCATATCAGAATACGGCTCTTCCCCAGTAAGCAGCTCCCACATCACAATACCAAACGAGTAGACATCAATCTACAATATACAGTAAAACTTTTTTTTGTCAGAACACAACAAATCAAGCATTGTTTACAGTTGAACAACTTATAATCGATAAAGGTGCTCATTAGACCAAGCATTCTTACCTTCTCTGACACCATATTGCTTTTTCCACTCAGAAGCTCCGGCGCCATCCATGGTAAGGTTCCTCTAACACCACCAGATACCAAAGTATGCTGCTTCACCTTTGATAATCCGAGATCACCAATCTGATCAGAAAGTATTGAGATGGGATGAAGAAAAAGTCAGGAAGAAAACATCAACCATTGGGAGTGAGATTTAAAAAAAATGTTAAAAAGGAAAAAAGAGAAGCAAGGAGCGGAAGTGGGAGGGGATCAAACCTTGCAGATCGGTCGTTGTGGATCCCTCATGTTCACCAGTAGGTTCTCACACTTGAGATCGAAATGGACTATATTCTTGCCATGCAAATATTCCATGCCAAATGCAGCATCCATGGCTAATATAACTCTTTTACGGCGATCAATTGTCCTGCGCAGTTGCTACATATTAGAATTTGGATATTGGAGAAATGATAAATCACACTGTTCTTTGATTAAATAAGTAATACCTGTCTTTTTTCCTCAAGAACTGTTTGAGAGACCCATTGACCATAAACTCAGTAACAGTTGCTAAGCTTCCATCAGGACCATCACGAACTACACCATAAAATGAAACCACATTTGGATGATGAAGTGAGCTCAGGATCAGAGCTTCTTTCCAGAAATCCGCAATCTGCAAGATAAGATAAATCTGAACTTGAGACATTATCCACAGAAAATATGAGCAGATTACAACCAAATAACTATTTTTTCATGAATATATGTATCATCAAGATCATATTGAAAACAAAATTCAAATTTTCTTCTCCCTTTGTCAATCTGGATGATTCAGAATATTGTTCAGAAGATGTTGTGAGGGATTACGAGGAAGGTCTGGACAAGGTGATTGCATGAGACACAGACCATTATATAGAGCAACTATCCACAGCAAATAATATGGAACATCATATAGTCACTACAGAATTTGACACAGTAGAGGTACCTTGAAAGAGGAAAAGAGAAATTTTGCTATGCTACCAATCCTGAAGTAGAGTAACTAATAAGGAAATCAAACATACCAAACGCTCTCTCTCAGATGGTCTTCCAGCAAAGCAACTAGCTTTTATTCTTTTGATGGCAACATCGCACCCCCTCCATTTACCATGATAGACTGCCCCATAAGTACCAGAACCCAGCTCTCTGATTTCCTCCAAATCATCATTTTTTATAGTCTGCATGGTCCATACACGGTATAAGTGGGACATAAGGTAAAATTTAAACAGTACAAGAGATCGAAAAAAGGACCTGGAGTCCTTTAGACAAAGCGTCAACTTCAGCAGTTGTAGCTTCAATCTTGGAACTTTTCTGCTGGTCACAGCTTCCATGCACATCAGTGTCTTGATCTGCATCAGTATTCTGCAAATCAAAAGGATATGAGTGGAGAGCATTAGGTAGCTTAGTCATTAATGTGTAACGTTCAAGTATTACTTACACCAGCAGTTGCCTCATCCAACTTCTTTCCATCATTGTCATCATCACAAACAGGTGAAACAGCAGGACCAGAAACTGGTTGAGCCTTTCCTGTCTCCTCAGCATCTTCCAATGCGGCCTTCTTAACAGAGGCAACCAGCTCTGGAAGGAAGCTCAATCTATCCTCCGAAATATCCCCACATTCCTGCAGTGCTGTAACCCCAGCTTCATGTGCTTTAGTCGTTCTTGTTTCACGTTCTGTAGGTTTCCCCTGTTTGAGATCAACTTCATGTACAACTCCAACATGGTGGGGCAAGGTACTTGAGTCATTCACAGCATGTGAAGGATTTGTTTCGTCCACATTTCGAGTAAGCTTTTCATCCTCTGGACCTTCAAGTTTCTTCATTGTGTTTATGTCCAACCTGGGCAATTGATCGGTGAGGGGCAATGCAGAAACAGCTACTTTGCTATCAATGTGTGATGATAGCATGGGTTCAGCACATGCTCTCTCAGGATGAATTTCCATCAATGGAGCTCCTGGTTGATGCTGCACTGATTCTGGAGCAAAGAAAGGCTGAATGTGCTGAGCAGCATTTGGATTTGGACTAGGACCAACAGCACAAGGATTTTCTACAACAGCAGGAATATCATGTCCAACAACTCTATATGGTATGTTGCCATTGGGTGAAGGCCATGGGTTTGGCATTCGATCATATGCAGCTACACCTGGAATCCTTGGACTAACATCACCTGTATTTCTGACAAAGTTGGAGTTAATGACCCCATTTGGGATAGGCAGGTGTGGTGGATCATATGGTGAGCCTGTATGAACAGGGCTGTTGGCTCTCCTCCTCGAAGATTGAAGTGGTGGCAAATTCTGCTGCATTTGGTAAAAGGAATCTGCACCATACGTTGAAGAATGGCTGTAATGCTGACCTGTGGATTCTTCAAAACCTGATGTCTGGACATATGAGCCACCACCTCCAACTTGTTGGTTATGATATGTATCATTGATATGCTCACTACTACCATGATAATAGTGGGGACTCTCATGGCTAGAGCGACTGAGAGATGCTGAATGCATTTCATATACTTTGCTTGGTGCAAATGCAGAATTAGCTGAGTTGCTATCAATGTATGGCTCCATCACTCTACCATTACCTGGCAGATACAACCTTGGATCCTCATATCGTTGATGGCTTTGGTTGGGAAGTGCACGCCAAGCTCTATCATGAGAATGTGAATCATTGTAAAACATGGGAGGGTGACCACCAGTTTGCTCTTTGACGTAAACGCCATTCTCCAATCTAACATCTTGGCCTACCACATAATGCTCGCCAGGGCGGCAGCAATCTGGACACGAATTAGCAGGGTGAGTACAATATTCATTTGTCATGCTCAATTGGTCAAAATGTTGTTGGACTGGCCTCCAACGCAGATCCATATAGCGAGGATCATTCACTGAACCTTGACCCTTCTGGAATGGTGAACGGCAGTGATCACATACACTGTTTCCATCCAAGAAATTGCCAGGGTGGCCCAAATTACCTGGGAAGCCCGCGTTTTGCTGAATTACAGCACCAGGTGGAAGCCAGACCAAATTATCCACATGTGGCGGTGAATGAGCCTCATAATGCCGATATTTTGGTGAATGCCTCATGAAGTCATCAGGAATCCTCTCATCAAAATCCTCCGCTCCGACTTGAAACCTTGCAGTTGCAGATGATGGTGAAATGGGAAAATCCCTAGGATCATGCACTCCATACTGGCCTGGAGAGATATATGCAGGGCTCCAAGGAGAATCCATCTCCCCATACCTCTGACTATGTGATGGACGAGGAACATTCAAATGCCGCAAGCCAGCAATATCGGGGATTCCTGACTCCTTGCCTCCAATGCCAAAAAGCTGATCCACTGACACAGGAGAGGAAGGTGACCTAACGTCACCAAGGCTATTAAGTGCATCTACATACCTCCTCTCTGTCTCCCGCTCATCCCCATTGTAATGCACAGCCGCTGGTGCAGCCTCATCATCCAAGTGCTGTGAAAACAAGAAGATCCTCAGCCGAGTGAACCCCTCTCCGGCGGCAATGAGCTTGTCATACTCCTCCATCATGTTCACCACATCATCATCATTAACAACCGAGACCAGCGCATCTAGATCCTCATCAGGTTGCTGGTACTTGATCATATCGACATCCTCATAGAGCTCTCTCATCCGCGCTGCTAGGTCAGCATAGGATGCATCACGTGGCAACATGACAATCCTGGTCTCGCCGCCGACATAACGGAGACACCCATCAAGTGGGCGGGGCAGGATACTGCCTCCAAAGCTGCAGAGGAACTTGGCCATGCGCCCTGCCCCATCAGCCTCAGTGCTGCCTGCAGCGGCAGCGGCAGCAGGGGGCGCCATGTGTGCCAAGACTGTTGGATCAAGTTGGCGTGATTTGGATCGTCACTGCAGCTAAGTACATCACACGATTCAAATCCACCAATTCCTGCCCGCTGCACTGATTAGCCCCTTCCTGTAGAAAGAACAATACCAAGAAATTATGAAAAACGTTCAAGAAAAAGCACAAAATTTTGGCATCTTACATCGGACAAATAGACCAAAGATGTAATTCCAACACAAAATTCCTACAGATTTCGTGTCTTTATCCAAGGGTAGCCGGGATCAGCCTACCACCACAGAAGAGCCAAATATTCCAATTAACTTTTCTCGGGGAAAATTCAAAAGAAAAACGAATGCAGAAATCAGCTGTCCCTGAAAAGTGAAAGATCGCACCTTTGATCAACACAGAGTGCAGAGCTTACGTCTTTGCCCCCAAATCCCTAATTCAAATCTCAAAATAGAAAAACCTGAGACATGCTGAAACCACAGACAAAAGGGGCATCAGATCGAAACATCATTACAAATGAAGCGAGACCGAGCTCCGGTAACGTCCCTTAGCAGAAAAATCACAGCTAATTGCCCCCACGAATCTCGCCCCTTCCGCAAAATCTCAAACTGTCACCCGAGAGGTAAGCAAAAAAATCGCGGAAATGAAGGGAGAAGGATAAGAACGAACCCAAAAAAAAAATCAGAAATTTAATTAAGAAAAAGCAAAACCAGCAAACAGCGGGGGGGAGAGAGAGACTGTGTGTGTGAGAGAGAGAGAAGGGATGGTGCATACCTATCGGGCGATCCGGGGCTAAGCAAGAGAGCACCCCAATCGCAGCCTCCTCGCTTCCGGGCGGCGGTGCGCTTGCGCTTAGAGGTGGGAACCGCGGGAAAGGCGTCGCGGTGAGAGAGAGAGAGGAGTCGAGGCCGGATTTGCGGTGGGGAAGGAGGTGGGTGCTGGGCGTGTTGGGGATTCGGGGCGCGCGGATATTCGGCCGCACCACAGGGCTAGGATCATTTCATGCCACCCACGCCAGCGCCATCGACAACGCCAAGGCCGTAGCCGCCGCCATTGGGAAATTGGCACAGCCGCTCGGGCGTTTTCAGGTGCGGACTCGTCGGCGTCGGGTGGGGTGGAGGTGGGCCGCGCGCGCGGCTGCGGCGCCGCGCGGTGCGGGTGAGTGGCTCGGAGGCGCCGACCCGCGCCGGCTCGGTTCGGTGGACACGCGGCGGCGGCACGGGCGAGCCGATGCTGTTCGGGATCTATCTCGCCACGCGCACGCACGCGGTCGTTTTATAATAGGGAAACCCTCCGGTCTAGTTGGGCAATTCGTTCCCTGGACGGCCGGTAGTGTACACGTATGGAACGAGTCACGTACGTACGGTGGTTTACTTGATCTGATGGAAAGGTCCTCCTCTTCATTTGGTTGTACGAGTCCCTTGTTAGTAAGCAACAATACTCGCTCAACTAAATGTTTTCTCAAGTTTTCGACTTCAATGCGACTTTCACTTGGTCATTTTGACACCTTTTTTAGGTGTATTTGCCATGTAGGTTTTCTCCTACCAAAATCCAGAGAGCGAGATAAAACTGGATTTGGTTCTGTTACGTACGGTATTTACAAAACTAGACGTATGCGCATCGTATTTGTAAAAATAGCACTTCTACCGTCTGGTGGGCAGACGGCAGCGCCGACGATACGATACGTAGCGAGGCCGCCAGCGCTAGACAGGGCTGTCGTCCGGTGAGGGGGTGTCAAGTGATTAAGCCGACTGATTAGCCGGCTTAATTACCTATCCTAATTTTTTTACGTTAGTGTTTGTTTGAATTTTTAAATATAACAAATGAGTTCAAAAAATTATAAACATTTATGTACAACATCCGGACTCAACGTACATCGCAGTACAATTGTTTGGTAATTTTATCCATTGTGAACGTTGTTAAAAAATGTATACAATTTTGATATTTGTACGAGTTTTTACATATAGAAAACGAGCTCCAAAAATTATGAAATTTTATGTGAAACCTCCCGACACAGTCATGGTTATTATTTATTTTTTAGGAATTTTATGTGATCTAAATTTACCACATTTATTCGGGTCAATTTAATCATGAATAGTGCACAAAAAAATAGTGTACAACCTAAATTGCACCCGTTCTACGGATCACACTGCACACATAAGCTGCCCAGTGGAGGCACCATGCTCATTCTCTAGGTCATCGTGACCTAGCGAGTTTGACCGTCCATCGCAATCTACTGAGTCTGCTTAGCGTCGTAGTACTAGCCACCGATCATCCGTGTGCCGTACCGATAAGGAGGTAACTTACGTATGAACCTATATTTTATTTTTCTATTAGGCCTTGCATTCCACTAACATCATGGCGTTCTTCCATCGTAGGTCCGTCGTTGAGATGCATCACTTTTGACGTCCGCACCACCTGCACAGACTACCGCTCCCCGTTGTTCATCTTCACTGCACATTCGGGAGGTATGAGATTTACATTGTACATTCGAAATATTTATTGTGACTAATATTGTTTTATCTTACAGCCTCCAATTCAACGTAGGGGTTACGACGAGTCCACCGATGATGACATGGGCCTCCCAATTGCTTCCAGATAGCATGACATGGCGCCAGGGTTTGCAGCGTACGCAGGGCAGAGTTCAGCGTTCACAGTATACCTAGGGTTTGGACATTTTGGTGGACAGAGCTTCCGGCTTTGCTGCCATGTCATACGGTCAAGGTGACAGCTCCTTCGCACCACGAGGAGGATTTCTAGAGTCCTTCGTTCATGACATTATTGTAGGCAGCTCGCAGTTCGGTATATCTCAGCTAGAGGACTTCGACCCTTACCGGACCCAGCCTACTCTATCTAAGCCTACTGGCCCACCACCGACCACTGAGTAAACAGAACGATCTCCATACCTCCTCCGACCCGAGACACAACCTCTGAACCGACTGACGTACCTCACGGGACATGCTCGTGCTCAACGGAGGACAAGGCCACGTACGGGGAGGCAAACGCGTCGAGGAGGTAGCAGTGGCTCAGATTGGTGAGCCATATCGCATCTAGTATGATACATTTTTGTACTACTATAATTATTTTTACTTGTAAAAGTATTTCTAATGTATAAAATTGTAAAAAATCATGAAATATTAGTAAATTCATGATTAAATTAATCCGAATAAACGTGGCAAATTTGGATCACAGAAAGTTTTCAAAAAATTACACAATAACTACGATTATGTCGGAAGGCTTCACATAAAATTTCGTAATTTTCTGAGCTCGTTTGGCATATGTAAAAACTCATACAACTATGAAAATTGTATGAATTTTTGAGCAACATTCACAATGGATAAATTTACCTAAAAATTACACTGTGACGTACGTTGAGTCGGAAGGCTGTATATAAATTTTATAATTGTTTAAACTCATTTGATATATTTAAAAACTCAAATAATCACTAAATACAAAAAAATTAGGGTAGGTAATTAAGCCGGCTTAATCACCTACCGCCTCCTCACCGGACGGCAGGTCTGCCTGCCGTCTGCTGGCAGCAGCGGTCTCGCCATGTGTCGCCTTGCCGGCGCTGCCGCTCGCCCACCGGACGGCAGAAGTGTCATTTTTGTAAATACGGTGGCATACAGCTAGTTTTGTAAATACCGTGCGCAATAATGCCAAATCCGGCTTTGTCTCTCTAGATTGCAGTGTTTCTACCTACACTGCTATAGTATAATTGTATATACTTTGTGAAAGACAAGACATTTTAACTTTTTTAATATATTTCACGTGATATGTGTAGGACTAAAATTGCCTCTCTTTTTTATGTATGCTTGTTTCACTTTTCTCTACAGTACCTTAGCTCGGTAACCACCGGAGGGGCAACAAGGCCGGATATCCTTTTCAATGGCAAATGTATGAGAGAATGAGAGAACTTTTGAGACCTATGGCATTAATTGGCATCTAAAAAGCAACCACAAGTTATTATCGGCTAAGACTCAATAATACATATGCTCAACATATTCCATACGAAAAATAGGTAAAAATCATAGGAAAAACAACCCAATAATGTAAACGAATGAGACTAGCGTAGGTAATATGCTCCAAAGGACGAATCAAACCCAAGCGTGTCGCTCGATATATAGAGTGATGAGGATTTTGGAAAGTAAACATGGGCATGGAGAATATATTCTTCAGGTTTGTTTGGAGCAGGCAGGCTCAATAGCGCCGCCACTTTGATATCTCAAAAGGGGAAAAAGAAATTGTTCCCACTAAAGAAAAGAACCTAAAAATAATGCTTGATCAAAGAATTAAAAGGTGGCCTAGCCTCTTGCCATTCTTTCCTACATTCCGTGACCGACTACATATATTATCGATATTTTTATATCGATCTTGCGTATAATTTATTAGGATTTGGAGAAAGCGAAAACTCAGGCTATGAACATGCAGAGTGGAGACACATGAATTTATAAAGGTTCGGGCATTCTCCTGGGAGAATAATAACCCTACTTCCTGTATGGCTATTGCTCAGAAAGATTGATCACAACTGAGGGGTAATGCGAAATGTTTAGCACTATCTCCTAATCCAATGTGGTCCGATCCACCTCTTTCTGGCATTAACTTTTATATAGTTAACGAAACGACGGTCGTTGTCCTACGTCAAAAGATGTCTCAACGATTCGGGAGATAACCGTCTGGTGGAAGTTATTGTCAGATAGACGTGGCGGCATGTTCGTCGTGCAGCGGTTGTTGTCAGAGAGAGATCATGTACGGTTATTAGAAATAAACGTGCGTTCTAACCACCTCGTCAGACAGACCCACAATGTAGCAGATCGTCGTAGACAAACCAGTTGGAACCAAACTATTCGCGGCAAGGGCCATGACCACAAGGTGGTCATAGGACGACTCACGACTACGTGGTCGTAGATGAACTTACAACTACGGAAGGTTGTAAAAGGACCTACGACTAAATGGTCACACAAAAACTTACGACTAAGGAGTGGTCGTAGAAAGACTTATGACTATCGTGAGAAATCTCTCCCTTATTGATAAGGGGTATACTCGAAGAATACAATGACGTAATAATCAGAGGATTATTATATCCTCGTCATCTAGCCCCCCCTAACTTCATAGTCGAAAGCAAAGCCTTTTCGATTATCATTGAGACATTGACCAGGAGCGAGCTTGGTAAATAAGGTAATTTCGATTGAGTTGCGAAGACAAATGAACTTCAAAAAGAAGAATTCTAATCGATTTCCACCATCCTATTCGCCGAAGCAGTTCTTGAGATAACCGTTCGGTTCCCAAGATAAGTAACTGATTCGTAAGGTTATAAATGCTTACTGCAGGGTAACTTTTAATCTTCTTACTTCCCCTTCGTCTCCACTTCTGATGGAGGACCCCTCGCTTGAAGAATGTTCCAGCGAGAGCGCATCATGGCCTGGAGTAAACCCCGCCAGGTAGGAAAATTCTGGGTTATAATCGTTTCCCGTTGGAGTTGAACTGTACGAGAGTGCGAACGGGCTCACAAGGAGCCTACCCACGCTCTCTGCGTGGACAACTGGAGAGTTATCACCAGTTGGTGTTGAATTCCCGGAATAATAGACTCTAGGGCTTGCTGAAACTGTTGGAGCGATTGTTGGGGGATTCAAACATTTGGGGACGGGCCCCTCGTCATGTTGCGAGTCCTGTTCATAGTTGGATTGACTTTGCCATTCGGGGAAACTGGTTCCTCCGTCTGGCATACTGCTGCTCGGGATATGGATCCCTCCTCGGTCTTTCCCGCGGTGGGGTCTCCAAGATCTCAGAATGGATCTCCAGGGACAACCTCACCGTTAGAAAACAAGCATTGTCTGCTCGTAGTCGTAGCAGGCATCCATATCGAGATCTGCATAATTGGCCAAGTCAAACTAATTCTCCTCGTTCTAATCTCCTGCCACGAGGACATCAGAATAAAGAGAACTTGACGACAAGAAAATTACTAGAGTCTTGGGGGAGTCTCCCCACGGATGACACCGACTGTCAATGTTTTAATATTGATCTTACGTATGATTTGTTTGGATTCGGGGAAAAACTAGAAAACTCGGGCTATGAACATGCAGAGTGGAGACGCGAAAATTTATATAGGTTCGGGCCTTCTCATTAGAGAATAATAGCCCTACTTCCTATATGTCTATTGCTCATAAAGATTGATTACAATTGAGAGTAATACGAAATGCCTAGCACTATCTCCTGATCCAATGTGGTCCGATCCATCTCCCTCTGGCATTAACCTTTATATAGTTGACGAAACGACTGTCGTTGTCCTGCGCCAAAAGACGTCTCAACGATTCGGGAGATAACTGTCTGGTGGAAGTTATTGTCAGAGAGACATGGTGGCCCGTTCGTCATGCAGTGGCTGTTGTCAGAGAGAGATCATGTGCGGTTATTAGAAATAAGCGCATGTTCTAACCGCCTTGTCAGACAAACCCACGATGTAGTAGATCGTCGTAGACAAGCCAGTTGGAGCCAAACTAGTCGCAGCAAGGTCCACGACTACAAGGTGGTCGTGAGATGACTCACGACTACGTGGTCGTGGAAGAACTTACGACTACGGAAGGTCATAGAAGGACTTACAACTAGATGGTCGCAAAAGGATTTACGACTAAGGAGTAATCGTAGAAAGACTTACGACTACTATGAGAAATATCTCCCTTATCAATGAGGGGTATACTCGGAGAATATAATGGTGTAATAATCAGAGAATTATTATATGTCAGATGTCTTTCATTATGACATTGCTATTAAAATGTGTAGTATGAGGTTAACAAGTTTTAGTGGAGCTTGCATGTATATGCAATTATGCACAAGTGAGTTGTTTTGTTTCTTCTGGTTAAAATAGATATAGTTTATAATTTGTACTAGCCGGTTTGTTCACCTCGATTTACACGGTCTCCATATTGTAAAAGCACATAACAAAATTTGCGTAAAAGACAAAAGGTCAACGCTTTTCTAAGAATACATATTTTTTCTAGGATTTCTGAATATACATTTGCACTATCACTAAAGAAAACTATTTTGCTCGCGAAAAAACAAAAACTATTTTAGAACGTATGCTATTCTTTTTAGAAAAAAGAGCACTCCTTATCCTCGGTTCATTATTGGTTTCTTAAGAAAGCATCTAAACTTAAAAAATCCATGTGCCAAACTGTAGTTGTCGTTTTTTTTTTTTGAAATTTCGCACATGCACACGACTAGGTACAATAATTTGATGTACGTTTCCTCGTTATAGCGAGTACATAGGGCAAAACAGCTGCCGTACACCAAGGTTACTCCGCATGAGGCATAAAAAATTTCGAGGCCAGGAACATGCATAAAAAACGCGCCATTTCCCGAGCAAATTCCAACGGCCGTTTCGCTGGCACGTAGAGGCGGCCTGCCTATCTGCTGCGCCTTTCAGGAACCAACGAACCTCTTGCTGCGGCTCTGGTCTACGTTGTGTGCATGTGGCCCGAAGCCACCGAAAACCCTTGCCTTCACGTATCCGCAAAAGGCACCAACGGCACACGAAGTATGCACAATTGCGTGTGCGTGACCCAAGTTGGCCCAAAGCACGACACTATAGATCTGCACCACTTAAACCTAAACGGGCCGTGCTAACCTAGCATAATATCGTGTTTAGGCTGAGATCTTGACCTAACAAGCCGACTCAGCACGATATAAATAGCACCAGGCCTAACACAGCACAGCATGTTAGGTCTGTTTATTTTTTAGTATTTATAAATATTTTATAGTTTTTGAATATAGTTTGTTTTATAAATATATAATTTTTGTATTATATATTTTCTAATATTTTTCTTGCATTTTTTTAAATTTCATGCCAAATGCCCTAAATAGCCCGACAAACTAACCATACTCAGGCTGGCCCATCAAGGCTCATTAGCGTCCTAAGAGGAGCCACACCCAGAAACAGCAAGGAGACTGGGAACAAGCCAGGTGTTAGACCGGGACACGCAACCTCCAGCCTCAGACACTCGGGAACGCCAAGCCAGGTGTTGCTCACCTCCCTTTCCTCCCTGGCGCGCGCACGAGCAACGTTCGAGCAAGGGACGGCCAGGCCAAGCATGTGCCGGCACGTGCACGCGGGCGTGATCGTTGCCAATCGGCGGAGGCCGTCTCCTTCCAATTCTGGCGTCCCTCGTAGTCGATAGGTCACCTTTGCTTGTTTTTTTGGTTGAACCTTATAATTTTTGGCTGTGATTTATGATTTTTAGTTTGTTCATACGAGAGATTACAGAATAGTAAAAACTCACGTGCGGTTTTTACCGATATAAATAAAATCGGTACAATATGTACTACAATTAATTAGTAGCCCATATCTTCAAAAGATATTCTATTTAAAAGCTATTTACTATAAAAAAATCGAAAAACAGCTTTTAAAAGATGAAAAGAATAGACCCTATTACGGATCGCGTCACATGATCGAGCTGCTTGTGTGTTCCAATTCTGGCATCCCTCGCGGTCGATCGGTCACCTTGGTTGCTCCGATTTCGCGTTGGCGTTGCAATAATTTGTCACACATCTCTTCTGGGCCTCAAGTTTGAGCTCGCGTTAGGCGCCACTCGATCGGACTCTTCCAAGGTTGATACGGTCCCAGCGAGCGCATGGGACCAGAAGAAAGATAGCAACAGCTGTGCTCGATGAACGACGGGATTGGATGGCTGAGAAGAACGAAGCTCAAATCGACGGTTGGATGGGCTCAGGGGTGTTAGCACAAGAATGGCTCAGGGTTGGATGATCGCCTCTTTCCAAGTGATGTAAACACACAGTACAGTTCTTCACAGCTGCCGTTCGCTTTCACCATCAACTTGCCCATCTCATGGGCATTATAAAAAACTAGTATCAGGAAAAGAATCCGAAACGGCATCATGGCTTTCACAGCTCACGAGTTCACGACAGGAAAGTGACAAGTGGCGTAATTCCAGTTGCAAGCAAATTGCAGAATCGACGGGAGATCACACTGAGCTTGAGGGCATGCTCATCACGACAAAGAAAACCATTAAACTTCTTCTGAAGTAGCAGGCTCGACCAGCTCTTCAGGGCGTTGTGCACATTCCAAATTCACCCCTTTCAGGTATAAGCCGTCCTACATTAGTGTTGCCCATGTTGATGACTATTCAAAAGTATGCCTAGTTGCCTGTGCCACATCAGTGAACAGCGCACTACACACGCTGCTACTGCAGTGACCAATATACTTTGTAACACGTGTAATTTTGATACCCTCATGTGCATTTTGTGAATTTATATATTTGTAGGAGCATTTACCAAAGGCTCTAGAAGTGTGCAACCCTCTAAATAAATGTACATGATGCTGTCATAAAATATACATAATCGTCTATGAAGTTAGTGTTGTACAAAAATACACTTCCTATCAGTGCAGAATATAGTTTTTTCTGTATGATAGAACTTTCTTCTCCAGGGTACCAAGTACTAACCTGCCAGAGGGACGAGGAAAGAAAACCCACCAGTGAACGAATTCCTCCTGCAGGTTAAGGTGTTCAAATTAATTGGCCGAGGAAATAGATATAGCAGTCTTGAGATAATAATGAAATACAAAAGTATTAAGAACATATTCTTAGAGGAATAAGAATGCATTTCATACTAAGACAAAAAAGTAAGTAGGTTCAAGTGACAAAGTCAAGAAAAATTCCTCCTAAGTACATAAACATATCGGGCAAGAGAGAGCTACAGGTAAGATTACACGCATGATACAAAGGAACAAAAAAGCAACCGGATGCTCGTAATCGTTATATACTTCACAATGTTAGGGCGCAGCGCATACTTACAGAAAGGGGAAGAATGCACACTCCACTCTGCCGCAACAAACTAATGATACAACACATGGTGATCAGCTGATTCATTGCACAAAAAGCTGTCATAGCCTCTAAGATGGGGACCCCCAAAAAAGCTATTTACATTAGATTCCCGCACTTCTCTCCATCTAATTGTATGTGTTAAATTAACACCAGGCTAAACTGTTGTTCATCCAAAATCACTGCCCTTCAGTATCACGACAATGGTCCATTTTGCAATGTAAGATCGGAAACAGATGAAAGCTGCTCCTCCAAGGCATTAAGGAGATCAAGATACTCTCTGAATACATCATGTGACTGCAAGTTGTTTGTCAGCATGTCAGAGACGCTTAGAAAGTTCATAATCCCAACAAAACAAGGCACCTTTTATGCTTGCTAACCTGTAGAGTAATGCTATATGCTTTCCACAATCGCAAATCATGCCGAAAGAGATCCACCAAAACCTGAGGATATAAGAAAGTATGACAGAAGCAAGGATGAGAACTTTTGCTGAACCAAACAATTGGATGTATAAGAATTCACCTCTAAATCATCACACCTCAAAGAATTGCTATTTTTTACTGATAAAAGTGCACCAACAAGATTAATATCTGATCTCAACAAAAAATGATTCCACAACAATCACTTCGACATTAAGTTTTTGTCAGATGATTAATACAGATATAAAACAAGTCATTATACCATGAACAACTTTCAAGTACATCGATTGAGCCTGTCTATTTTTAAAATTTTGTGCAACTTTTAGAACGTTAGGGATTTATCTGCAGAAGCCAGGATTCATACACCACAGTATTCTGTCATGACTCATGAACCCTTAAGGGGGTGTTTGGATGAGGTGGATTTCTTTGGGAATTTTTGCGATTTAGTAAGATTCAAATCCAAATCCCCCCTATCCAAACAGGCCCTAAGTGTTTTTGTTATGAGTTGTCATGTATACAGTCTCCAATTCCTGGCATCCTAATTTGTTGGGTGAGTTCTGGCTTGGATCAGATGAGTTCTTCAATCGTTACTAGTTTATATAGGAAAGTAAACTCCAAAAATTACAAAGAATTCTTCGTGTCCTCGTTTGTGTCATGCGCAGATAGCATATGTTTGGATCAATAAAACTGCTGGCACCACCCTAGGCACCAGCACTGCCAGTCTCTGTTGCCACAGCCCTCCACCACCTTATCACCCCTAACTTCCCTACTGCAGGCAGCACCATCGATCGTTGCATCCCACCTCAACCCCATCCCCACCTTCCTGACCGGTCACTGCTGCTACTCTCAGCCTGTCTGCTGCCATACAGTGGAGTACAATCTGTAGGACAAGTAAATCCTAGTGCAGGCGGTGGTGGAGAACCAAATACTTCTTATTACCTATCCAATGTTCCATCCATGGTAAAAGCCAAAAAAACTCTTACAACTCAAGTGCAGATGCAAAATCCAGCCACAAGATCATCAAAATACAATATATTAAGAAAATTTAACTTGTGTACAAGAATTGTTAACCATGTAAAAACATAGAACTATACAGGTATTACCTCCACACGTCTCAATAAAGTTGCTAGCACCACGATCCATTCCTTAAACTTGACAGAACACATATGAGCAAGAAGGAACTCAGCATCAAGCCGACTCTGAAGTGTGTCCATTTGAAGCTGTCATCAGAATATCAATATGTAAATGAGAAAACAGATTCAAGAAAAGCACATGGAAACCAGAAAACAGTTTTTTTTTTATCTGCGACTGGCAAATCAACCAAGGGGGCATCGAGCGCAACAGAGTTACAACATTGTTCAAGGCATGCTGTCATCTGCTCCTTGAACCGTGTAAGGCAGATGATCTACATGAGATTATTCTGGCTCATTGGTTGCTTGTCTTTTTAATATTAAGTGATTTTCCTTAGTAAGCATCTCCCTATCTATTAAGCAGACATTCACAGCGACTACAATTTGCTCAGGTTCGTATTCTTTTAGTTCCGTGCACTTCATTCAGTACATTATCAAGCTTTGTTAAAGACAGTAGAAACTAGCGTGAGAACTGTGGCAAACTCAATTACAAAAATAATTTAAGACAAAGAACATTAATAGCCTGCTGGGAACACCATTTAGTATGTGATCTTGGGTTAACACCTGCTTTATTTTAAACAGAATTAAGCCGGAAAGTTTCACCTCTCAAGATTACAAAGCATTGAAATTTTGAAATATGTACATGTATACGGGTAATAATAATATATACGATGCAGGTCCAAATGTTTTTATGAAGCAAAATTTCTATAAATACCAAGGTGTCATGACTATAATGATAAGCAAGTGATGAGGGGCAGTAAAAATATTAGAAGCAAATTTCAAATTGTCTACTACTACTTTCTTACTCCTAGATAACTTAGTCCTCAAGTTATGATGCCATGTTTTGCTTAGTCATTAAGTAGTATCATGCTTACTAGCTGTGTATTGAGTAGTAGCTGAGTTGTGAGGGCTTCATGAAGCCTATAAATAGAGGTGAGAACCTCTAGTTTTGGAACACACTCATGTACTCTTTACCCATCAATAGAACATGTTGTTGTCTTAGATCTTGGACTAGATCTTGTGTTTTAAGAGTTTCAGATTAAACTCTTGCTGCCTTTTGGCATTTCTTTGCCTCTAGAGCGATATCTAGCACAGCATGTTGAAGAGGTTCCTTCAACCTTTGTGCCGTCCGTTTTGCAGCAGCAAAGTGGAGCTATTCCTCCACAACTTTGTGCTGCTTCAGCAAGACAAAAAAAGCTTCATAATTTGTAAAAAAAGAATTGAGCACAAAGTAAATACTGAGCCATTAATGCTTCATGATTTGTTAAATGAAAACCTTTTGTCCAATCAGTTCAAGTGCAGATGCAAAATTCTCCAGTCGAGCAGACCCTAGCCTTTCTCGCTGAAGATATTCCTGCATGAAGTTATAACATAGATTGATAACATGTGGATTTGGATCAACAAGACTGGTATTAATGATGAATGGTGACAATCTTACCACAAGATCAAATTGAGTCCCTTTGACAAAAGCAACGAGCTTAGAAAGTTCCTTGCCGGACATCAAATAGCTAGCATGGCTCTCCAGAATGTTCATAACAGAGGCAATATGTGGGCTGAGTTCTTTCATTGAGTTACTGTCCAAGCAAGAATAACACATGAGAAATTTCTAATAGCAACCATAGACTTCTAAGTTAGCTACAAAACGTACCTTTTCAAATCGGAAGATTGTCGCTTATATGGTGAACGGAATAGAAAGTAGCCAAGAAACCTTGGAGAGAGTTTTTCAGAGTCCGTAGTGGCATTTTCGAAGTCTCTGCCAGATCTTAGCAAGAAGCGGACCTAAGAACATTAAGACATTCCCTTATTCATCTGTAGTATATTAATATAGGAAATAGACAAGATATAGCATGAAAAGCATACCAACTCCCCAGCAAGCTCATACAGAGATTCATCAAGTGTAGCCTGGAAAGTAACAAATCGAAAGTGACTTGACCATGCTAGAAAACTAATGCACAGACCATAACCACCTTATGGTTCATATATATGCACCAAAATATGGATAGCTTTGGCTACACCGCCTACTTAAGCCAGTCTCCGCTTTGGCTACGAGCATAGCACCAGCTCATTAGCCAAAAAATACCTAATTATGCTAGCCATGAAGAAGCTTTCTTCTCCCTTCGCCCAAGCACGACTCGCATTCCCTACCATTCCTCTCTTCGTCCTCCCCATCCTCCTCCTAGCACTCATCTTCTTCGTCGTCTTCCCGAACGACTTGAGGCTCCAGTCGTCGCTCGCCAGATGCAACAGCACGCCGACGCGGACTTCGACCCAAGTCGCAAATGCCTACACGGCGAAGCCGGCCGCTGAACTCCGCTTGCTCCTCGGCGTGCTCACCCGCGCGGACATGTATGAGCGACGCGCGCTCCTCCGCCTTGCATATGCACTGCAGCCGCCACCTGACCGTGCCGTCATCGACGTCCGCTTCGTCCTGTGCAACCTCACCAAGGAGGAAGACGCGGCCCTGGTGGCGCTCGAGATCATCGCCCACGGCGATATCGTCGTGCTCAACTGCACCGAGAACATGAACAACGGCAAGACCTACACCTACTTCTCCACCATCCCGCAGCTGTTCGCCGACGCGCCCTACGACTACATCGGCAAGACCGACGACGACACGTACTACCGCCTGGGGGCGCTCGCCGACACGCTGCGGACCAAGGCGCGGCACGACATGTACTACGGGTTCCTGACGCCGTGCCACAGCGTGGACTACCAGTACATGTCCGGCATGGGGTACATCGTGTCGTGGGACGTGGCGGCGTGGATCGCGGCCACTGACGATCTGCGCAACGACATGAACGGGCCGGAGGACCTGGTGCTGGGGCGGTGGCTGCGGTGGGGCGGCAAGGGGCAGAACAAGTACGGCGCGGAGCCGCAGATGTACGACTACTGGGACGGCGGGATGCGGGAGCAGGTGAACTGCTTCCGGCACGCGCTCGCGGCGGACACCGTCGCCGTGCACAAGCTCAAGGACCGCCTCAAGTGGGCGCGCACGCTCAAGTTCTTCAATGCCACCCGGGGGCTCAAGCTTTCCAAGATGTACCATGTAGACCTGTGATTCTGTGAAGGTTAGTTCCTGCACGCATGCAGACATGCGCGGTTTAACTTGGGCCATGCGCTATCTAATTAACGATGGTCCAGTACGTACTCTTTTTTCTTTCTTTCTCTCTCTCTCTCTTTTTTTTTTACGATGAGGTCCAGTACTACGTACTCGGAGTCGTACGTTAAGAGACTTGAATTGAACGGCAAATCGTCCCCGGATGATCATATTCATCCAATTCAGCTGTGTGATCAATTAAAGTTTACATACTAAATTGACTTTATTTATATGTAACTCTAGGTTATATTAAAACTTGAAGTTGTATGATGTGGTATCTAGCTAAACTATGTCGACGAATGTCATCCTCACAATTTTTGGATTTTTCTTTTTCTGCAATTAAGTTTGATTTTGAAATTTTATAGAGATATACAACATAATCTGCCTTATATCTGATATTTTTGGAACTTTTGAAGTTAGGTGAAAACGAAATTTTATTTATATTTTCATCTGATATATCACCTATTTCTGATGCATGCTATGGTTGATAGAAGGATAATATGGGGAAAAGAACAATTGTATTGGAAATACGTCCAGAAGTTATGTGAGGACATCATGTGGTGTTCAGTATATGGCATCTACTATGCATACATTACACATGAATGCTCATCAATCTTTATAGTTGTAAGCTCAAGTATATTTTTTTTGAGAGGAAGCTCAAATGGAAGCTGTTCATTTAGGTTGTAACTTAGTGGAATATGGCATGTGGAAGTGGCATGGTGAGGGGCTGACGCCCGAGGGCTTCCTGGTTCTAACCGGTTACAATGGTCTGTACGGCTAGATTAAGATTGTTCATATTAACTTCTATTTCTAGTTTTTATTTAGAGAAGTCAAAAATCAATATATACATCTGGTTTCTGAAAATAGCCTCTTCACTTTTCTTGTTCCCCGTCTCGTTTTAGAGATAAGACAGGGTGTCATGGATGCATCACGCACCATACTTCGCTCGTTTCCGTCTCGTGCATATATCTCTCTCGCTTCCCCACCGCTCGTCATCTTCTTCTAAAATCTACTTCTTTATGTCACTACTATTCATCTTCAGACAAAAGCTATTAGCCACATTAAAAAAACATCAACAGCAGTTAATATGAATATCCTAAGACTATCTAACTTTGTGAAGTAAAATAAGAGAAGAACGGATAACTTTGGGAGATTCTCGGGCGTCAGATGCAAAATCGATGACCTAAATCATATGCCGTAGCTACAGTACCTTCCACACCTTCTTTACTACAGTGGCCAGATCGATCTCATCTTTTGCTTTTACATCAGAACGGGGCTCTGTTTCGCATAGCCAGAGGATCCGGTTTCCTGTACGGCTCAGCTCTAGTAGAAAGTGCGCCCAAACGCCTGAAGCCGAGTGATCCCATCGATGTGTGTGTGCCTAGGGTCAGAAACTAATGGCGTTAATTTCCACGCTCCTCTTAAAAATACTTGACATTGACTCCTTGCTTCTGAGCAACGCAATGCACGGACTTCCAAAAGTCCATAAAGTATGCATGCGACCAAAACAATCGTCCAACTATAGATTCAGGCATATTGGTATAGAAATTGTACGGCATGTTCTTTTTTACTGTGATTTATAATTTTTAGTTAAATTTTTTAAATTTTGACTGTTTACGGTACAGATTACGGAGAGATCGATACTCATTTATGATTTTGGCTGGTATAAATATTAGGTTTTTAATGTATACTACGTTTAACTTGTAGACACCGTTTTTAGAAAATACTCTGTTTAAAAGTTAGATACTATAGCAAAAGTCAAAAGCTGACCGACTTGTAACTTATCAAACAGGCCCTTAGACGTTGGTATACATTTTTTGTCTTTGTTAAACATGTAAGACCTCGATATGCGCGCGTGACTTACGAGTTTCATAGCTAGAAGCGGAGATTTATACTAGCTAGGTTGCATGTCCACAAAGCATTGCCTATCTTGAAGTTTTTGGACACCTCCTCTTACCTCTCTGCCGGGTTTACAGTTCGTTTAGCCATGACATGAGCTTGGCTGCCTTAGCACCTACTAATTAGCTAGGGCTACGTGCTTGCGTAACCAAGGCGCCATGAAGAGGCCCTCTCTGTTTTCACGAGTGTTCCCTATTTCGTTCTCGTCTTTCTTCCTCGCACTCATTTACTTCATTCTCTTCCCCCAACGACTTCTCGCTCCTGTCGGTGTTCGCCTCATGCGGTAGGGGTGGAAAACGGTAACGGATAATTCGTTTTATCCGATATTCGTATCCGAGAAAACATGACATGCGGCGGCATGCCAACGGCAACAACCTACCTATTAGAACTGAACTTATCAGCTTTGATCGCTACTCTTTAGGAAGAAATCCACACATATTTTTCCCTTAGAACAACACGCACGAATACGGAAGTTGAACAACCACATGAGAGACTTCTTTTGTGGTGACACACGCCTCCTTTTCTCTTATCTCTTATTCACTCGCAACTCCTTAAATTGCTTAATAAAAAGTACATGGCTTAAATAAGCCTTACGTGCCCATTAAGTCTACTAGCTAACAACTAGAACTATTCTCACACCATTGCACGAGATCTTCTACACGATCCACACGACTTGACCAACTCATTGACTCAGCCGTTACTCGGACATCCAGCGATGACTTACAACCATTGCACCTTGACCACGGTGTCTCAACCATAGCTCTTCGACCACGGCTGCTACTCAACTTACGAGTACTTCGATCACCCAAGTCTTCTGAGCACTGATCCGGTACTATAGCACTGACTATCGACAAGTTACTGTAGCTCAGACTACCGACCGGTTCACTCTAACTTACGTCTACTGACCGGTTACTATAGCCCTTACTACCGACTGATTCACAGTAACATTCGGACACACCGATACTATAGTGCTCGGACACACCGACTACATGGTACTCGAACACACGAGTACTGTTGGAAATCTCTCGAGATTTCTTACTCTCTCTTTTGTATTTTCTATCTCTCTCAAGAAACAAATACAAAGTCACTCTCACATGTATTTTCTATCCCTCTCAAGAGACAAATACAAACTCGTGGAAGACAAAAGACTTATTGTAAATGGCTCACTTATTCCATTCGATTGAGATGCTTTAAATAGATACAACCGTCTGCACATGCAGGCCACTCACCCACTACTAACGATCATGCGCTTATCTCCTGAAATTCCTCCACGATCCGCACGACTCGGTCTTCTAACAACTTACTAACTCAGGCTACAACCACTACTACGACCATCACTCGGTCGACTGTTTCTCTGACTACGACCGCTGCTACAGTAACCAGTCGAGTACGACTAAATACAGTCTTATGACCACACACTCGACTCCGACCACTACTCGACTCCTTGTTAGACCATGTGGTTAGGTCTAGAATATTTTGGTGATGAATAATTGACAATTGTTAATTTATGAAGAATATTTGATAATACTATTTATCGATGTTATGCGAGGCGTGTGGCATGTGTGGACTGATGTTGGTCAAGTTGGGATGAAGTTGTGCTGAAAAAATATTTTTTGGTCTTTGCATGTGCAAGTTGAGCATGGAGACGATCATAGTCGGTGATGAGGTGGACCGGGACTAGGATGTGAAGATCCGAGGTTCGGACGGTCAAGGATGTCACGAGATGATCGAGCTCATACTTGGGGCGCATGGAGATCATATGTGGATAGTGCGTGGAGAAGCTACGAGATGTGTGGTTCTGGAAGCTTCGACACATGATGAGTTGAAAAGTCGGAAGTGTAAAAACACATGTTATGAAGGGTTTCGGATCCCTTAAAAATTAGTGGGTCAAAAGTCTAATTGAGGTAAAAATGCCTAGGCCTAGTTGGACGAGTTGTATTCGGATTTTGAGTAGAGATTGAATAGGAGAAATACTCGGTTGCATATATATACGGCCAAAACTTGAGAGCACCGCGTGCGTTGATGAGAGAAAAAAAAGAGAAATAGAAGTGCGGTGGCCGGATGTGTGAGGCTGATGGATAATTTTTTCTGGCTGAGACTCGTGATTGAACTCATGCATGGCCGCCTATGATTTCTGAGATTGATTGCGTGTTTTGAGTCTAGGATGACTCGATTTCTACGATTGCCGTGTGGAACTCCCAGGACGACGCGAGATCTCAGCGCTTCTCCTGATTGCTGTCCCGTCCAGCCGATTCAGTCAAAGGCTACTAGATTTGGCCTGATTCACTAGTACCTAGTTTTTCTTCTTCTCCGTCGTTGCATAGTCAATTGATTGAAGTATGGATTAATATCTCGCTAATATCTGTTTACTTGTTTAGTGAATTAACTATTCATGCAAACTTTGCTATGTTTTGTGCTTGTCTCCTTGGGCTCCGTATCCAGTATCTAACCTGTTGATTTAAGTGAATAAACACAAACTGTTGTTCTGTGAAGTTGCTACAGTAAGCCGAACAAAATATTTTCTTGCTGTTTTTTTGTGTTTTTGAGAAAAAAGCTTCCATTATGCGTTGCAATCATTCACCCCCTCTGATTGCCATCGATAATTCTACACTCCTTCTACGACCACTCGACTCCGACTACTCTCGACACTTGACTACGACCACCCGAATGCTCCCAATGCTACAGACGAGTACTCGTACATGGGTATTCGAATATATGACTTTCGATCACAGCCACTTACGACCACTACAGTTTACGACTACATCCACTCACGACTACCACATGAGTACTCGACTGCCACGAGTACTCGAACACACACTGCTAAACTACTTACATGTCACGATTATAACCAACAGTTCCCCCAATCTTGACACATCCTGCTCCACAAGTCTTCAAAGAAGAGATGGTTCGTCATCACTTCGCGCTTCACATAGAAGTGCTTTCTTCTCATTCTCTTTCGTAGGACACTCATAAGAATAATACCCAAACTTCTCACAATCAAAGCAACGCACCTTGCTTTTATCTATGCGCCCATCTTCTTCGCGTCCTCGGCCGCAGCCACGCCCTCGCCCTTGCGACAAACCACCCTATCTTACCATGAGAACCTGCTCTTCTATGTGTGTCTCACGTCCCTTGAGATGCTCCCCGTGCACCTTTAAGGACCCGATGGCCTCTTTCAAGGTCATGCTATTAATCTCACCAAATATTGATGGACCAAATATCTCTATGCCCAACTTCATCGCGTCCTCGTGCACCTTTTAAAAAGGGGTGTTCTTGCTCTTGTTCTAAAATTTCATTATTGTAAATCTTGAGCAAGATGTTAAGTGGCACATTAAGGGAGAGTGCTAAAACATATTCATGTATACCACATTTTTAAGTGTGTCCAAATTAATTAAGTGCTAGTATTGGTTTTTAAAATTAAGTCATTTAAACAAAAAGTCAAAATTTTGAAATTATTAGTATAACTTTGAAAAACTACTTGAAAAATGTATACAAATGCATTTCAAAGGTTTTCCAAAGGGTTTGAATTTAGGAAAACTTATTTGAAGTAAAAGTGAGTTTCTAACCCAACACTAGCAATCCAGTATCTTATTTTGGTTTTAAACTAAAATTGGCCAAAATTAATTCTAAAATGAATTTGAGAAAGTGCCCAATACCAAAAGCCTAGAGTTGGCTTGACTTATTACTCTTGGAGTTCGCTAACTCCTAGACGGCGTTGGAGACGTCGGGGTGGTGATCTTCTCAAGAATGTTGTGAAAAGACTCGGCAAGGTTGTGAAGGTTGGAGCTCACCTACCTGGAGCGGGAAAGAGATATCACTAGTGGATTTGAGGTGGATTGCTTAATTCGTGGAACTGGTCCAATTCGTTTAGGCTAACCTCAATGTGGAGTAGGGGAGACCGGCAAGTCTCCGAACACCACGGTAAAAACAAACCGTGTCATTTGTGGTTTGTTTTTCTTGTGCTCAATTTGCATTAAAGCAATTTACATACATAGAATTAATTTGATTGCTTGTCAATATAGAATTGCAAACCTGGACGTAGCCTAGTATTGTTGGTGCACTTAGGTAAACTTGTCTGATTTAGGGTTTATTTGTGCTAAACCAATTTGATTTAAGCTTCCGTATTATATAATTGTGTTTAGCCAAATAGCTCAAATAGATTTTAAAAGTGAGAAATTTAGAAATGACTATTCACCCCCCTTTAGTCGGCCTCCTCAATCTTACACCAGTCGAGTATGACTAAACACAGCTACTCGACTCCTTCTACGACTACTTGATTCTGACTACCCTCGACACTCGTCTATGACCACGCGAATGCTCCGACTGCTACAGATGAATACTTGAACATGAGTAATTGGACAAATGACTTTCGACCACAACCCCTCACGACCAATGCAGTTTGTATGACCACTGCAGTTTACGACTACATGCACTTACAACCACCACACGAATACTTAACTGCTACGAGTACTCGATTTTAGACTATAACCAACAAGTACTAGACACTGACTACGTAGGACAACGAGATTAGTTTCAACACCACCTTGCCGCCAACAATGTCTACTCGGCGAAGCCGGACTTCCGCCTGCTCCTTGGCGTCCTCACCTGGGCGGACATGTACGAGCGGCGCGCGCTCCTTCGCCTCGTGTACGCACTCCAGCTGCCACCTGCCCGCGCCGTCATCGACGTCCGCTTCGTGGTGTGCGATCTCACCAAGGAGGAGGACGCGGCGCTGGTGGCGCTCGAGATCATCGCCCACGGCGACGTCATCGTGCTGGGGACGTGGCAGCGTGGAACGCGGCGACGGACGAGCTGCGGAACGACCTGAACGGGCCGGAGGACCGGGTGCTGGGGCGGTGGCTGCGGTGGGGCGGCAAGGGGAAGAACCAGTACGGCGCGGCGCCGCGGATGTACGACTACTGGGACGATGGGACGGGCGAGGAGGTGGCACGCGCTCGCGGCGGACACCGTCGCCGTGCACAAGCTCAAGTACCGCCTCAAGTGGGCGCACACGCTCAAGTTCTTTAACATCACCCGAGGGCTCAAGCCCTCCAAGCTGCTGTACCATGTAGGCTTAGAAATGAGGCCCTGAAGCGTACGTTCTTGGCTTCTTGAATGCATGCAGGATTGCAGACACATGCGTGATAACTTGATCAAAACTATCCCGATGTTTTCGTTCGATATCAAAATGATCAAACTTGTTACTGCCGCATTCCTTGGTACTCCTATATGACACCGCCTGACAAACTGATCCCGTTATGTATCAGGGATTCAGGGTCGTCAATCGATGTGCCTTAAGTTCGTCCGTGGTTTCTGGTTCATCGTTGAGCTCATCAGAAATGCATTAGGGCTTGCATGGCTGAACGCAGTACACCTGAACTCTGAACACACAAATAGACTCTTGCCGTATATTTATAGTCAGATAGCTGCTAGCCAGTTTACGTTGCGTAAGTGCACTGGCTGTGTAATGTGTGACTTATATTATCATATTGTGTTGCCGTTAATGGGTCTGTTCTTTTTAGCTGCGGCATATGGCTTTTGACTGAAATTTTTAAATTTTAGTTGTTTACGGTACAGATTACGGAGAGACTGATAATCACTTACGATTTTGACTGGTACAGATGTTAGACTTTTAACGTATACTATGTTTAACTTGTAGACCCTATCTTAAAAAAATACTCCGTTTAAAAATTAGATACTGTAGCAAAAGTCAAAAACCGACCGATTTGTGACTTGCCAAACATGCCCATTAGCAAAGATGCTAGCTTGCGAAGTTCACAAATCTCCGGAGTCGAATTGGTTTGTTTGTCACACAAGGTGCCATTATGATTCGTTGAAACCATCGGTTTGAATGCTGACAAAAAGAACCAGCTTACTCCTGGCTCACGCAACACATGGGAAGAGAACAGATGCATGCGGTAAATGTACTGAATTGCTGGCTAATTAGTGAGACTAATGTGATCATCCAAAGGGCAGTATTTTCCAAACCGATTTGCTATTTCTAAGTCGCCTAAGTTTTCGTAAGTCTAAGTTAATTTTTATAATAATTGGATTTGTATAGAGATTGATGTATCATATAATTGGATATTGATTCAATAGGTAAAAAATATGATTTATACTTAAGAAAATTTAGTCACATCACAAATAGACAAGCCCTTTTCCAAATCAAACGAGAGGCACAAATTCAAGCACAGAGGCATGCATTTTTGGCCGAATAGATTCAATAAGTTACTGTGAAACGTTTCCATTCGCATGCATGCATGTTTTTTTAAGAGGGGATATTTTTTTAGAGTGGATGATTTCGAGGTGTTAGATATTTAATTTAATAGTTCTAAATTTAGATAATTATTAGAAAGAAAATATTTGAATGATGACGAGCCGCCGTTGTTGACGCAGGCGTAGGCGTAGTAGCCGCTGTAGGAGACGACGAAGGGCGCGCGTTGCTCCAGTCGATCTTGACGTCGCCGTCGCGTCGCCCGATGAGTGCCGTCCACGCGTCGCGTGCACCATCATCGGCTTGCTGCTCGGGTACGCCAGGTCGTTGTACTTCTTGAATGACCTCACCGGCACGGCGTCGACATGGAATCTGATAGAATTGAACGCGTCTTTCGTTAGGATGGAGATCGATTCGAACAAGCACGAAACGTCAGAGACAATTGGAGTTGAATCCGTACATGATGTTCTTGGGGTTCCAGATGATCTTGTAGGTGTGGAAGTCGGCGGTGGGGTCGAACCAGAGGTGGAACTGGTGCTCCTTACTATCGCTGCTGGGCCACACGTTGGTGTTTATCAAGCAGTTGCGAAATCATATCACAGGCTATTTAATTTATAGTCCGAGACCTAGCAACTAAAGTGTACACAAATTTTATGAAAAATTATAAAAAAATATAGTTAACTTAAAGTTAATCTAAAAGTAACCGGCTCAGTTTAGAGCTTAAGCTTAGGCTGATTCCGCCCCTGTCATCACTTACGGGTCGCCGCTCGGGTTCCCCATGAACTCGATGTCAATCTCGTCATGCCCGTCGCCCTCCCCAGATGACAGCTGAACGCATCGATCAAATTGGCACGATCAGCTCAAGATCGATGTCCCAAGAAAGATCGGTGTCCTTGCTGCAAACGTTGACTCCACCAGGTTACGTTCCCCCAAGATCCGACCTCGCATGTCGCGCCTCCGTTTCCACAGACTCCGCCTCGCCCTCGCTGCCTTTACGCAAATTGTCGTTACATGCCAAGCTCCCCGCCGCATCTCTCACATGAAGCTTCACGCGCCAGCAAAAGCACCGGCGACACGTCCACACCTTAGAATCATATCAATCACCACCCACTTGCATGCATGCTTCATGCCACACAAACTTCTTGAACCTCCTCCGCACGGTGTACGGCCTCCAGATCGCGAACTCCAGCCTCACCGCGTACGTCGACGTCCGGTTCGTCTCCTGCCGGCTGTACAAGGACGACCAGCGCGTGCTCGTACCACTCGAGATCCTCCGCCACGACGATGTCATCATCCTCGACGGCTGCGAGGAGAACCTCAACGGGGGCAAGACCTACACCTTCTTCTCCACGGTGGCCGAGCTCTACAGCGACGATCCGTACGACTACGCGATGAAGGTCGACGACGACATCTTCATCCGGCTGCCGCGGCTGGTGAAGTCGCTGCGCGCAATGCCGTGGGAGGACATGTACTACGGCATCACCATTCCGTGCTATAGCACAGTGGCGAACTTTTAGAATCAAAATCTAGAGAGCTAATAGGATTTACTCACCGATTTACGAATATTGAGTTGTCGGTCTAAGGTAGTCTACCGTACTGTCGGTGAGAGAGAGAAAAATACTATTGCAGCTATAACGAGCTATCATAAAAGTTATGATACACGTCGCGTCTTGCCGAAGCAGGGAAGCTCGTCGGGAAGGCCGCTGATCCTGTCGCTGCCCTCCATAGTCTTCATTCTCTTGCCGGCCTTGTCCATCGTGGCACCGTGATTTCCTTGAAGGTATCTCAGGACTCAGGCAATCAGTCGAACAGGTGGTGTGCGTCAGTACTGGAGGCCACGCAATGGACCGAAGATCACAAGCAGAACACTACAATCTGCAGCATTGCGGCCGCCAATTCTTGACTGTCAAATAGGAAGAGATGAGGAACTCCAAACTCCACAGACGCACTCAAGATTCAAGAACACTGCACACGGTGGGAGGGAGCAGCCTTAGACATTAGCCCTGTTGGAGAAGAGAACCGAAGTTGTAAAATCTCTCGGGAAGAAAGCAATATCTCATCCAATGAGAAGAAAAATGGCAAAAGAATCAAGACGTACATTACCTCTAAATCCACTTGTATGCTGATCAAAGAAAAGGCCCCAAGAAGCTACAGGAAGCGGGAAGCATGGAAACCGTACTCGGCAAATGGAGGCGGAAGAAAGAACAGAAAAGGTGCTACCAATGAAGGCAGCCGACGGCGCTTCGGTATTGCTTTCGACTGCGAACGCGCGGCGGCGGCGTGCGGCGACCGGCTGAGCTCCAATTGTCGTCGCCCGGCGAGACGGGCTGGGAGACGAGATGACCGACCAGCACACACGCCCCACATGACATATCAGCGGTGACCTCCCCGACGGCCCTTGCCAATGGGCATGGCGGCCCGGAGCTCCTCGGCCTCGGGCGGAGGGGGGCGGCGGTAGGGGGGCGCCAGATGCCACATCATGGACCCGTTCCAGGCCTACATGTCCGGCATGGGCTACGTGCTGTCGTGGGACCTCGTCGAGTGGGTGGCGACGTCCGACGTGCCGCGCAATCGCACGGTCGGGCCGAAGGACATGATGACTGGGCAATGGCTGAAGGTGGGCGGCAAGGGGAAGAACCAGTTCAACACCAAGCCGGCCATGTACGACCACCCGCTCTCGGTGCCCGTGGGCAAGTGCTCGCACAAGTTCGTGCCGGGCACCGGCTCAAGGACAACCCGAGGTGGGCCGAGGCGCTCAAGTACTTCAACTTCACCGTGGGGATTGGGGAAGCCTTTCAAATTCTACAAGATTAACTAGGGATCGATGAGTCATATGTGTTGCTGGTTAATTTTGGAGGATTTTATACATGAAACGAGGTCTCTTTGTATTTCTCATCGGTTTGGAGGTTTTTTATTTTTGTTTTACACTCGGTTGGTATCGAACAATTAAATTAAGCATATGAATGATAATCATGAAGAAATTGTAGAATTTGGTTGAATTGTATAGCTAAGTTGTCGAAAGGAATGCATGGATAAATTAAGATTTAAAGGATTTTTCTCAGTCACGCCATTGTAAAAGTGGGAAATATTTTTTTACCACTCCAATGACATACTTTTAAAAGTGCTTGTAATGATATTTCTGCATCTTCTTAAATCCCTTCTCCCTATAGCCTACATCACCCCCTTTCTTTCTTTTATCGACCATCATCGCTCATGCCGCGACTTCAAGCCAATGTATTGTCATTATTGATGCTCATACCACAACACTAAGCCGGTGCTAGTACAACCATGAACCGCATCCTTGAGCCACTGCCTTGTTACAACCATGTGTTACATCTCAAAACTCATGTTGTCACCCTAGGCAATCACCATCAAGGGATCATGTTGTAAATTGCCAATTATCGGAGCTATCCTCACTTGTCCGAGCCAGGAGTGCTCACCCTAATCAACCGTGCTTGTCTCTGTGATCTCTGGCTTCTTTCTCCCTTGCCTACGAACTTGTCGAGAAGTGTGGACATGAGGTCGCCTTGCTCTGCCATGAGAGCTTGAGGCCGTGCTAGTCCAGTCCGCAAACCATCCCATGTCATCTTGTGATTAATACGCCAGCAAAGACATCATTAGGCGCTCAAAGTCCCAGACAATAGGACTGAGGATCCGTAGCCATTGGATGCCTCAAACCATATCAAATCCAGCGAGTGGAATGACAAAAAAATCAAGAGAGAAGTCCTCTTCCCCAATTTGGACATGGACCCTAGTGAGGAAGCCGGTGTTGGCTACCTCATCTCCATTGGCCATGGCCACCTTGAATGGCTTGCTTGCGACTAGTGGAAGACGAAGGTGGTGCGCCGTTCCTCCATCACAAAATTATGTGTAGAGCCTGAGTCCGCGAGAGCTCGCAACTCTATGCCGTGGACTGCTATTGTAAGTTGCATAGTCCTGCTTGCGCGAATACCAGTGAGAGCATGTAGGGATATCTAAATGTCGCCCTCGGATAAGCCATCAATTTCATCCCCGTTGTCGATTTCTAGCAAGTATATGCCCTTCATGGAGCACTTGCTAGCGTGGTCTCTTGAAAAAATTTTCGGCGATTAAAACACAGCCCCTTCATTCGTCGTCCTGCCATCTCCTCCTCGATCAAGCGACAAAACTGAGAATTTGGTGTGTTGGTACTGGAGTCAGCTGCTGTTGTGGTCGTCTTCTTAGGCAATGGTGTCGGGGTTCCCCCTTGCACTCCCTTGCCTGTCATGGCCGTGCTGGGTGTAGGGCTACGCTTGGCTTGCTTGGTGCCACCGGTCTGGCACCCGGCTTGCCGTCGTCATCGTCGTTGATGTCCAATCTCTTCTCATATGCCTGAGCAAGGCTCATGGCTGCCTCCAAAGTTGACGGATTTTGGAGTTCTACATCCGTTCGTAGGGGGTTCCGAAGACCACAAGTGAAAATTTGCACCTGCTGCTTTTCTGTCATATTGTCACATCGTCATAAGAGAGATATAAACCTCTCTTGGTACTCGTCCACCGTCCCTGCACGTCGGAGCTGGATAAGTTCGCCAAGAGGATTATTCTGTATGGGAGGCCCGAAGCAGAGATTGACATGCTCAACAAAGCGAGGCCAGGTTGGAACACCATGGTTGTGCTCTAAGCGATAATACTATTGCTCGAGCCATCATGGCTGGACCGCATCTTGTCAACAGCCTTCTCCAGGTTATTGACTCTCTCAATCATCGTATTCACCTTGTCCATCATCTGCCAAATCTCAATAAGCTACTTTCGAACCAAATATGATTGAATGTGTTGGCCGAAGCTCCGCTAACTGGAAATTCTGAATTGGCGTTGATCGCCCTATGCCCTTGCGGCAAAGGCTCTGATCTAGCCGAGTCTGGACTGAATACTATCTGTATTGCCTTCTCAATAGAATTCGGCAACCTATATATAAGAGACGCCTGCGTAACAATCCTTGCTATAGATAATATATATTTTCTAAACAAACTCATCTACAATAGGTAACTAACTCTTTAAAGATAGTAATACTTATCTCTATTCTTATTTAACTCTGCCGGCAAGAACACAACCTGTAGTCGGTAAGGTTTCCTATTGCAGAATCTTCCTGTAGCCGGTAATGCCTCCCGGCCGGCCGAACTCATTAGGCAAGGCATTGTTACCAACCGTGTGGCGACGCCTTTGATAGGTTTTGCCTACAAATGCGTCCACAACATGTTCAAACTTATAATTTGCTGCCGGGAGAAAATCAGAAAATGTTCGCGAGTAAAACAATGTTTCAAGTTGCATATGTTAGGGACTCTTCCTCATTTGGGGCCAGGGGTAAACATCTGAACTACCACCAATTGCGAATTTATTGATGTCCCATTTTACCTGATTTTCTGTTTAGGCAAGAGCAGCTAGGAAGCGTTTTGAAAGCTCTGAAGGAGATCATATAACCTTGGTGAATGCATATCGAACCTCTGCAGAATGTCTGGAGAAGAGCAAAAATGCAAATGCGAAAGAAAAAACAATGCAAAAGGCTTTGAACAGATGGTGCAGGGAGAACTTCATCAATTTTCAGGTCTCTAAGGCACGCTCGTGATGTTCACAGGTTTGTTGCAGATGTCTCAATATGTTACTAATGGACAATAAGCTACTTTCGAACCAAATATGATTGAATGTGGTGGTGAGAGGATTGTCCCCTCAAAGAGCGTCGTTGGCCGAAGCTCCGCTGACTGGAAAATAAGCAAGTCTGGTTTTGAGAAATTCTATTTTTATCTGTATGTGTTCACGTTATTGGCAGTGGTAATGTTCTGCCAATGACATGTCTACATGATCTACACCATCTTCTATTCTATTTCCATCCAAAAGGCATATTTCAGAATCCAGCTCAGGTTGGAACTTGGGTGCGTTGGATTTAAATTGAATTTGAAACCATGATGATTAATTGACTCATCAATCCGAAGAAATCCAGCTTCGAAATCCGATTCAATCCTGGCCCAGCTCGAAGATGAGAGTCCAGTTCTACAGGCAAGAACTCAGCCGGAGCTGACGGCTTTTGACTTTTGCTACAATACTTAACTTTCAAACGAAGTATTTTCTCAAGACGGGATCTACAAGTTAAACGATCTACACGTTAAAAACCCAACATCTGTACCAGCCAAAATTGTAAATGAGTATCTGTCTCTCCTAATTTGCATCGTAAACAGCCAAAATTCAAAAATTACAGCCAATAACCGTTGCCAAACAGGACCAGAGACCAGTAGGCTCCGATAAATAAACCTCCGTCCGATCAGCATCGGGCGGTGGACAAGCATCCCTTGCGGAGGAGGAAAGACTCGCGATATAGTAATAAAAGTCGAAGGGAACAACCACGCCAAAGCATCCAAGCTCTCGCACTCGGACCTACCCGAGCCGCCTCCTCTCTCGCCTCGCCGCCGGAGAAGACACAGCGCAAGCGGGGGGAGCCATGGCGCCGGAGCCGGAGGACGACATCATGAACGAGAAGAATCCTCGCCCGCTCGACGAGGACGACATCGCGCTCCTCAAGACCTACGTGCGTGCCGCAGCCCCGCTAGATCTCCCCGATCTCTTGAATCTAGGGTGTTTTCTGGCGATCTGGTCGCAGGGTGGGCTCGGGCCGGGTTGGGTTTGTGCCCGAAGATGGATCTGGGGTTTGATTCCTCTTGCGATTTGGGGAAAAAAGTTGCGCCTCTTTCATTATAGGTTGCAGTTACTGTTTCTGTGATTTTCTCGTGGGGGGAACTGCTGATGCTTTTCAGTTCTGTGCGGGATGGTTTGGGTCCGTGATGTGGAAGACGAAATGTTGCTTTGTGCTCTCGTTTGCCCCTTTTCTGCGGGAGAAGTTGGGCTTTTAGGCGATAGATGAAGTGCTTGTTAAATTTCGCTGCGTGGTTTCTGCTAACGTTTGCTGATTCTGGTTGGTTGGCTGTTATTGAACAGGGTCTTGGGCCGTACTCTACCAGTATAAAGAAGGTGGAGAAGGAAATAAAGGAAATGACCAAGAAAATCAATGATCTTTGTGGTGCGTCAGTATTTGATAATCTAATTCTTTGTTTAGCTCTAGAGATGTTGTTCAATTTTGCGAACACTTGTTTATTTAGCAGTTTACTTTAGATGATAGCATGCGGAGATTTTTATTTATTGAATATGCTGTGTATAGTACATCATTACACCGTAACCATTTTAGGTCATTGTTTGTCCTCAACAAAAAGAAAAAAATGTCGTTAATCATTGTTTGTTTAGTGGATGACTTGCTATTGGAGTAGTGTCCTCTATATAGGCTATACAGTGTGCAATGTATCAGGACTGGTGCTCTATATAGGCTATACAGTGTGCAATGTATCTCCTACTTTGTTCCTGTAGTAGAAATCTGATTTTTTTAAGTAGTTTCGTTAAACGAATTAGCAACCATGACCTCATCTCATGCTCATAAAGTTTCCATTACCTTTCTATTATCATCCAGTTCACCAGGTTCTTTTGGTGTTAGAAGGCTAAAACTTTTGAATTACCTTACCTGATCCATATGCACATCTACTAATTCCCAGGGATAAAGGAGTCTGATACTGGGCTGGCCCCACCTAGCCAGTGGGATCTTGTGTCTGACAAACAGATGATGCAAGAAGAGCAGCCATTACAAGTATATTACTTAACCTGTTGTTTTCTTCTTCCTAGTTTTTTCTTATAGTTTTGGGCCTAGCATGGATAATAGTTAGGTGGTATATTTTTTCTGTTGGTTTTATATGTGCCGTTGTACTAATAAGTACTCTTCCTCCCTCTGAAGGTTGCAAGGTGTACTAAGATTATAAGCCCTAATACTGATGATGCTAAATATGTGATCAATGTAAAACAAATTGCGAAGGTATGCTGTGCTTATGCTATTTTATTTCAATCATATATCTCCTAAAAGTTTCACACCAACTCCTTTCTCATGCTTTATGTTGGATCATCCAGTTTGTGGTTGGCTTGGGTGATAAAGTATCTCCAACTGATATTGAGGAAGGGATGAGAGTCGGGTAGGTTGCTATCCCATCTTTTGTTCTTTAGTGCGTATCACTGTATCATACATCTTTCGTTCAGTTCTACTTGAGCAATTCTTGCCTGTTGTTCATAGTTCATACCTGATTCATTTATGTGTGACTTAAAACAAGCTATATACATCATGTTATATGCCATCATGCAAGCAGAGAAAAACTTTTAAATTGAACAGTGGTTGTTAATACGATTTAATACAAGGCTAAAAAATAGCGAAGATCATGCTTGTGGTGATTGCCATACCCAAGGAAGCATGTCATGAACTTTATATGCTTGACATAGATAGGTAAATATTGTTTTCTTGAATCCAGTGTACATGTAACTCCTACAAAGCTTGGCAGATGTGCTTAACCCTTCATTTGTTCCCTAGTGTTCGCGAATAGCATTCATTGAATAGGAAATAACTATTTGTTCCCTTGGCTTAGGTACAGGTTCCTTTCTGTTGCTCATAGAATGCTAGAAGATGGAACTTACTGTCCTACGCAATCTTTAGAGATAGCAAAGTTGACTAAATAAAAACTGATCCTGCATAAACTGATCTTATGCATGCATTTTTTGTATAATGCTTCATTGGTGCTACCTAGACTATGGGTAGGTTCTTTTGGCCTGATGGCTTATGGCTTAAATATTTGAATTCTGGCTGTTCGCAAGAGATAGTACGCACAGGAAAATAGTCACATGCGATTTTGGTCGGTACAGCTGAATTTAGTACACTTTTTACTACAATCTTCTTATTGACCCTATCTTAAAAAAACGCACCGTTTAAAAGTTAGTTACTGTAGATAGTACGAGCATAAGTTGGCTTTAAGCCAAACCGAACTCACCCACATGTTTCTCAGCGCGTGTACACTGTCATTCTTAAATCAATTGAACCTTTGTACTCACTGTGCGGAACTTGTGATCTCATGCCTAATGCAGTGTTGATCGAAACAAGTACCAGATTCAAATTCCTTTGCCACCCAAAATTGACCCAAGTGTTACCATGATGACTGTTGAGGAAAAACCTGATGTGACATATAACGATGTTGGTGGTTGCAAAGAGCAGATTGAAAAGATGCGTGAGGTATGTCAAACTTTTCCTTGGGATTCAGAATCTGTGCTTCATTTGCAAACCTTCACATTCTACATTCTAGTTAGTTTTGGACTTTTCATTTACTCTTTGCTTGACAATTTCTCACAGGTTGTTGAGCTTCCTATGCTTCACCCAGAAAAGTTTGTCAAGCTTGGTATTGACCCTCCAAAAGGGGTCCTTTGCTATGGTCCACCTGGTACTGGCAAAACGCTTCTTGCTAGAGCTGTAGCCAATCGTACAGATGCTTGTTTTATCCGTGTGATTGGAAGTGAACTAGTTCAGAAGTATGTTGGTGAAGGTGCTCGGATGGTTCGGGAGTTATTTCAGGTATGTTAAACATTGCAGATAGCCCACAAGGATTCATCCAGGTTTTTTTTTTTTTGCACTTGAATGTTCTGTTTCATCAACAATCTTTCTGAAAAAAAATTCTATCATTGTAGATGGCCCGCTCGAAGAAAGCATGCATTGTCTTCTTTGATGAAGTTGATGCTATTGGTGGTGCTCGCTTTGATGATGGGGTTGGGGGCGATAATGAGGTTCAGCGTACCATGTTGGAAATAGTCAACCAGCTCGATGGGTTTGATGCCAGAGGGAATATCAAGGTTCTCATGGCCACTAATAGGTACTTAAATCTCCTGCCTTCTCATATGATCCAATATGGTATGGTGCTCACCTTATATTCTGAACATCTTACCGTGAAGCTATTTATCTGAAGAAGCTTATGATTCTGAAACTTCAAAGATCTGCATAAGAATGCATTATTCAAACATCTGCATGCCTTAACTAAGTGCAGCTAAATTATCTTGGCCACATTAATAGAGCTAATAAGCTGACCACGTTCGTTTTGTTTTGCCAGGCCTGATACTTTGGATCCTGCACTTCTGCGTCCTGGTCGTCTGGACAGGAAGGTAGAGTTTGGCCTACCTGACCTGGAAGGTCGTACCCAAATTTTCAAGATCCACACACGCACCATGAACTGTGAGCGGGATATCCGATTTGAGCTGCTGGCGCGCCTCTGCCCCAACTCCACTGGTGAGTGCATTGGTTTCTTCTCGACTTTTACTGTTGTAGCCTTTTCACTAGATCATCTGGTTTTCACATACTTGTGTTTGTTGTTTTAGGAGCCGATATAAGGAGTGTGTGCACCGAAGCTGGCATGTATGCCATTCGTGCCCGCAGGAAAACGGTGACGGAGAAGGACTTCCTCGATGCTGTGAACAAGGTTATCAAGGGCTACCAGAAGTTTAGCGCGACCCCGAAATACATGGTGTATAACTAAGCAGTGGATTGTTGTTTAGGGGATCCTGTGCCATGAGATTCTCTGCAGAGATTGTTGTTTTTTTTAGAATTCTGGATCTTTGCGGCGATCACATCATCTTGTACTGCAAATTTTAAGATAAAACCATTGCTCATCTCAGTGTTGATGTGTTTTCACGACCTTGTGCAAACATTTACAGTAGAAGCTTCTGGGCGTGCAATAACGCATGCTTCATTTTTTTCAGACTTTTAAGTGGTACTAGTATGCATCTGCATCAAAGCTGCCGCTGCTTTCTGAGTCTATTTGTATACATCTTAAGTAGTAGCATACACCTGCATCAAGGTTTGTCGGATTTGGTTTATTCGTTTTGGTTAATCCTTTACTTCTAGTACTAGAGTTCCGAAGACCCAATCCAAAACAGTCAAAGCTTCGATCTCTTCTGCTAATGAAAACTGCATAAATAAAAGTCTGGTAAGACTGACTAGCACGTGTACTTCTAACAATGCCCGGTTGTCTATACATGCAGATTTGTCATTTTTCTTATTAGCTGAACTACCCCCGTTCCAATTCAGGCTATCTTCTCATGCTTCGTTTCGTCCTCCGAAACTAGTATTAGCACGACAGAGTGCACGGTAGATTCTCTGGCCGCACACGCCGTTGCGCGGGGGCGTGACCGGCCGCCGCCTCGTCAAGCGCGCAGGCCGCCCTTGGCCCTCTTCCGCCGCTTGCATCACAGGTCGGGCGCAAGGCAGCATCGTCTCAGCGACTGAAGACTACTCCGTCGCCGGAGTACTGCCGTTGGTGACGGCGCTGGGCCGGCGCCCGCCATGTGGGGATCCGGTGAGTAAGCCGAGCAGAGAAATCGAGTATAGGCTCTGTTCTTTTTTAGGTTTTAACTTCGGAATTCTGCTTTTCTACGGTACCTAGCTTTTAAATGAAGTATTTTTTTAAAATAAGATCTACTAGTTAATTGTAGTATATACTATACTGACTTTATTTATATTAGTAAAAATCACACATGAGTTTCTGTTACTTTATAATCTCTCACACGAACTGCCTAAAAACTACAAACCGCAGCTAAAAAGGAACATGTCCTGGCTTGCGAGTGTGAAAAGAGAGGGTTCTTATGACAAAAATACCCTTCTGCTGTTTAAGCACGGGTCGATCTCACCCGTACAAGGTTGATCCAACGGATATGAAGGAGTGCCCACGATCGCGATTTTTCTGTTCGATCCAAAGAGAATGGGGGTGCCAACGGTATTTCTACCAAATACGAGGGCTCTTATGCAAAGATCCCTCGTGCAACACCAGCGCGACTGAAATCTGCGCCGCGGGATCCCATTCGAACGGCAACCAGAGGGTTGCCTCCGTTCGGTGGAGCGTTCTCCGACCCGTGTCGAGCGTACGGCGCACACGCCACCCGGCGAGCTGGAGAGAAGGAGATGGCGGCGACGGCAGAGGAGGTGCCGGTGAAGGTGGAGGCAGTGGCGGGCGTGTGCAGCTGCGGCCGGCAATCACGCTACGCTTGGTCACGAGCAGTCGCGCGCCCATGGCATCGGTGGCTGCGTAGATGCCGGTGAAGGCGGAGGCAGTGGCGGCGACCACGTTGCGCGCATGCACGATCATGGCATCGGCGGCGGCGCACCGGTAGACATGGTGGTCGTGGAGACCCCCGGTAGACATGCCAATGGCGACGGCCAAACTATTAAGTTCGAAACGAATCATCTGATTGAGTATTTTATTGATAGCAATTTATAGACGGTGCGTTACTTACAACCAAAGATGAATCATTATTCGTTGGGAATTGTTTTCTTGCCCCCTTTCTCTAACAACAGCATGCATAGTATATACAGGGAAAGGGAAGCTATGCTGCTATATCTATGCAGTAGTATCTCGGAATTCTCAAGTCTCCACTCTCTCCATCAGCTTGATGCCCAACGATTCCATGATCTCCAACGCTTCACAATCGCACACACACGAGTCAGCATTGTATGATCGCATGTAGGTTCCATCAGCGTACGAATCAACATATGATGTCTGCTTTTTCATGTACTCACCTGGAGTGTAGATTTCAGGTTCCAGAGGCCTGATCACCCCTTTCCTTTGGACCTTGTTCTGGAGCAAGAGCTGCAACACAACATGGGGATAAATTAATACATGTTTTGCTCTCGTTCAGGTGCAAGTGTAATGCGGTTGAACTGCAGTACCAGAGCTCCTATTGCTGCTGGTACCCCGACGGTGAGGGCCATGGCAGTGGTGGACCTGCCCATTTCGACCTTGCCGAACTCTAGTAGTGTTGCTTGGTGCTTTTCGGTAGGACGGCCGTCCGAGTATTCCACCTCCACTTCATGGTGTAGCAGTACCATATCCTGAATTACAAGAGCAAAGTATTTAGTTCGTCACTACTCACTAATGATGATCCGAAGGAGGGCTAATGATTGAATTTATTTTTCGAGTTCATCTTTCATTATGGCAACAACGAAGAATGACATTATTAATCTTGAGATCTTTGCCTCTTCTATGTTACCCTCTGATTTTTTTTCTGACAAAAAACAGAGGTTAAATCTCAATCTCATATAGTGGTAATGAAAAAAAGAGTTACTTTTGTGAAATATTCTGTACTATAAATAATTTTAACATCTATACATGAAACACAACGAAGACAGGTCATAAGAAAACAAGCCTCACCTGCTCATTGTGGCCATAGGCCATTCTCTGTTCCATTCGTTGGCAAATCACATCGATTGCACTTGAACAATCTTTAGGAATCTCTCTCTCCTCATGCAGTCCCAAGAACCTAGCCAGTGTAAGATCGGCGATGTGTTTTGTCAGTTCTAACACAGAATTTCAACATTAACGTTGCTTGTTTCTAGCATATTCCTAAATTATTTCTTGCATGAGAGAATCATTAGACATATATATTAGATAATATGATTTACATGGCACTGTATCATTCTGTAAAAGAAATGAAATTTGATCACAATGTCAGAAAGCACAGGGATCAGAAACTAACTTGATGGTTTTGACTGTCTTGACAGCTATTTCCTTTTCTTTGCAATGACCAAGGATCATGAGTCTGGAAATCAATTCATCATCATGTCCTCCAGAGACTTCAGCATTTACCTTTGTGGTAGTTGTAGAGATATTATTAACAGGAAGGAGTTCATTAAGAAAACCCTGTATGTTGGGCGATTAGATTCTTGCAGAAGTGGATGATTTGCAGTATCAAAAACCGATTTTGCCAGGACAGCCATGATCTCACTAAATCCTGTGCAAGTGCAACAAAATTGTGAATTGGAAATGATACTCACTGCAAAATGAATGATTCAGTGAAAAACAAGTACATCAACACACACCTTCGTAACGAAGAGTAGCCCTATATACAGTAGATGCTTCTTTGGAGATCCCATACAGGTCTCCATACATCAAGGAATTCCGATTTGGCAAGTGTTCCAGAGCAAAAGCTGGAAGCTCCGGTAGTCTGAGTCTCTTCGCTGAGTCATATAATTTATGACCTGTCGAAGTGGTAAGTAAATCCCATCAACTTCTAGAAAATAAATAAATATTCATATAGTTAAAGATGACTCTATTCCCTAACAATAGACCGCTTTTCCTCATTTTTATATGCAGTTTTATATCTATGCAGAATAAACCATTGTGTCAGCTGTTTCAATAGCTTGTTAGATTCCATGAAATGAAAAGGGATGCCAACTGTTTCATATCCCCACGTTTTGTGGATAGAAAGTTAATATATGGATTAAGTATAAGGTTGTTCCTTGGTACAACATGGTTTTCAGTAAGATGGGCTATCAAATATGCGCCCCTTTTTTGTGGCCAAGTGAGGAGACATGGAACTAACTTACCATCTACATGGATGATCTCTCCATGAAATTTGTATACAGCAGGATTTCTCCCTGCTCGGATGGCACCTGCTGGATTCCAACTGAAAGAGAGGGCAATGACCATTAGTATTTCTGGTAAAATTTGTTGCACGCAATATTGTACTAACAAATTCCCACATAGAAACCTCATCATACTACTAGAGAAAGTAGATGTATAGAAATACCTGAACTTATAGGCCAGTGGATTGTTTGCGGCAGCTGGAGATGGAAGGCCACCACAGAAAGATGCAAATGCCTTTATTTTTCCCTTTTGAGCATGTGCTTCATCAATCATTTTCATTGACATCATGTGATCTGTGTACGGGAAATATATTTACAATTTGTTTTGACAAGCAAATTTGCTCTATGATGAAAGAACATTTCTCCATTACATAATACTTGCAGTGATATTTTTAGTCTCGTTTCCTAATAATTTTATTAACATATGCACCATATGGAAACAAATTATTTCCATCTAAATTTACACAGTTGACCATTATATTGAGGAAGTACCTATGCCAGGATCTAGGCCCATTTCACATAGTATAGTTACACCTGCTCCTTCTGCAGCTTGGTTCAACTTTGACATGGAGTCATCAACATAGCTTGCTGTGACCAAGTGCTTCTTGAGCTGTAAAAGAGGAATGTAACTCAATCAACTAAAGAAATCCCTCCATTTCAATATGGCACAATAGTGGTTTAAGCCTACCTCTATACATACTCTCGCAATGGCAGCATGAAAACTAGCAGGCAGCAAACTAACTACAACTTCAACCTGCAAGAGGAGCTCACACCATTAAATTCTTAATCCACTGGCAAGTTAGTGGCACAAATATCAACTTCAGGGGTAAACATTAAAATATCTTGGCATGAAAGAAGTGGACATCTATATCCTGAACTGCATACGAATCATTATTATAACTGTAAGTGAAAAGCTCACTGTAGAAAAAAACAAAAGGTAAAAATGACAATAGTTGAGGACTTGGGGTACTTTTGTTTGTCACATAAGTCTGGCCTCTTACGCTCATTGTAAGATACTTAGATGAAAAGTGGCACTTGTTCACTAGAGGAATTAACTATCAGAGCTAAAAATACCTGTGAAACAAGATCGGAAAGACTTTTAATATCTGAAACATCCAGCTGAGCTGCTGTTGCATTCTTTATTCCGTCAATTGTCTGAATGTAGAGAAACAAAGACATGAGGAAAGTAATGGTTGTATTACACAAATATCACATACAGCTTGGCCAAAATGACTGCATGCTGAATTTAAAAAGCTCATTGATATCCACAAAACATGTTGATAGCAAGACATGAGATTATTTCCAAATAAAGTTCTTGAATCAACTAAAAATTACAGAAAAAATGCAAAAGAGTTCAGGAATGAACTGTACTGTGAGAATCACCTCTTCTGCTTCTTTTTGATACAGAGATGCCACAATAACATGAACTTGGTCACTGTTATAGTCATCAGCACCATCACTATAGATGTTTGGATAAGATGCTATAAACTCAGCAGCTGGTCGACAAACCCTTCCTGCTCCAAGAATTAAAACCTTTGGCCCTACTTTATCCATGCTGTCATCAATTCCACATTCATTCACTTTTCCTATCTTCAGAGATAATTCAGTTTCTCTACTGGCATTAGGATCTCCACCATGTGCATTAGCTAGAAAAGTCAAGGAATCAATAATCTTATCTAATGTAGCAGTATCATCAGCTCCTACCTGTAAAAAGGCATGTAGCATATGCTTCAGAAACAAATCAAACAAAGGTTGTATTGCAATGTTTGCCTAAATGTCTTCCAAGGAAGATAATGACAGTAATATGTTTATTAAGCTAAATTATGAAACATGGGTCTCACTGATAAATACAAATAGAGGTGTTATGAATTGGTGAAGATGTACCAAATTCTCCTGATCTGACATTTCATTATAGCGAGTCAGTTATGTTACTCTGGAAGTTTAGTTTTAAATTTACACCATGTTTTATATGACGTAACAGAACTTTTATTATTATTTTTTTATGAAGATTCCTAATGTTCAAAAGAAGAACCAAATTCCAATATGCTGATAAAATAGCTGCCCAATTCAAATGATAGAACATTGGGCAGAAAACGGTAATACATACATATGAAGAAAGAAGCTCAAGAATCAATGGTATAAACGTCAAAAGAGATAAAATGCTTGCAGAAACAGGGCCCTTTTGTTTTGTCTTCCTTAAATCATCAGAGGCAAGGTCGCCTAGGCGTCCAGTCGGCCGGAGGAGGACGCCGGGGACGGTCGCCCAGTGTGTGAACACTTAGACGATGCTAGGCGACGCCTAGGCGTCCATGGCGTCACCAGGACGTCGAGGCGGCCGACTGGGGCGAGGGGGAGTGTGCTTCAAAAGGGCAAAACAGCGAAAGAGCGAAACCCATACCCAAAGTAGGGCCTGTTCTTTTTGGCTGCGGCTGGTGGCTTTTGGCTGCGGCTGATGGCTTTTGGCTGCGGCTGATGAATAGTAACGGCTGGAGTAGAAGCTGTTCTGTTCTTTACGGCTGTTGGCTTTTGGCTTTTTGCTGAATAAGCTGTAATAAGCTAGAGCGATTGAAACAAAAAAAAATGTACGGTACATTCGAATTAGACAGGACATAACAGGAGATGTTTGTTACAGTAATATGCCTTCCACGGAAAATATTTATCATGCAATGTTACAAGGCAGTATGCAAGCCGCAATAAATCATGCCATGAGACTGTCTGCTATCGTCTCGCGTAGTTGATTCATTCGGAACATGCTACGGTAAAGGTTGGGAGATGCGAGTTGCTCCCGCACCCATTCCAAGCCGGTTTGCATTGGCTCTCGAGGAGGTCATCGCGATGACCGCGACTGGAACTGCGCTAGATAATGAATGAGTGCAATCTCCAATGCTGGTGGGGGAGGAACATCGCCATCCATCCTGCGTGACTTGGAACCCGAGCCGCGTTCGGATTGGAAGACAGGCCACATCCTGCGTATATAACCAATACGACCTTCCGCGGTACGGAAGCCCGTGAAAGCATCTCTGACCCTCCTCTCATGCAGCATGATCGCGGCGTAGAAATGCTCGTCCGTTCCCTCGGGGTACCCATCGTCGACGACCTGCTGCATCAGCACGTGAACCTCATCGCGCTCTGGCCCATCCGTGTTCACGGCTCGGCCTGCACGAGCCTGGTTCACGGTCTCCTCGTACAAGTTAGCAATCCGTAGTATGCACTCGTCTGCGGGGCGTACAGCGAGGGGCTTCAATGCGGACGGGGAGGAAGGGGCACAAAGCCGGTGAGGGGAGGAGTGCGCAGGAGACGGCAAGGACGGCTCGTTCGATGCCGACTCCGAATGTACGCGGGACATGGCGTCGGACGTCGGTGCGGAGGAGGACGACCCGGCGATGGCGGCTGGACTCGCGCACGCCGACGCGGAGTCCGGCTTGGACGGGAAGCCAGGGCCGGCGCCGGATCGGCTGGGGGAGGAGGGGGCCTCTCTGCAGCCGGGTCGGGGGCTGATGTGGAGAGGGGTGTGGAGTGCTGGCCGCCGGATCGGGGTGGGGGCCGGATCTGGAGAGGCGGAGGGGGGTGCCGCCGGTCGCGGGGACTGGAGGGTTGGCGGCCGACGGATCTACGCGTGAGGGGTTGGGGCGGCGGCTGAGCGAGTCTCTCCTGCGGCAAGACGGCGGTCGGGGGGCGGCGGGCAAGGGGGTTGCAGCGTCGCCCGGCGGACGCCCTAGAGCTTGGAGGGAGGCGCGGTGGGGAAAGTGTGCGGCTGCTTGCGAGGGACGCGACGCGCAGCGGCTTTTTCACAACGCGCAGAAGCCGTGCTGTTCGGGGCGGCTGCTGGCTTTTCTGCCCAGAAGCTGAAGCCGGAAGCCGCCGGCTTCGGCCCTGCCGAACAGGCCCGTAGTCGTCTCGCCGCCGCCGCTGGTAGGGTTTCTCCAAAAGATCTCCCGCCGCCGGCGCCGTCTCGCCGATCTGCTGCTTCCACCCGCCGATCTGCGGCCTCCTCTCGTCGCCGCCGCCGCCGCCGAGCTGCTGCGTCGCCTCCTCCCGCCGCCTTCCCCGAGCTGCTGCGGTGGGAGGAGGCACCGGACGTGGGGAGGGGAGGCAGCAGCGGCGGAGAGGAGGGAGGCGGCGGCGAGAGGAGGCCGGAGACTAGGTGTCGGGAGGGGAGGAGGTAGAGAGAAGGCGAGGCGGTGGGAGGGGAGGAGGAGGCGGCGATGGAGAGGAGGCGAAGCCGCGGGAGGGGAGGAGGAGCCGACGACGGAGATGAGGGCGGAGGCGAGGCGGCGGAGAGGAGGCGAGGCGGCAGGAGGGGAGGAAACGGGTCAGATGCCAGGCTCGGGCCGGTGGTTAGGTTAAATAAGGTGAGGATATTTTTGGTCTTTTGTGATTTAGTACTCATAGTTTTTTAAAATTACGAATAAATCTCTCAATAATTTTTTTAAGATTTAGACCTTTTAAGACATATTTATTTAGATAAATTATGCTATTATATCGTTTAATTACTATCGTCATAGCGAGCGCCTTGTCGACTAGGCACTCAGGTCTCGTCGCGACTTGCCGGAATACCGTGACAACCTTGATCAGAGGAGCTGTTGCATTCTATACTTTATTTAGTTTGTTGCACAGTAAATTATGGTTCCAAAATTCAGTTCCAGAAACAGTTGTCCAAAATTGTTGAAAGGAACACAATTCAAAAAAAAGGAAAAAGGAAAGGGAAGCACAAACTGATTCATGGCAGTCCAGGTTGCCAGTTAGTCGGAGTAGAAGCTGGGCAGACTGTGGTAGGCTCAGGAAGGGGAATGGAGATTGAATTATTGAACCTAGCCAATGATTGCATGAAGAATATCTGAAGGGCTATCTCTGTCTGCTTTAGAAATGGTCGCACTGATGGGTTGATCTAAACGGCTACCTCCACCTTCTGAAGTGTCGATAAGGATGGGTAGGGGTGGGCCAGGAGCTAGTTTCAACTTCTATCATTTGCTTATTTTGGATACCTTTCATTTTTATATTCTATACTTTTTTTATGTTCTATAATGGATTAAAAAATGTCTACCAGGAGCAGGGTTCAAAATCCCAGTGGTTACCGACCGATAACCGCCGATTACCGTTTTTACCGGTGGAGACCGGTAACCGAAAAAAACCGGCCGGTATTAATTTCTTATTTTCGAATTTTGGTCGGTTTTTTCCGGTTATCGGTTTCAAAACATCTCAAAATTTAAATTTTGATTTTCAAATTATGACCGGTTTTTTACCGGTTTTCGATAACCTACGCGTTCTCAGAAACCGGTCGTAAATACCGAGATTTCTTCGATTCGATTTTTAGAACCTTGATCGGGAATTACTATGCATCACACGGTTTCCAACAACCATCGCAATCCACAATTTCCTAAAGGAAAAATGAGAGAATGTTTTTGGGAGAATCAAAATTCTAATCATGTGACAACCAACAATATGAAACGTCTTGGTTGTCAGACCATTTAGCTTTCTTGGCCATAATAAATTGTCTTTTTTTTCTGTGCGCTAGCAAAAGATCAATTACCAAACTAGAGACAACATATAATATTTCCCTTAATTTGAGAATTGTGAGTGATTATGCTAAATGTGTATGCAATTTATGCACTTTACATACACTTTTCTACAATTCACAAATCATCCTACAAGTGTGAGTGCTGGGAAGGAAAAGTTTAAAAACTTTTTTAACTAAAGTTGTATGTACCATACTACCATAGCCATCCCCTATTGATTTTCATGCTAAATAATGTGTGTAGTTTTCTACACAGCTTGTCCCAAGTTAGAAAAAAAGAAGAGTTATGTTAGGCTCCACGAGCCAACGTAAAAAAAGGCACCTTTTCATGGCATGAAATCCTAAAGTGATAATTTGTGCATCAATAAGAAATTTGATTTCTTACTTCAAGCTCTGAGTAGGACATATCGTCAATGCTTTGTCCAACATCACATCTAACCAAGTGAAAAGAACCTCCAGCTGATTCAATAATGTCCAAAGCTTCATTTATAAGGAACTTATCAAAGAGATGGCCACTGAGCGAAACCTGTTTCATTAATCAACAGTTTTTTTTAGAAAAAACAGTTGAGTAATTGTTTTCAGTATACAACATATGTGAATTCCAAATTATACACACACACACAATAATAGTCAGATGTAGCTCATAATGCACTATAATACTAGACAACAATATTGCTAACCAGGGTGCTGTACTTCTTATCAGACAATGGACTTGTTGGAGTTGGTGGCAAATCTCTGCATAAAAACAAAACATACATTATGGACCAGTGAAACATGCTTGAAGCTGGTAAATATATCAATCATAACTCATATATCAAATTTTCCCTTTTTTTAATACAACACATGCTAGCAGGTAACGACAAAGGTAGTAATTTTCCAAAAAAATCTAATGCAAAAAAAAGGAGGGAACCACGATCAGGGTTCGAAAAACCGGCGAGAATCGCGGTTCTTGGAAATCTTGGTCGCACCGGGATAAAAACCTACTGGGATTACTCAAATGTAAATTTAGATTTATGACTACATAATGCACTTTCTAGGTTAGTTTAGGCATTTGTTATGCTAGATTACCTATTGTATGTGTTAAGAGTATCTCCTCCTTGTTACTTAGGCCCATAAGACCCATATAGCCACTGTAGACACTCCTGTATATACCCACTGTAAACAACAGTGAAAGAAATGATAAATCAAGTTTATTTGACATGGTATCAGAGCTCTGGCTGCTGCGACTGCCAAATCCCTAACCCTAGCAACCTCTTCCGCGTCGCCAGTGCCATCCTAGCGGCCTCTTCCACGTTGCCAGCGCCATCGCCAGCCCCTTCCATGTCGCCGACGCCGTCTTTTGCGTCGCCGGGCCATCCTTACCGTCGCCGCTGGCAAATCCTTCTGCTGCATCGTGGGCGGGAATTGCGATAGCTGCGGTTCTTCAAGACGGCTGCGTTGCGCGTCACCTGCTTCGTCGTCGACTGCGGCTTCTTCATCCAGTCGGTGCCTTCTTGCCGGTCAACTTGTGCGTCGCTTGCTTCGTGCGGTGTGGCTCCTTCACCCCGACCGTCATCACCTTATTCGTCTCAACCAATCATCGCCAGGAGAGGAGCAGGCATTGCTGCCGACCCTTGCCTCTCCTCTATTTGTGCTGCATTGCCAGCGGGTCGCCGGGTCTTCCAGTAGCCATCAGCCTCTTTGTCGGCCTCGTCTTCATCTCCGTTGAGCAGAGGGTCGTCCTCCTTGCTATCTTCTACTACCATGGCAAAGGATAGCTCCCTCTTGGCCACTGACATCAAGCTAGATGGTTCCAACTACAGGGAGTGGGCCTTCTCGTCCATGACAGTTGTGAGGGCAGTTGGCTTGAGGATCACCTAAACGATGATCCTCCAGATTCAAGGGCTGATGATGCCACCAAGAAGGCTTGGAAAAGGGCTGATGCTAAGGTGATGGAAGCTCTGGTTCTGAGTGTTGTTCCTTCACTTCGGATGAGCCTTGAGCATCACCACTCCGCCAAAGAGATATGGAAGTATCTTGAGCAGAGATATCTTCAACCTAGTGGGGCACTTCGTTTCTCCTTGCTGCAAAGTTTACACAACCTTCAGTAGTAGGACATATCCATAAAGAAGTACTATGGAGCCTTCACTTGTATCACCAGTCAGCTTATCTCTATGACTCCAAGAGTCACATTGGATGTGAGCCTTGTGTGGCTAAAGAAAAGCATGAGCATCAGACCTTCATGTTTCAGTTTGTGATGGGCTTTAGGCAAGAGTTTGGGTACAGATCGCACTCGCTTATTTGGTCGCCCAACTCTTCCTACCTTGGATGATGCTCTTGCTCATCGATTGTTGAGAAGACACGTCTTCACTCTCTTGCCACACCCTCCGCACTTATGACTCACACCAATGTTTTTGCCACTTAGCACTGAGGGTCTTCCGAAGGAGATGTAGTCTGTTCCTATTGCAATAAGTCTGGACATACATCTGATCGCTGTTTTGCCCTTTGCCCTAAGATGTTGGCTAAGTACCATAAGAGGTTTCCTTTGCAACATCGCCGTGGATCTACTAGGAGGCCCTCCACCACTGCAGTCCTTGAGTCAGAGCCTTCATCGAAGAGTGCTTTAGTTTCATTTGCTTCCCAGTCTGATTCTGGTGTTGTTCAGCCTTGGGTACTTAATTCAGGGGCTTCTTTTCATGTGACTTCTGATTGCTCACAACTCGAGTCCTGCCAGCCAGTGAAGTACATCGATACATGGGATTTCGTGCCACTACCCCCTCAGTCAGTCCCTATCACATGCAAATGGGTGTACAAGGTAAAAACTAGATCAGATGGTTCTGTGGAACGCTATAAGGCTCGACTTGTTGCTAGAGGTTTTCAGCAGGCTCATGGTCAAGATTATGATGAGACATTTGTTTCAGTTGCTCACATGACGACAGTTCGCACCTTAATTGCTGTGGTTGCTATTCGGTCATGGAAAATTCTCAAGTGGATGTTAAGAATGCCTTCCATCATGGTGATCTCTATGAGAAGTATACATGGAACCACCTCCGGTGTTGTTGTTCCATCTGGCATGTATGTCGCCTTGAAAGGCTCTCTATGGGCTCAAGCAACTCCCTCGTGCTTGGTTTGAGCACTTTAGCCATATGTGGTTCGAGAGCTGGTTTCTCATTCACACCTCTAAGCGCGGGTGTACGTTGCTTTTGCTCTATGTGGATGACATATTGATTACTAGAGATGATTCAAAATGCATTGTCTTTGTTAAGCAAAAATTGAATGAGCAGTTCAAGATGTCAGATCTGGGGTCCCTTAGTTACTTTCTGGGAATTGATGTTGATCATACTAATGATGGCTACTATATCCTCAAAGATTGATACACTAAGGATTTGATCTCTTGCTCGTGTTTCTTGATACACTGACCGTCGCTATTCATGTGATGCACCCACATCTCTTCTTTGTGACAAGATCACCGCTATTCGAGTTGCAAATGACCTTGTCAAGTATGAGCTAACAAAGTATATTGATGTTGATGCTTTATTCACACGTTTTCATTGCCAACAATCAACTATTCGCCTTCGATATGTCCCTTGAAGCTTCAAGTGGCGAGACATTTTACTAAGACTCAAACTAGAGAACACCATAAGATTTATATTCTCAAACTCAATGTGTCAGATCCACCTTAAGTTTGAGGGGGTGTTAAGAGTATCTCCTCCTTGTTACTTAGGCCCATATAGCCACTGTAGACACTCTTGTATATACCCACTATAAACAACAGTGAAAGAAATGAGAAATCAAGTTTATTTGATAGTATGAAGTAAATCGATCAATTATTTTTCTCCTATGTTTTCTCTACCTTTTTCCGGTTTTCCTATCGGTTTTGCCAGTTTTTCACGGTTACGGTTTCAAATCGTCAAATTCCAATTTGAATCACGAAATTGCCCTGGTTTTCCCGGATTTCCGGTCGTTACCGGCTGTCGGCCGGAGGATTACCCCAGTTCCGGGTTACAGAATCGCATGAATAATAGCCCAGTGCCCAATTTCCCAAAAGCTAACAAATGAACAATAACACACGGATAAAGTTTTATTATCTTTGTCTCTTGGTATTAAATATTCATCATTTCCAGTGGCGCTGTTAACCAACTTCCCTCATCTGTTTACTTTGAACAGTTCGGTACATCTATATTTGCTTAAACAAAGCAGAACATTGATAACAAGAAGAAAGAAAACGCTGTTGAGGATTCTTAACTACTCAATCTGAAGTGCTTTGTCTAGTAAGTATGAATAGAAGCATAACATGAACGATTTGGAGCTATCTTCTGCTTACTATGAAATGTATATTTTAACAAGATAAGCTATTTAGCTCACAATGGTAAAGATGAGAAAGATTTGAATCTTACACCATAGTCTTTCTCATCCGAGGAATATATTCATACAGAAAGTGAGTCCTCCAGCATGTGCAATGCAAGCTCTTCTCAAGTGGGAAGGAAGCTCCAACAGTCCCTTAGCGGAGGCCAAGCTAGCAACAAATTTAGATAATATGTCTCCAAAATGCTGGGAGGCCTACAGAGTTGAAGTACAGTGGAATAAGAGTCATCTCAATGCAACAAATTGGCGCTTCAACAAATGTAGCTTTATTTGTTTTATTTGAAATCTCTCACCTCTCTAGAAAACTCTGTAGGGAGAATGTCAACAGCTAAGCAGATCACACCATCGCCTTCCATATCCTCATGGTATGAATTAGTAGAAGGATCGTACCTAGAGTTGCATATCCAGTAATTTGTCAAAAGCTAATTACTGAAGCAAGAACTGCTATTTATGAAGAAGTAGCCACCAAGTATCTGTAGGGTACTGTAGTGTATACCAGAGACAGTTCTATTGAGCTACAATTACTACGCAATGAACATAAGATCAGAAGCAATTTATGCATCCATTATGAATATCCAAAAAAATTATAAGGAAAAGCTGTAAGTAACACAGTTTAGGATGATGTTGTTATGAATATTGTGCATCAATTCATGAGGCCCAAAGGGCAACATACATAAAGAGTATAAGAGGGTATACAAAAGAAATACAAGTCATATAAGAAAACAAATAGCAGTCATATTCTATTTCCTATTCTTATCCTTAACACCCCTCCCTAAAACTCATGGTGGATCATACACACCGAGTTTGGAGAGAAAATACAAATGTTGTGCTCTAGTGCGTGGCTTCGTGAAGAAGTCGCAATCTGTAACTCGAGGACACAAATCAAGAGCAAATACACCCTCCGCACTGGATCGAGTGTATGAAGCATCCACACCAATGTGCTTGGTGAGCTCATGCTTCATCGGATCACGAGCAATCTTGATAGCTCTGTCTTGTCGGTCATAAGAGTAGTAGGTCTAGGTCCCCTCACGAGATCGCCAAAATCTGCAAGTAGCCATCTCAACCAAGTAATCTCTGTTGTCACAGCTGCCATAGCTCTTAACTCAGCCTCTGCACTCGAACGGGAAACTGTAGTCTTCTTCTTTGTCTTCCAAGCAATCAGGGAGGAGCCAAGAAAAACGCAGTAAGTAGAATCAGAACGACGATAAGAAGGATCACTAGCCGTGTCGCATCGTAGTGCGCTGAAGTCGGAGTGAGGTAGAACTAGGGAAAAACAAGCGACGAGAGATGGTCCCACGCAAGTAGCGAAGAACACGAAGAAGATGACTATAGTGAAGATGAGTAGGACAAGCCATGAACCGACTCAAGATATAGACAAGATGAGCAATATCGGGACGAGTGCTCACAAGATATAACAAATTCCCAACAAGATGGCGATCCGAGTAGGACCCTCAAGAAGATCACCATCGAGTACGGAGTCAAGAGAGCTCCATAGGAGTCTCGGCGGTCGAGTATCGGTCGAACTGCACCGATCAAGAAGATTCTGAACATACTTCTGCTAGGAGAGGTAGTAACCCTCAGGCGTGAAAGAAACCTCAATCCCAAGGAAGTATCTAAGCAAGCTAAGATCAGTCATCAGAAACTGCTCACTGAGATGCTTCTTCACATATGCAATGAATGAGGGATCGTCACCGATGTGAGCATATCATCCACATATAGAAGCGGCGTCCTACCTCGAGGTGAGACATGCATAAATAGAGCGGGATCATGGGCAGCGGTGAAACCGACGGTGATCACCGAGGTAAACGTGCAAACCGAGCACGAGGGGCCTGTTTTAGACCATAAAGAGCACGACGAAGACGACATACATGACCAGTTGGAACAGAATACCCGGATGGTGGCTACATGTAAACCTCCTTATGCAGGACGCCATTACGAAAGGCATTCTTAACATCCAGCTGAGAGATAGACCACCGGCGAATAGAAGCAACCGCAATAAGCGTGAGAACAGTGGTCATATGAGCAACAGGGGCAAACGTCTCATCGTAATCTCGATCATACTCCTGTTGAAAACCACGAGCCACAAGACGAGCCTTGTAGCTCTCAATAGTACCGTCGAACTGGTCTTAATCTTGTACACCCACTTGCACGTGATAGGACGGCGTGCACGGTGTCGATACAATATCCCAAGTCTCGCATCGACGAGCGCATCAAGCTCCTCGCCATAGCGGTGCCACTCGAATAAGAAACGACCTCACGATAAGAACTAGGCTCAGTGACAGAGCATGAGATGTCGAAGTAAAAACAAGACGATCAGGAGGCCGAATGGTTGCCCGGTCACGAAGGGCGTAACAAGGAGCATCATTAGATGAATCAGACGTCGATGTCGGCAAGAGACCAGGAGAGGGATCTGGTGAAGTACGAGGACGTCTAGAGTAGTGCACCCCAAAGCGAGGCGGTGGTGCCATAGGAGTAAGAGGCGGTCTTTGCAGGAGGCAACACAGGAGGTGAAGGTACCGAAGGCGGAGAAAGGGGGGAAATAGGTGAGGAGTTAGGAAGAGACAACCAGGAGATCGTCTCGATGGTGGAAGCAGTGTGAGGAGCCTAATCTTGATAGAAGTAAGGTCGAGATTCGTCAAAGACAACATCTCGTGAGATCCTAATCCGTCGATTAGAAGGATGATAGCAACGATAACCCTTATGCTCAGAACTGTACCTAAGAAACACACACTCGACTGACTGAGCTGTCAGTTTAGTGCGCTCACGAGGCGACAATGAGGACAAAAGCAGTGCGACCAAAAACACGAAGATGATTGTACTGGGGGTTCTAGAGTAGAGACGCTCTATAGGACTGACATCCTTAAGAGCGGTGGAAGGTCGCATATTAATGAGATATGCAACAGTAAAGCGACCTCGACCAGGCGTGGGGGAATGTGAGAAGCAAGAAGAAGGGTGCGAGCAGTCTCAATCAGATGACGATGCTTGCGTTCAACAACCTCATTCTGAGCATGGGCACCAGGACAAGAAGCCTGATAAAGAGTGCCCTGCTCAGAAAGAAATTATCTGAACGCACTAGAACAATACTCGCCAGCAGAGTCACAGCGAAAAGTACGAATAGAGGACTCAAACTGAGTACGAACCATCATGGCGGCTTACGATAGATCGCAAGAAACCGACCACTATTAGACATAGAAAAAACCAAGTAAAACGAGAATAGTCATCAATGAAAATAACATAGAATTTATGCCCACCTTTGGAGATAATAGGCGCAGGTCCCCATACATCTGAATGAACTAAATCAAAAGAATGAGAAGACAAGGACTCACTAGAATGATAAGGAAGTTGTAGCTGCTTGCCCAGCTTACAACCTCGACAAAACATAGACGTGTCAACAGTAACACGTCCAAGGACACCCTGACGAACTAATGACGAAAGACGAGACCCACAGGTGACCTAAACGGTGATGCCACTGCGCAAAAACTCCAGGGGTGGTGGCAGCAGTGGCAGTGGAGGTCGACGTGGCAGGAGACGTGGTAGGAGCAACTGAAGTAGACGGAAGATGAAGACGGTCGAGAATGTAGAGACCCTGACGATCCCTACGGCGCCGGCCAATCCCAAGTATCGCCCCTGTCTGTCGATCCTGAACGAAACAGGTGTGAGAGTCAAAAACAACCCTACAACCGAGGTCAGTGAGCTGTCCCACTGAAAGAAGCTGCATGGTTAGTTGGGGGATATGAGAAACAATCGAAGAAAATATCGGTGGTCAAAGAGTGCCTCGACGCCTAATGAGACAAGGAAATACCATCCGCATGCATGCGAGATAGGAAGGCGGGAGGTCCCACCGAAATGAGAGATGTGGAATCCGGTGTCATATGGAAAGATGCACTGAATCTAGAACCCAAGAGGTACACAGGGGAGACGTCGAGCTAGTGGCGAGAACCCATCGAGGCCGTGAGAGGCTGCTGGCAGTAAAGCTCGGCAAGAGTTCATCCCACGCGCCTTATTCCGCTTTTTCGCACCGCACAACTCTGGTAGTCATGCCCGAAGTTCTTGTAGTAGTTGCATTGAACTCCAGTTGGTACAAAGGCAGGAGCGGAAACAGGCACTTGGGAAGGAACCGTAGTCATAGCAGGTACCGTCGGTGTAGTCGAAAAAGGAGCAGCAAGCACAGTTGGAACAACTGTGCTGCTAACCCGAGACGAAGCTCCTCAGCCCAAAGTGTTGAAAATGCCTCGGTGACGATCGGTGCGTGGCGGCGGCTTAGCGATTGAGCTCGACAGGGCTCAAACTCGAGGCGAAGACTAAGACGAAATCATAAAGGCGAAGACGATCATGATCCGCCTTCTGGACTCTGTGGCACTCCTGGCACAGTGGAGAAGCCAGCTCATGTAGCTGACGCCAGAGACTAGCCAGAGCTCGGAAGAAGTCATCGACGGAAGAATCTCCACGGCAAAGTGTCTCCAACTCACGCTAAGCGAAAAAACCGAGCATCATCGCTCGCCGGTATCACTCACGCAAGTACTCCCGGATCCGTCGAGTAGACCGCGGACCAATGATATCTGGCTGAATGGAGTCGTCGACGCTGACCACAAGGATGACACGAACACGGGCCTCATCAGCACACCAGCGCTCGAAAGCGTCAATGGCATACTGAAAAACCTCATCATCAGCAGCAATAGCCTCTACCTTATCCTTAGCAGCCTCATCTGCTCCAGGAGGTGCAGAAGTAGACTGCCTAGGAGGAGGCTAAACCGGCGGTGATGGAGAAGGACGTGCACCGGTAACATGTCCCCAAAGACGAAGACCATCAAGCGTGATCTCCATGAGGAAAGACCATAACCTGTAGTTCGTTCCATGGAGTTTTGTTCCCGAAAATGGGATCGCAGGCAGATGGAGCAGGAAGCCATCGTTAAGCGGCTACCGACGACGCAGTTAGAAACAACGTTTTTTATTTTTTATTTTTTCTTTTACAAAATATCCGTAGAGTCGTCGGTAGAACGCTAGCCGACTCACTCAAAGAAACACCAAGAAGGAGGGGGCGGCGGCGGCGGCGGCCGTGGCGGCGGCGGCCGATGAAACAACGGCCGGCCGATCGAATCGATCGAGCGGAGACAACGGCGGCGGCGGCGGCGGCATGGACGACGGCGAAGACGACGACGGCGGCGGTTACGGCGGCGGCGGCTCGGACAAAGTCGACTGGCGGCGGCTCGAGATGATCCGGCGGCGGCAGCTTGAGACGATCAGCGGCGGCAATGGCGGTGGCGGCAGGCGGCGGCGACTCGGGGCGAAGACCCAGCGGCGGCGCTCGGCGGCAACGGCCGGTCGGCGGCGGCGGCGGCTCGATGGGCAACGGCAACGGCGGCGGTGGCAACAGAGGCGTGGAAGAAACAAGGTCAGAACCCTAGCTCTGATACCATGTTACGAATATTGTGCATCAATTCATGAGGCCCAACGGACAATATATATAGAGAGTACAAAAGGTATCTGAAGGAATACAAGTCATATAAGGAAACAAATAACGGTCCTATTTTATTTCCTATTCTTATCCTATGAGATGTGACCACTCATCATGGAATTGGGAATTCTATGCAATAGAAAAGGGGAATGCATTACCGGAAGAAAGGCCTCTCTATTGATGTGCTCTTGTTAACAAATTCTACGGAACCTCCAACGTCACAAGTTATATCAGAAATACCAACCAAAGGGCAACCATTCTTCATCAGTTGTTGAAACTGATCAATGCTCAATAATCGTGGAAACCTCCTCTCCCAGTACATACAGTTTACTGTAGAAATCCACAGATACATATTAGAATACAATGGCTAAAAGATTAATCTTGAACATTATGGCAACAAATAGCAGATTTTTATGAACTCTCGCCATGATTCAGTGTAAAGTCTAAACTATACACCCTGCAACCACCGCATTATTACATTAGCAACTTTATCAACGCCAGCATCAGTTTTAGTTTTACACTAGCACTGTTCTGTGCTATACAAAACAAGAGTCAGAGACTGGCTATCCGATACTTATTTTTTTTAGAAAACAAAAATCATATAGATGAAGAAAATCCTATGTTTGAGACTTCTTTTAGAGACTGTGAGAAAATACAGAAAATATCCATTTACGGCTGGTCTATGCTAGAGTTAGAGAAAACCTATTTTAGTCCATGGTTCTTGTGAAGAACAGTACAAAGCAATATAAAATGAAAACTATCAGTCAGGGACCATACCAATGGCAGATGCATACGGAGCAATCCTTTCATGAAAAACAGGGCTGTAGTATTCTGGATGAGCATAATAGTCAGTCTGCAAATGATGTCAATTGAAGATTTCTTACAGTTAGGGCGTCGAAAAGTGAGGAGATGTTAATGAGATATGTATAATCAAACAAAAGTGGATGCAAATGTGTATGGATAATACTTGAACATAACTTTATTAAGAGAAGCAAAAGGGCCACTAGTATATCAGTGAATTGGATTAAGAACATAAGGACATGGTCAATGTAATGAAAACAGAGAGGCATAACATTTGAACAGCTCTGTGTAGCAATCAGAAAAATGAATAGATGGCATTAAGACAGAAACAGTATAATGAGAGCAGGGGGTTGCATTAGGATATGATAAAGATGGGATTTTTATTTAGACTAATGATCTATGGTAATGTTGTTACACATGAGCATTTCTAAGAGATGTGCATTACTTTCTCAAAACATTTGGTGGGATCCTTGGGAGAGACCATGTCTCTCGAAGTCACAACACATCCATATAGTTGGAATACTCTCTTGGTTGACTGAGAACAAGACAGACTCCTGGCCTGTATAATTTGAGAAATGGAGCAAAATGAGGTATCTTAAGAAGTATGTTTACAAATAAAATCAAATACCTAACATAGATAAATTACACATATCATTCTGCATACAGAAAGGGGATGACAGAAGTTTCATATATTTCAGTCAGGACAAAAGAGAAACTCACAAAAGCAATCTTTTACTTAAATAGTTAAATTTGAAACTTCTGACAGAAAATGAGTAATACCGCAGAAAGCCCTGGCAGTTTCTCAGCATCAACGAAGGTATGGGGCAATAGCTTGAATATCTCTTGTGCGCCTGAGAAACTGTCACATATGAAGTTATCTATGTGAGTAAAAGTGTTACAGTGAAACAACCTATAAAACCTGAATGTTTGGTTTGTTAATGTATATGCAATGTATTTGCCTATTTGGATTAGGTCCCACTTTTCCATTTCCTTTTGCTAATGGTCCATGGTAATGTTACAGTGTTTTCCCTAGGACTAACAAGCTGAAGATATTCGGTTTCAAATATTATATATAACCACTACAAAGCTGAAGAAAAGGGCATGAAGAAAATGTTCTTTTATTTATGCTTGCACCAAACCAACAGGCATGGTCATGAGCAAAATTCTACAAAGTACATAGGATTGTGCAATGGCCCCAAAATAGAGAAGGAACCTTGACTACTCATAATAGCACAGGTGTCATCGTGGAAATGCAATTATCCGTGAAAGCATGTAAGATTATGAAATAACCCAATAATACAGAAGAGACTCCTCAAAGCACCACAAGACCCCTAAAAGAAGCATATGGCCAAAACACAGGCTGCACGGTACTTGTATAAAATGCTTCTATTAATTAAAATCAACCACATTAAAGAATGTTAACAGTAGGATTACCATTTCCAGCTCCAGTGAATACAAATACTATTGGACAAATTCCTGATGGAAGTCCGAATGTTGCTATCTCTTCGCCAACAGCAATGACCGCAGCCTTGGCGCAGCAAGAGAAGGATACATATGAGATTGCCCTAGAGAGAGAAATGGAGTCGAATATCCAAGGCTCAAATATCCTGAAATTGTAAAAAAAATTGAGCTGCTTGAAGAATCAATAATATCAACAGACTACTGTAATTAAAAGTTGTAATGTGAACTAGTAATCCGCTTCTGCATAAACAATTGTACTTACGAAGATCAAATTGCCCTTCATGATTAAAATTAATTCCTACGCTAGCAAGTCCAGATAGCAAATCCAAGCGTTACAGGCATAATAATATCAGGTCAATGCATGAACTGAGAATTGATGGCCAGTGTTCTTAGTTCTTACGCTGTCCAAGACCGTGTAAGAAATCTATCAGCCCAGCTCTACCAGCAAATTTCCCAAATGCTAGCAATCTTTTCCCATCATCTCCAACAATTAGTTCATAATCAAACAAGGATACTCTTTCTTCAAGGATCTGAGAACATTCAGCAATTTAATATCTCCGTAGAAATGTCTATGCACATTAACCGAAAATGTGAAGATACAAACATATGGTAGATACCTTATCTAGTAGTGGCATATTTTCTTTCTGGGCCTTATGAGTGTGTGAAAAGAATCCATATGCTCTATCTGGAAGAATCATCTCCAACTGCACAAGGAAACACATCTCAAAATATTTCAAAATCATGATAAGACCTTCGGTTAATAGGCAATCATGATAATGCAGACTACAGTGCAGTCAATTATATAGCTTAGTGGCTAATAATAACCTTTGGTTGTTTGATGCCTATAATAAGACCACACTCTGACAGGTCTTCTGAAATCTCGCATCCAGCATCCTCATACTGAGCATCATGATGGATCCTCTTGTGCTTGGCTGCACAATAATCCGATTTACTCCAGTCCTGCTCTTGCCTCGTCTGACCAGAAGGCGAGCACAATGAGATGGAGTTAATGGTGCCCTCCTCTCCCACATATTAACAGTCTCAGCAAGAATGCCAATAACTCCATTGCCCAGCAAGGTGTCATTGCTCTGTGAATGAAAATCGAATCAACATACCCTCAATGTTCAAAGAATCAATTATCACAAAATGTGCAGTTTAACAACCGAAGGGATCAAGTGACACACTTCAGTTATCGCAGATCCCATGGAGGATGAGCCCAATTAAGATGCCACGATCAAGGACCTGTTACCTACAATTCCTGAATGAAATGAAGGCATGACAATCAGGTTATCACACATTTCTAACAAATTATTATAGTTACATTTTCTGTCATAGGAATAGGATTCACAATAAAGACAGTGGGTAAGACTACGTGTTGTTGCGCGCGTTGTTTATTTTTCAAAAAATTGTTCAGTACCCATGTTCTGATGTTTATATGAAAAAGATTAGTTCCTTTTTTAGTTTAAATAAAAAGACCATGATAAGTAACTTGCAGCTCCCAATCACTCGAAAACTGTTTCATTTTTACAAGATAAAACTCCTTGTTGAACACTCCTTTTGCTTGCTAATTGCCCGATATTACGATGGCGAATATAAAACAATTCAATACCTAACCAAAAAGGTTGAACTAAACATGGCTTCTGAATGGCCATAGCCCATAGGTGCCCACACTAAGCACAACGTCACATGGTCCCGTCTGATAGCCAATCAAACAACCAGAGGTCCAAATCAAGGCTCCACCCAAAAAAAGGTACCACTACTTTTTCCAACATGATTGAAGCATTGAACCAAACACTGGTATTTAAGAAATATTTGATCGAACGGGCTGCACGGCTTGAAAAGTAGCACATCGATCATTCTCAAGCGGGCCATCACCCCCAGCCCCAACCTTCCAGACTCCAAATCCAATGCCACGCATGTAGCCAGCCACGCATCCACGCCCATTCTTTACACACGTATGGCTGTTCTGTTCGTGACCTCGTCACAAGCTGCCGCTCTATCAGCCGCACACTTGTTCAGGCGCTTGCCTACTGTGTTTCCTAGCCAGACTGACTCGCAAGAGCTTGCAGTTGTCACCCATCCCGCGAGCAAATGCACATGGATGCATGGCGCCCAGGGGCCGAACCCATCGCTCCCGGCCGTCTGATCGGCACCCCCCCAGCGCCGGCGAGCCGTACCGATCGGAACCCCTCGATTCGAGCCGGAAACCTCGACGCCCGAGCCCGACTCCCAAGGCGGCGGCGTCCACTCGTCCCCTCTCCTACCCGCGGAAATTAAACCTCGGCCCAAATCCCAAGCTACGAGTCCGCGTTCGAATCGCAAAGCAAAGCGGTCAGAAACTCCGAAAACAGCAACACAAAGGGAAAAAAGCTCGGCTAGATAAGGCCGGTGAGGATTCACCGGGGGAAAGCCGTCGCGTACCTCGGATTGCAGCGGAATGCGGACCGACCGTAGGGTTGGGCACGGCGACGGCGAGGGCGGAATGGAATGGCGCGCGCGTACGTGCGGTGCCGGGGAGTGAGGACTCTGGAGGTAGGGGATGGGAGGAGTACGCAGTGGTAGTTATGGAGAGCTGATAGGTGGAGGAAGAACAGCACGATTTGGACACGATAAGGCTCAGCTCATTTCGACGAAATTTTCTTTTAGTTTCTGGCTTATTTTTTTTAAATTTTATGTGTTTTTCTGTTTTCTAGTTTTTCTGTTTTTTTCGTATTCGTTTATATTATCTATGATGGACTAACATATTTTTTAATTTTTTATTTTTTAAAAAATAATTATGCTAAATAAGTCACTATCAGATATAGTACAATTTCAGTAGATTCTGATGAAATTTTAGTCATAAGCCATTTTTTTCAAATCAAATGAGCGGCACTAAAATGATTTGGGCTTACGGATGACGACGCCGATGAGAGGACGACGGTGTTGCGGAACAGGAGTTAGAGTTTGGTTGGGAAGCGCACGAGATAGTCAAGACAAGAACCAAAAAGGCACGGTTATTTTGCGTTTTAGACTTTAGCTTTTATTTCTGCAGTAACTTATCGTTAAATGTGAGTTTTTAAAAGCGGGTCTGAGATAAATTATAGTATAAACTATATTGAGTTCGATTGTATTGACTAAAATTACATGTGACTATTTCTCTCTACGTCTTGCTCTCGTAAAAAGATCAGAATTTAAAACCATAGTCATAAGCTTTAGCCAAAAAAAGAGAAGGAGAGAGTTTGTGTTGCATTCTGTCTGGTTCCTCCCAAGCTAAGGATTTATCGAGTAAGCAAGTGATGATTTATGTGTGAGAACAAAAAATTCCAGCAAGCTCACTTGTGTGTGAATCTAGATTCCATCAAGCACAAGTCGTAAACTAGGCACTTTTCAAAACGGTTTCTGGTTTTTTACTTTTAAAAACTAAAAACCATTTTAATTGTGTTGATTTTTTAACGTGTTTTTTCTTTATATTATTTATAGATATATAATAGTTTTTTTATTTTTCTCTCATTTTCATTAATTGAATGTCTTAATTAAAAGGTAACAACTGTTATATTATCTATCTCAGTTAAAAGACATCAAGTAAAAAACGTTTTAAATGGATCTTAATGGTTGTCCTGTGTTGCTGCTTCTGCTGTTACGATCTTAAGATTATTCCTGACACTTTTTAAGAACTACGGCACACTTGGATGGGATGAATATGCCTTGTCACGATCATACGTGCTAGAAGCAAAGCCTGCCTACGACCTTCTGACGTGGACTTGGCTGAAAGCAACGATAGATAAAGAGTGCGCCTCAGAATACAGTGTAACAGCGACGTCCTGAAGACTTCCATGCGTGGCCTCGTCCTCACCCAGAAACAAAAGGAGAAATAAATGAACAGGGAGATTGCACGGCAAAAAAGACGGGCTAGCTATCGAGCCACCCCGATGAGCTTTTTCATGGACTGTTGGACAGGTCACCAAAAAAAAATTGACGCGGACGTTGGGTTTTTCGTAATCGTTTCCATGATTCGGTAGGTCAGATATCTCACGTGGAGAAACTTCGGAACCAACCGTTCTGCACGAACGTAGCTAGCAGATAAAAATGGCCAGATACTAACATGATAACATCGCAGCTGCACAGTATGATCATTAGTATGTTTTTCTTTTTGCTATTGTTACGTAGGCATCACCAAAAACCACCTCTTGATAGGTTGCAAAATTGTGTGTGTGATTTTATTTACTAGAGTTTAAATACGGGTGTCTGTCTATTACATTTACCAGTAAGTTTATGTAAAAATTTTATGAGGTTACGAATTTATTCTTATGTTCACAATTTATTTTTAGCCCTATTTATCTAGATATATGCTAAACGAACGAACTTATGTATGTATATGTGTGGTAGCGTGTACAATTGCTTCTTCACGCGATGAAAGAAAGCATCACCAAGCTACGTTTCGTGATGTCCGTATCACAAATAATAAAATGCAAGAAACTTATTGCGTGTCGAATTGGCAAGAAATTAACAATGGCTTATCGTCATCGAGAGGCAAGAGCCGTGCCGGGTTGCACAAATGATTGCTTGCTTGGATTGGTCCACTCTGAGATCAGAGCACATCACACACAATCTGAGGTCGCAGTTATCGGTAGTGCCCAATGTAAATTTTAGCTTCTAGGTGAAAAAACATAGTAGCATTAAAAATATATCGTAATAGCTATTAATTTTTCTAAATAACTACATTTAAATAAATAAAAAGTAAAAAAGTTATATCGTCACTGACAATAAAAAATAAAAAAAAAACTAAAAAATAAAATTAAAAAACCAACGTATTCTAAAAGTTAAAAATAGAAGTCGTGGACCATAATGTGGTTGCTGAATTGCACAAATTGCTGCTATGCTCTGGCTACAGTCTACACACACAAAAAAGTGGCTTTGGGAGTTTGAGAAGTTTAGGCACGGAACTCGTGACAGCAACTTCATGGCACTGCATAGCCAGCTAAAGAAAACCAAAGTAAACACGCCCTACAAGAAAGATGTCGTAAATATGGATAATTTTTTAATTTTAAATTCTATTAAGAGATAAATATCATAAATAATTAACGATGTATAAATCAGTACTGCCAGCAGGCAACTTATTGTGCTTTAAAAGATATGCATAAACATAATTTAACAAGTTGATCGGTCACACAAATAATTTACTGATTGGATCGATAAGAACAAGAAGCAACGTCGACTCGATCACGGTCGAGAATGTAGATGAAGTAGCGAAGCGGCGGTCATCTGAGCGTCTTGCCGAGAAACCTTATTAACGTCCCTCATGCAGGTCTTGAGCGTGATGGCTCGGAGATACTGTTCCCCTTCTTCACGATGCAGCGAGAAGAAAAGTCGGCAGATTCGACGGCGCAACACAATAACCGATTTACGGGAGGAAGAAAAAGTAGAGGAGTCAATGATGCTTGGCTATATGCTCTGGACGTCGGATCTAGCCCCTACGGCTTGGATATAGACAAAGCAATCAATTCAGATTTTAATTTTTCACAATTGTTGTATGATGAGTTAACAGGTATCTTAGAAGCATATTGAGTTATTTTTTATTAGACCACACATGTCACGAAATTGCTTAGATATAGATTCAAATTCAGCAGATAATTTAGGATAATTGGTATAGGAAGCAACAGGCTCAATCAAAACGGCATGTATTTTAGCAATTTTATAATAAATTATTCTTCGGGTTGACACATCTATTATAAGTTTCGAGCGAGACCAAGGAGCAAAGTATCTGATCTTTAAAAGCATTGTCTTTATCCTCACATGAGATGCAAGCTGTAATCTCGTGAGTCAGGCCGACAAGAAGTAACTCTAGCCATCTCTAGTTCAGCTAACAGACTAACATTCTCCACCTTAAGTAAATCAAGCTCAAAGATTACACTATCATGTGAATCCTTAGTTTCTCCGTATCGCCAAGCAAGAAAGAACAAACATTACAACATCATAGGAGGAAACAGATCTAAGTGAAGCAACCTCTCATGACAAACTCTCTATCTCCTTCTCTAACGCACCACACCTAGTCCTAGACCTAGTATAGAATTTTTCTAGCTTCAGAAAAACATCATTGAGCTAGTCGTAGGAATGGCCTACCTCATCGGAGTCGCTATAGAGATCGTCATCGTTAATGCCGTTCTCGTCGGCCATGAAGCACATCACGGTAAAGTTATCGCCGTCCTTGATGTTCTTCTGTGGATCATCCTCGCCATCGTAGTCGATCCAGCTCTATGTCGCTGAAGTCGAAATTGTCAAAAGCGGTGAGGATGCGATGAAAAAGCTTCTTCACCTTGCCGAAATTGCTGTACTTCTTCTTCTTGCCTTGATCATGGGCTGACAACTTCTTGTTGTAGTTATTGTTAGTGTAGTCGTTCTTGTTTGCCTTTGTCATAGTCGATCTTGCTATTTTTGACTTGAGGCGGTTTGCTCGAATGTGGTTGGGTCTACCACACTCAAAGCGAATCATCGACCTCCTCTCTTTCTCTCTAACCCTCTTGTATGTAGTGAGAACTTTCTAGCTAAAAGGGCTAAGTCGGTCTATGAAAGCTGCTCAAACCGATCATCACTCATCTTGCACAAAGCAGCTAAAGAGAACTCAGAGACACTATCAGAAAATGGTTCAGAAGTAGATGTGGGATCAATATCTTTCTTATCCGAGGAATATATTCATACATAGGAGTGTGCCCGCCAGCATGCGCAATGCAAGCTCTTCTCAGGTGGGAAGCAAGCTCCAACACTCCCTTAGATGAGGCCAAGCTAGCAACGAATTCAGATAATATGTTTCCAAAATGTTGAGAGGCCTACATAGTTTAATTAAATACAATGGGACAAGAGTCATCTCAGTGCAACAAATTGACGCTTATGCAAACATATAGCCTTATTTGTTTGTTTTATTAGAAATCGCTTGCCTCTCTAGAAAACTCTGTAGGGAGAATGTCTGATCACACCACCGCCTTCCATATCATCATGGTGTGAATTAGTAGAAGAATCATACCTAGAGTCGCATATATTCAGTAATTATAAAGAAGCAACCACCAAGTATATATAAGGACTATTGTGTACGCAATAGAAAAGGGGAAAGCATTACTTGAAGAAAAGGCCTCTCTATTGATGTATACTTGTTCACAAATTCTATGGAACCTCAATGTCACAAGTTATATCAGAAATACCAATCAAAGGGCAACCATTCTTCATTAGTTGTTGTAACTGATCAACGAAAGATCAAGTTTCGATTAAGTTGGTTTTGGTGTTAATGACAAATACTTTTATACTGTGTTGGTGATAATAACAAATGCATATATGAGACTAATATGTTTGTTTAAATATACTATAGTTTAGTCTCATTTGGATGGAAATGTGATATGGCTCAACCGGAATGTTTTGTCTTGGAAAGCAAGAAGCATATGGGATGTCGATTTAAGAAACCGATTTATGGTTTAAAACAAGCGTCGAGGCAGTGGTACCTCAAATTTGATAAGATCATAAGGAGTTTTGGTTTTAAGGAAAATGAAGTTGATAACTGCATATATGTTAAGTTCAAAGGGAGTAAATTCACCATCTTAGTACTTTATGTGGATGACATCTTATTGGCGGATGATAAGGATATGTTGTTTGAGACCAAGAGATTTCTTTCATCTAATTTTAATATAAAAGATCTTGGTGATACCTCTTATGTTCTTGGCATTGAGATTCACCGAGATAGGTCCAAATGAATATTAGGTTTATCTCAGAAGGCATACATTGACAATCTTGAAGAGATACAATATGTATAAGTGCTACGGCTTACACACTCTTGTTGTTAAGGGCGATAAGTTTGAGACATTTCAATATCCAAGGAACCAATATGAAAATGATCAGATGAAGTCGGTTCCTTATGCTCGGAAGCATTATGTATGCTCAAGTATACACACACCCGATTTAGCTTTTATGCTAAGGGATGCTTGGCGATATCGGTCAAATCCGGGCCGGACCTTTGGAAAGCCGTTAAAAAGCTTTGCGTTATATACAAGGCACTAAGCATTTCATGCTCACATATAAGTCTTCGATAGCCTTGATATTATTGGTTATTCGGATTCAGATTTTGCGGGATGCGTTGATACTAAGAAATCCACGTCGGGTTATATCTTCACACTCGCTGGAGGAGCTATCTCGTGGAAAAGCTCCAAGCAAACCCTTACGTCATCTTCAGCAATGCAATCTGAGTTTGTGGTATGTTATAAGGCTACCGGGCAGACTGTATGGCTTAAAAACTTTATCCGAACTTAGAGTGGTAGATAGCATCTCTAAACCACTCACCTTATCTTTGATATGAACCCTTGATCATGTTGCTAGGCATGGGCTTATTGAAAAGCCTCGATTACGGATAAAAGGATCTTAAAGCAAGCGAACTACTATTAAGTATAATGAATATCCATTTCAAGATAGGATAGTACATTATAGGTACTAGGGTATATGACACTTCATTGGCCATGCAACACATTGCCTTGGTATGCTATTTTATTGAGAAAGGACTTATGATGTTAGCCTTAAGATCAAATGGGAGAATGTTGGGTTGATCTCATTATGACACCCAGATTGCGGGAGGCCACGCCTCCACTCGGCATATGATCGGGGCGCAACCAAGCGATTGGTTTCGATCCGGTCACCTAGCGTTACATAAAGCCAAAGGGATTCGGCTATGGTTCACGTGTTGTTCTAGGCCATGAAAATCCCGACGACCCGATCTCTCACGAGCGCTAAGGTGGGCGAAGCCGAAGGCCACCGTCCCGTCCACGGCATCACCGCGCCGCCCACCTCCTATGATATCTCCAAGTTCGGATGCAGCTTCCTCTCTAAGTTTGTGCTTTGTGTATGTTTGAGCCTAGGGTTAATGCTATGATTCATGTTCGTGCTTAGATCCATCTAATGACTTCCACACATTCTCACACTAACTTATAAAATAACAACGACTTGACTTATATAGACTTTGATAGTCGGTCTGTATAATATATGCTCTCACTTTCAAGCTGCTTTCTATTTCACCCAAAATACAGGAAAGGAGAATGTAGCTCGAGAGGATAATAAAGAAGATAGAAATCGGGAGAAGAGGTGTAGAAATTAAAGACGGTCTTTGTACCTATCCGGATGAGCTTTCCAAACAGATCATAAAGTGTCGAAGCAAGATTGGACTTTTAATTTCGCCTTGTTTTGCCCTGGGAGGGCGGGAGACGCATGCTTCACGAGCTGGCATATCTCACGTGGGGAACTAACTGCAGAACCGATGTGCCAAGAATGCAGCAGATTAACAACATAAACATCGCGATTTCTTGCGTGTCGAATTTGCAACCGCTTAAACAATAGCTGATCATCAAGTGCCGTGCTCGCCTCTGCAAGCTAATTAGTGAGCTAGACACCGAACTAGTGACAGCAACTCGTGGGTAGTGCAGACCTGACAAAATTGCCAGACCAGACAGGTTCTGCATGAAAAATGATTGCGGATTTTACTTGAGATCGCAGGAAACGGCGGCAGAAGAAGAATAGAGAAGGACTAGCCTGGGATTCCAAATAGGCGGATAAACAGGAAACAGGGAGTCCCAATAAAAAACAAAAGGATATGATAGGAGAAATGGACAAGAAGTGACGCCAGTGGCGATGCCAAACAAAGTCCACAAGATACGTAACCCTAAAAGACAAGGAATTCAAGAAGATGCCCATTAGGAGCAGATAGAGAAGGGCCTAATTGTCAACTTACCGGGGATAAACATTAAAAACGGCTGGGGATCCAGGGAAAGAAAGCTCAAACCGCAAAAGGTGACATTTAAAGGAAGAAGCCGGGAAGTCCAATAGAATTCAATGACGTGCCAGACACAAAAGGAGAGGTTCCGGTGAACGCAAAGGAACGGGGAAGCACGACCGTTTGACACCGACCGGGCAACAGGCCGGGGTGTGTTAAGTACCCACGGCGAGCGAACCTTCGGATAGGCGTGCTAAAGGTAAGATACCCCTAAGGCACAAGTCCTGAGAAGGGGTAATGAAGAGCCAGCGTTAGGTGGTGGTCTTAAACCGAAAAGGCGACGTCCAATAGTCCGGAAACTAAAACATGAACGGGGCGAGTCGGCAGGAACGAGAAGGATGCGGTAATGCGAGCGTTAGGTTGGCACCAAAGACGGTGTCCCAAGGAGTAGGTGGGGGCACGAGAGGAAGGTAAAACAGGCGGAGAAGGAGGTGGGAAGGAAAAAAGGGATCTTGAATGGGGACGACGAAGGCGTGAATGGAGCTTGGTGGCACCGGAGACCAATGGTGAAGGGGTACGAAACATTGAAGACCAAGCTGATAGGAATGTGGGTTGAGACACAGGGAATCGCAGGAAACAGTGAGGATTGAAGAACGAGATTTGGCGTAGGGCATCTAGATAAAGGGTCATGGGAAAAACAAATCCTTGTCTAGGTTTAAGAATACCATAAGGTGCTCGCGTGGGAAGCAGGAAAAGCGTGCGGGTAATGCGGAGGGCAGATGAGCGCAACGAACCTAAAGCGGGGGAATGCTTGGAAGAAGAGACGCTTAGGGCAAATCCGACGTGGAATGCTTAAGCAAACATAGGTGAGCGGCCCAGGCTGACATTAAAGAGAAGCCATGAAAAGAATTTCCAATCGGAGAAGCACTAATTCGCGGGACAGATCGCGCATAAACCAGGAGTGCAGTCTCGAATTTGAGCCACAGACATACTGCCCTTGTGAATGTGATAGAACCGATTTAAAAAAAGTAAGCGAAAGCATGAAAAACGAAAATTGTCCAGAAAATAACAGAAGATTCCTCGATGCTGTGAACAAGGTTATCAAGGGCTACCTGAAGTTTAGCGCGACCCCGAAATACATGGTGTATAACTACAGTGGATTGTTGTTTAGGGATCCTGTGCCATGAGATTCTCTGCAGAGATTGTTGTTTTTTTTAGAATTCTGGATCTTTGCGGCGATCACATCATCTTGTACTGCAAATTTTAAGATAAAACCATTGCTCATCTCAGTGTTGATGTGTTTTCACGACCTTGTGCAAACATTTACAGTAGAAGCTTCTGGGCGTGCAATAACGCATGCTTCATTTTTTTCAGACTTTTTATGGTACTAGTATGCATCTGCATCAAAGCTGCCGCTGCTTTCTGAGTCTATTTGTATACATCTTAAGTAGTAGCATACACCTGCATCAAGGTTTGTCGGATTTGGTTTATTCGTTTTGGTTAATCCTTTACTTCTAGTACTAGAGTTCCGAAGACCCAATCCAAAACAGTCAAAGCTTGATCTCTTCTGCTAATGAAAACTGCATAAATAAAAGTCTGGTAAGACTGACTAGCACGTACTTCTAACAATGCCCGGTTGTCTATACATGCAGATTTGTCATTTTTCTTATTAGCTGAACTACCCCCGTTCCAATTCAGGCTATCTTCTCATGCTTCGTTTCGTCCTCCGAAACTAGTATTAGCACGACAGAGTGCACGGTAGATTCTCTGGCCGCACACGCCGTTGCGCGGGGGCGTGACCGGCCGCCGCCTCGTCAAGCGCGCAGGCCGCCCTTGGCCCTCTTCCGCCGCTTGCATCACAGGTCGGGCGCAAGGCAGCATCGTCTCAGCGACTGAAGACTACCCGTCGCCGGAGTACTGCCGTTGGTGACGGCGCTGGGCCGGCGCCCGCCATGGGGATCCGGTGAGTAAGCCGAGCAGAGAAATCGAGTATAGGCTCTGTTCTTTTAGGTTTTAACTTCGAATTCTGCTTACTTGCATCAATTTTTAAAACGAAGTATTTTTAAAATAAGATCTACTAGTTAATTGTAGTATATACTATACCGACTTTATTTATATTAGTAAAATCACATGAGTTTCATATTTTATAATCTCTCACACGAACTCATTTAAAACTACAAACCGCAGCCTAAAAGGAACATGTCCTGGCTTGCGAGTGTGAAAGAGAGGGTTCTTATGACAAAAATACCCTTCTGCTGTTTAAGCACGGGTCGATCTCACCCGTACAAGGTTGATCCAACGGATATGAAGGAGTGCCCACGATCGCGATTTTTCTGTTCGATCCAAAGAGAATGGGGGTGCCAACGGTATTTCTACCAAATACGAGGGCTCTTATGCAAAGATCCTCGTGCAACACCAGCGCGACTGAAATCTGCGCCGCGGATCCCATTCGAACGGCAACCAGAGGGTTGCCTCCGTTCGGTGGAGCGTTCTCCGACCCGTGTCGAGCGTACGGCGCACGCCACCCGGCGAGCTGGAGAGAAGGAGATGGCGGCGACGGCAGAGGAGGTGCCGGTGAAGGTGGAGGCAGTGGCGGGCGTGCAGCTGCGGCCGGCAATCACGCTACGCTTGGTCACGAGCAGTCGCGCGCCCATGGCATCGGTGGCTGCGTAGATGCCGGTGAAGGCGGAGGCAGTGGCGGCGACCACGTTGCGCGCATGCACGATCATGGCATCGGCGGCGGCGCACCGGTAGACATGGTGGTCGTGGAGACCCCGGTAGACATGCCAATGGCGACGGCCAAACTATTAAGTTCGAAACGAATCATCTGATTGAGTATTTTATTGATAGCAATTTATAGACGGTGCGTTACTTACAACCAAAGATGAATCATTATTCGTTGGGAATTGTTTTCTTGCCCCTTTCTAACAACAGCATGCATAGTATATACAGGAAAGGGAAGCTATGCTGCTATATCTATGCAGTAGTATCTCGGAATTCTCAAGTCTCCACTCTCCATCAGCTTGATGCCCAACGATTCCATGATCTCCAACGCTTCACAATCGCACACACGAGTCAGCATTGTATGATCGCATGTAGGTTCCATCAGCGTACGAATCAACATATGATGTCTGCTTTTTCATGTACTCACCTGGAGTGTAGATTTCAGGTTCCAGAGGCCTGATCACCCCTTTCCTTTGGACCTTGTTCTGGAGCAAGAGCTGCAACACAACATGGGGATAAATTAATACATGTTTTGCTCTCGTTCAGGTGCAAGTGTAATGCGGTTGAACTGCAGTACCAGAGCTCCTATTGCTGCTGGTACCCCGACGGTGAGGGCCATGGCAGTGGTGGACCTGCCCATTTCGACCTTGCCGAACTCTAGTAGTGTTGCTTGGTGCTTTTCGGTAGGACGGCCGTCCGAGTATTCCACCTCCACTTCATGGTGTAGCAGTACCATATCCTGAATTACAAGAGCAAAGTATTTAGTTCGTCACTACTCACTAATGATGATCCGAAGGAGGGCTAATGATTGAATTTATTTTTCGAGTTCATCTTTCATTATGGCAACAACGAAGAATGACATTATTAATCTTGAGATCTTTGCTCTTCTATGTTACCCTCTGATTTTTTTCTGACAAAAACAGAGGTTAAATCTCAATCTCATATAGTGGTAATGAAAAAAAGAGTTACTTTTGTGAAATATTCTGTACTATAAATAATTTTAACATCTATACATGAAACACAACGAAGACAGGTCATAAGAAAACAAGCCTCACCTGCTCATTGTGGCCATAGGCCATTCTCTGTTCCATTCGTTGGCAAATCACATCGATTGCACTTGAACAATCTTTAGGAATCTCTCTCTCCTCATGCAGTCCCAAGAACCTAGCCAGTGTAAGATCGGCGATGTGTTTTGTCAGTTCTAACACAGAATTTCAACATTAACGTTGCTTGTTTCTAGCATATTCCTAAATTATTTTTGCATGAGAGAATCATTAGACATATATATTAGATAATATGATTTACATGGCACTGTATCATTCTGTAAAAGAAATGAAATTTGATCACAATGTCAGAAAGCACAGGGATCAGAAACTAACTTGATGGTTTTGACTGTCTTGACAGCTATTTCCTTTTCTTTGCAATGACCAAGGATCATGAGTCTGGAAATCAATTCATCATCATGTCCTCCAGAGACTTCAGCATTTACCTTTGTGGTAGTTGTAGAGATATTATTAACAGGAAGGAGTTCATTAAGAAAACCCCTGTATGTTGGGCGATTAGATTCTTGCAGAAGTGGATGATTTGCAGTATCAAAAAAACCGATTTTTGCCAGGACAGCCATGATCTCACTAAATCCTGTGCAAGTGCAACAAAATTGTGAATTGGAAATGATACTCACTGCAAAATGAATGATTCAGTGAAAAACAAGTACATCAACACACACCTTCGTAACGAAGAGTAGCCCTATATACAGTAGATGCTTCTTTGGAGATCCCATACAGGTCTCCATACATCAAGGAATTCCGATTTGGCAAGTGTTCCAGAGCAAAAGCTGGAAGCTCCGGTAGTCTGAGTCTCTTCGCTGAGTCATATAATTTATGACCTGTCAAGTGGTAAGTAAATCCCATCAACTTCTAGAAAATAAATAAATATTCATATAGTTAAAGATGACTCTATTCCCTAACAATAGACCGCTTTTCCTCATTTTTATATGCAGTTTTATATCTATGCAGAATAAACCATTGTGTCAGCTGTTTCAATAGCTTGTTAGATTCCATGAAATGAAAAGGGATGCCAACTGTTTCATATCCCCACGTTTTGTGGATAGAAAGTTAATATATGGATTAAGTATAAGGTTGTTCCTTGGTACAACATGGTTTTCAGTAAGATGGGCTATCAAATATGCGCCCCTTTTTTGTGGCCAAGTGAGGAGACATGGAACTAACTTACCATCTACATGGATGATCTCTCCATGAAATTTGTATACAGCAGGATTTCTCCTGCTCGGATGGCACCTGCTGGATTCCAACTGAAAGAGAGGGCAATGACCATTAGTATTTCTGGTAAAATTTGTTGCACGCAATATTGTACTAACAAATTCCACATAGAAACCTCATCATACTACTAGAGAAAGTAGATGTATAGAAATACCTGAACTTATAGGCCAGTGGATTGTTTGCGGCAGCTGGAGATGGAAGGCCACCACAGAAAGATGCAAATGCCTTTATTTTTCCCTTTTGAGCATGTGCTTCATCAATCATTTTCATTGACATCATGTGATCTGTGTACGGGAAATATATTTACAATTTGTTTTGACAAGCAAATTTGCTCTATGATGAAAGAACATTTCTCCATTACATAATACTTGCAGTGATATTTTTAGTCTCGTTTCCTAATAATTTTATTAACATATGCACCATATGGAAACAAATTATTTCCATCTAAATTTACACAGTTGACCATTATATTGAGGAAGTACCTATGCCAGGATCTAGGCCCATTTCACATAGTATAGTTACACCTGCTCCTTCTGCAGCTTGGTTCAACTTTGACATGGAGTCATCAACATAGCTTGCTGTGACCAAGTGCTTCTTGAGCTGTAAAGAGGAATGTAACTCAATCAACTAAAGAAACCCTCCATTTCAATATGGCACAATAGTGGTTTAAGCTCACCTCTATACATACTCTCAATGGCAGCATGAAAACTAGCAGGCAGCAAACTAACTACAACTTCAACCTGCAAGAGGAGCTCACACCATTAAATTCTTAATCCACTGGCAAGTTAGTGGCACAAATATCAACTTCAGGGTAAACATTAAAATATCTTGGCATGAAAGAAGTGGACATCTATATCCTGAACTGCATACGAATCATTATTATAACTGTAAGTGAAAAGCTCACTGTAGAAAAAAACAAAAGGTAAAATGACAATAGTTGAGGACTTGGGGTACTTTTGTTTGTCACATAAGTCTGGCCTCTTACGCTCATTGTAAGATACTTAGATGAAAAGTGGCACTTGTTCACTAGAGGAATTAACTATCAGAGCTAAAAATACCTGTGAAACAAGATCGAAAGACTTTTAATATCTGAAACATCCAGCTGAGCTGCTGTTGCATTCTTTATTCCGTCAATTGTCTGAATGTAGAGAAACAAAGACATGAGGAAAGTAATGGTTGTATTACACAAATATCACATACAGCTTGGCCAAAATGACTGCATGCTGAATTTAAAAAGCTCATTGATATCCACAAAACATGTTGATAGCAAGACATGAGATTATTTCCAAATAAAGTTCTTGAATCAACTAAAAATTACAGAAAAAATGCAAAAGAGTTCAGGAATGAACTGTACTGTGAGAATCACCTCTTCTGCTTCTTTTTGATACAGAGATGCCACAATAACATGAACTTGGTCACTGTTATAGTCATCAGCACCATCACTATAGATGTTTGGATAAGATGCTATAAACTCAGCAGCTGGTCGACAAACCCTTCCTGCTCCAAGAATTAAAACCTTGGCCCTACTTTATCCATGCTGTCATCAATTCCACATTCATTCACTTTTCCTATCTTCAGAGATAATTCAGTTTCTCTACTGGCATTAGGATCTCCACCATGTGCATTAGCTAGAAAAGTCAAGGAATCAATAATCTTATCTAATGTAGCAGTATCATCAGCTCCTACCTGTAAAAAGGCATGTAGCATATGCTTCAGAAACAAATCAAACAAAGGTTGTATTGCAATGTTTGCCTAAATGTCTTCCAAGGAAGATAATGACAGTAATATGTTTATTAAGCTAAATTATGAAACATGGGTCTCACTGATAAATACAAATAGAGGTGTTATGAATTGGTGAAGATGTACCAAATTCTCCTGATCTGACATTTCATTATAGCGAGTCAGTTATGTTACTCTGGAAGTTTAGTTTTAAATTTACACCATGTTTTATATGACGAATGAACTTTTATTATTATTTTTATGAAGATTCCTAATGTTCAAAAGAAGAACCAAATTCAATATGCTGATAAAATAGCTGCCCAATTCAAATGATAGAACATTGGGCAGAAAACGGTAATACATACATATGAAGAAAGAAGCTCAAGAATCAATGGTATAAACGTCAAAAGAGATAAAATGCTTGCGAAACAGGGCCCTTTGTTTTGTCTTCCTTAAATCATCGAGGCAAGGTCGCCTAGGCGCCCGGTCGGTGAGGAGGACGCCGGGGACGGTCGCCCAGTGTGTGAACACTTAGACGATGCTAGGCGACGCCTAGGCGTCCATGGCGTCACCAGGACGTCGAGGCGGCCGACTGGGGCGAGGGGGAGTGTGCTTCAAAAGGCAAAAAATAAAGAGCGAAACCCATACCCAAAGTAGGGCTCGTTTTTGGTCATGGTGGTGGCTTTGGTCATTGCGGTGATGGCTTTTGGTCATGCACGATGAATAGTAACTACTGGAGTAAGCTGCTCGTTTTGGTACTATGGCTTTTGGCTTTTCTTCGAATAAGTCGTAATAAGCTAGAGCGATTGAAACAAAAAAAATGTACGGTACATTCGAATTAGACAGACATAACAGAGATGTTTGTTACAAGAATATGCCTTCCACGGAAAATATTTATCATGCAATGTTACAAGGCAATATGCAAGCCGCAATAAATCATGCCATGAGACATGCTCGCTATCGTCTCGCGTAGTTGATTCATTCGAACATGCTACGGTAAAGGTTGGGAGATGCGAGTTGCTCCGCACCCATTCCAAGCCGGTTTGCATTGGCTCTCGAGGAGGTCATCGCGATGACCGCGATCGAACTGCGCTAGATAATGAATGAGTGCAATCTCCAATGTCATGGGGAGGAACATCGCCATCCATCTCGTGACTTGGAACCCGAGCCGTTCGGATTGGAAGACAGGCCACATCTGCGTATAATCAATACGACCTTCCGCGATGCGGAAGCCCGTGAAAGCATCTCGACCCTCCTCTCATGCAGCATGATCGCGGCGTAGAAATGCTCGTCCGTTCCTCGGGTACCCATCGCCGACGACCTGCTGCATCAGACGTGAACCTCATCGCGCCTGGCCCATCCGTGTTCACGGCTCGGCTGCACGAGCACAGGTTCACGGTCTCCTCGTCTGAGTTAGCAATCCGTAGTATGCACTCGTCTGCGGGCGTACAGCGAGGGGCTTCAATGCGGACGGGAGGAAGGGCACAAAGCCGTGAGGGAGGAGTGCGCGGGAGACGGCAAGGACGGCTCGTTCGATGCCGACTCGAATGTACGCGGGACATGGCGTCGGACGTCGGTGCGGAGGAGGACGACCCGGCGATGGCGGCTGGACTCGCGCACGCCGACGCGGAGTCCGGCTTGGACGGGAAGCCAGGGCGGCGCCGGATCGGCTGGGGAGGAGGGGGCCTCTGCAGCCGGGTCGGGGGCTGATGTGGAGAGGGGTGTGGAGTGCTGGCCGCCGGATCGGGGTGGGGGCCGGATCTGGAGAGGCGGAGGGGGGGCCGCCGGTCGCGGGGACTGGAGGGTTGGCGGCCGACGGATCTACGCGTGAGGGGGTTGGGGCGGCGGCTGAGCGAGTCTCTCCTGCGGCAAGACGGCGGTCGGGGGCGGCGGGCAGGGGTTGCAGCGTCGCCCGGCGGACGCCCTAGAGCTTGGAGGAGGCGCGGTGGGAAAGTGTGCGGCTGCTTGCGAGGGACGCGACGCGCAGCGGCTTTTTCACAACGCGCAGAAGCCGTGCTGTTCGGGGCGGCTGCTGGCTTTTCTGCCCAGAAGCTGAAGCCGGAAGCCGCCGGCTTCGGCCCTGCCGAACAGGCCCGTAGTCGTCTCGCCGCCGCCGCTGGTAGGGTTTCTCCAAAAGATCTCCCGCCGCCGGCGCCGTCTCGCCGAGCTGCTGCTTGCTCCTGCCGATCTGCTGCTTCCACCCGCCGATCTGCGGCCTCCTCTCGTCGCCGCCGCCGAGCTGCTGCGTCGCCTCCTCCCGCCGCCTTCCCCGAGCTGCTGCGGTGGGAGGAGGCACCGGGCGCGGGGAGGGGAGGCGGTAGGTAGGAGGCAGCAGCGGCGGAGAGGAGGGAGGCGGCGGCGAGGGAGGCCGGAGACTAGGTGTCGGGAGGGAGGAGGTAGAGAGAAGGCGAGGCGGTGGGAGGGGAGGAGGAGGCGGCGATGGAGAGGAGGCGAAGCCGCGGGAGGGGAGGAGGAGCCGACGACGGAGATGAGGGCGGAGGCGAGGCGGCGGAGAGGAGGCGAGGCGGCAGGAGGAGGAAACGGGTCAGATGCCAGGCTCGGGCCGGTGGTTAGGTTAAATAAGGTGAGGATATTTTGGTCTTTTGTGATTTAGTACTCATAGTTTTTAAAATTACGAATAAATCTCTCAATAATTTTTTTAAGATTTAGACCTTTTAAGACATATTTATTTAGATAAATTATGCTATTATATCGTTTAATTACTATCGTCATAGCGGCGCCTTGTCGACTAGGCACTCAGGTCTCGTCGCGACTTGCCGGAATACCGTGACAACCTTGATCAGAGGAGCTGTTGCATTCTATACTTTATTTAGTTTGTTGCACAGTAAATTATGGTTCCAAAATTCAGTTCCAGAAACAGTTGTCCAAAATTGTTGAAAGGAACACAATTCAAAAAAAAGGAAAAAGGAAAGGGAAGCACAAACTGATTCATGGCAGTCCAGGTTGCCAGTTAGTCGGAGTAGAAGCTGGGCAGACTGTGGTAGGCTCAGGAAGGGGAATGGAGATTGAATTATTGAACCTAGCCAATGATTGCATGAAGAATATCTGAAGGGCTATCTCTGTCTGCTTTAGAAATGGTCGCACTGATGGGTTGATCTAAACGGCTACCTCCACCTTCTGAAGTGTCGATAAGGATGGGTAGGGGTGGGCCAGGAGCTAGTTTCAACTTCTATCATTTGCTTATTTTGGATACCTTTCATTTTTATATTCTATACTTTTTTTATGTTCTATAATGGATTAAAAAATGTCTACCAGGAGCAGGGTTCAAAATCCCAGTGGTTACCGACCGATAACCGCCGACACTGCTTTTACGGTGGAGACCGTGTAATCAAAAACCGCCGGTATTAATTTCTTATTTTCAATTTTGGTCGGTTTTTCCGGTTATCGGTTTCAAAACATCTCAAAATTTAAATTTTGATTTTCAAATTATGACCGGTTTTTTACCGGTTTTTCCGATAACCGGCCGGTTACCGTAACCGGTCGCCGACCGAGATTTCTTTCGATTCCGATTTTTAGAACCTTGATCAGGAATTACTATGCATCACACCGGTTTCCAACAACCATCGCAATCCACAATTTCCCTAAAGGAAAAAATGAGAGAATGTTTTTGGGAGAATCAAAATTCTAATCATGTGACAACCAACAATATGAAACGTCTTGGTTGTCAGACCATTTAGCTTTCTTGGCCATAATAAATTGTCTTTTTTCTGTGCGCTAGCAAAGATCAATTACCAAACTAGAGACAACATATAATATTTCCTTAATTTGAGAATTGTGAGTGATTATGCTAAATGTGTATGCAATTTATGCACTTTACATACACTTTTCTACAATTCACAAATCATCCTACAAGTGTGAGTGCTGGGAAGGAAAAGTTTAAAAACTTTTTTAACTAAAGTTGTATGTACCATACTACCATAGCCATCCCCTATTGATTTTCATGCTAAATAATGTGTGTAGTTTTCTACACAGCTTGTCCCAAGTTAGAAAAAAAGAAGAGTTATGTTAGGCTCCACGAGCCAACGTAAAAAAAGGCACCTTTTCATGGCATGAAATCCTAAAGTGATAATTTGTGCATCAATAAGAAATTTGATTTCTTACTTCAAGCTCTGAGTAGGACATATCGTCAATGCTTTGTCCAACATCACATCTAACCAAGTGAAAAGAACCTCCAGCTGATTCAATAATGTCCAAAGCTTCATTTATAAGGAACTTATCAAAGAGATGGCCACTGAGCGAAACCTGTTTCATTAATCAACAGTTTTTTTTAGAAAAAAACAGTTGAGTAATTGTTTTTCAGTATACAACATATGTGAATTCCAAATTATACACACACACACAATAATAGTCAGATGTAGCTCATAATGCACTATAATACTAGACAACAATATTGCTAACCAGGGTGCTGTACTTCTTATCAGACAATGGACTTGTTGGAGTTGGTGGCAAATCTCTGCATAAAAACAAAACATACATTATGGACCAGTGAAACATGCTTGAAGCTGGTAAATATATCAATCATAACTCATATATCAAATTTTCCCTTTTTTTAATACAACACATGCTAGCAGGTAACGACAAAGGTAGTAATTTTCCAAAAAAATCTAATGCAAAAAAAAGGAGGGAACCACGATCAGGGTTCGAAAAACCGGCCGGTAACTGCCGGTTACTGGAAATACTGGTCGGTACCAGGATAAAAAACCGGCTGGGATTACTCAAATGTAAATTTAGATTTATGACTACATAATGCACTTTCTAGGTTAGTTTAGGCATTTGTTATGCTAGATTACCTATTGTATGTGTTAAGAGTATCTCCTCCTTGTTACTTAGGCCCATAAGACCCATATAGCCACTTGTAGACACTCAGATATACCCATCTGTAAACAACAAGAAAGAAATGATAAATCAAGTTTATTTGACATGGTATCGAGCTCGCTGCTGCGATCGCCAAATCCTAACCCTAGCAACCTCTTCCGTCGCGCTGCCATCCTAGCGGCCTCTTCCACGTTGCGAGCGCCATCGCCACCCTTCCATGTCGCCGACGCCGTCTTTTGCGTCGCCGGGCCATCCTACCGTCACCGGCAAATCCTTCGCACGCATCGTGGGCGGAATTGCGATAGTGCGGTTCTTCAAGGCTACTGCGTTGCGCGTCACACCGCTTCGTCGTCATCGCGGCTTCTTCATCCGCCGGTGCCTTCTTGCTTTGGTCAACTTGTGCGTCGCTTGCTTCGTGCGGTGTGGCTCCTTCACCCGACCGTCATCACCTTATTCGTCTCAACCAATCATCGCCGGAGAGGAAGGCATTCTTCGCCGACCCTTGCCTCTCCTCTTTGTGCCGCATTGCCGGTAGGTCGCGGGTCTTCCAAGTAGCCATCGGCCTCTTTGTCGGCCTCGTCTTCATCTCCGTTGAGCGGAGGGTCGTCCTCCTTGCTATCTTCTACTACCATGGCAAAGGATAGCTCCTCTTGCCACCGACATCAAGCTAGATGGTTCCAACTACGTGGAGTGGGCCTTCTCGTCCATGACAGTTGTGAGGCGGTTGGCTTGAGGATCACCTAAACGATGATCCTCCAGATTCAAGGGCTGATGATGCCACCAAGAAGGCTTGGAAAAGGGGCGATGCTAAGGTGATGGAAGCTCGGTTCGAGTGTTGTTCCTTCACCGGATGAGCCTTGAGCATCACCACTCGCCAAAGAGATATGGAAGTATCTTGAGCGAGATATCTTCAACCTAGTGGGGCACTTCTGTTTCTCCTTCTTTGCAAAGTTTACACAACCTTCAGTAGTAGGACATATCCATAAAGAAGTACTATGGAGCCTTCACTTGTATCACCAGTCAGCTTATCTCTATGACTCCAAGAGTCACATTGGATGTGAGCCTTGTGTGGCTAAAGAAAAGCATGAGCATCAGACCTTCATGTTTCAGTTTGTGATGGGCTTTAGGCAAGAGTTTGGGTACAGTCGCACTCAGTTATTTGGCTGCCCAACTCTTCCTACCTTGGATGATGCTCTTGCTCATCTGATTGTTGAGAAGACACGTCTTCACTCTCTTGCCACACCTACTGCACTTATGACTCACACCAATGTTTTTGCCACTTAGCACTGAGGGTCTTCCGAAGGAGATGTAGTCTGTTCCTATTGCAATAAGTCTGGACATACATCTGATCGCTGTTTTGCCCTTTGCCCTAAGATGTTGGCTAAGTACCATAAGAGGTTTCCTTTGCAACATCGCTGGTGGATCTACTAGGAGGCCCTCCACCACCGCAGATCCTTGAGTCGAGCCTTCATCGAAGAGTGCTTTAGTTTCATTTGCTTCCCAGTCTGATTCTGGTGTTGTTCAGCCTTGGGTACTTAATTCAGGGGCTTCTTTTCATGTGACTTCTGATTGCTCACAACTCGAGTCCTGCCAGCCAGTGAAGTACATCGATACATGGGATTTCGTGCCACTACCCCCTCAGTCAGTCCCTATCACATGCAAATGGGTGTACAAGGTAAAACTAGATCGATGGTTACGTGGAGCGCTATAAGGCTCGACTTGTTGCTAGAGGTTTCAGCAGCTCATGGTCAAGATTATGATGAGACATTTGTTTCGATTGCTCACATGACGACGATTCGCACCTTAATTGTTTGTGGTTGCTATTCGGTCATGGAAAATTCTCAAGTGGATGTTAAGAATGCCTTCCATCATGGTGATCTCTATGAGAAGTATACATGGAACCACCTCCAGGTGTTGTTGTTCCATCTGGGCATGTATGTCGCCTTCGAAAGGCTCTCTATGGGCTCAAGCAACTCCCTCGTGCTTGGTTTGAGCACTTTAGCCATATGTGGTTCGAGCTGCTGGTTTCTCATTCACACCTCTAAGCGCGGGTGTACGTTGCTTTTGCTCTATGTGGATGACATATTGATTACTAGAGATGATTCAAAATGCATTGTCTTTGTTAAGCAAAAATTGAATGAGCAGTTCAAGATGTCAGATCTGGGGTCCCTTAGTTACTTTCTGGGAATTGATGTTGATCATACTAATGATGGCTACTATATCCCTCAGCATTGATACACTAAGGATTTGATCTCTTGCTCAGGTTTTACTGATACACGGACTGTCGCTATTCATGTGATGCACCCACATCTCTTCTTTGTGACAGTATCACTGCTATTCAGATTGCAAATGACCTTGTCAAGTATGAGCTAACAAAGTATATTGATGTTGATGCTTTATTCACACGTTTTCATTGCCAACAATCAACTATTCGTCTTCGATATGTCCCTTCGAAGCTTCAAGTGGCAGACATTTTTACTAAGACTCAAACTAGAGAACACCATAAGATTTATATTCTCAAACTCAATGTGTCAGATCCACCTTAAGTTTGAGGGGTGTTAAGTATCTCCTCCTTGTTACTTAGGCCCATATAGCCACTGTAGACACTCTTGTATATACCCACTATAAACAACAGTGAAAGAAATGAGAAATCAAGTTTATTTGATAGTATGAAGTAAATACGATCAATTATTTTTCTCCTATGTTTTCTCTACCTTTTTCCGGTTTTCCTATCGGTTTTGCCAGTTTTTCACCGGTTACCGGTTTCAAATCGTCCAAATTCCAATTTCGAATCACGAAATTCGTCTGGGTTTTTCCCGGGATTTCCGGTCGTTACCGGCTGTCGGCCGGGAGGATTACCCCCGGTTCCGGGTTACAGAATCGCATGAATAATAGCCCAGTGCCCAATTTCCCAAAAGCTAACAAATGAACAATAACACACGGATAAAGTTTTATTATCTTTGTCTCTTGGTATTAAATATTCATCATTTCCAGTGGCGCTGTTAACCAACTTCCCTCATCTGTTTACTTTGAACAGTTCGGTACATCTATATTTGCTTAAACAAAGCAGAACATTGATAACAAGAAGAAAGAAAACGCTGTTGAGGATTCTTAACTACTCAATCTGAAGTGCTTTGTCTAGTAAGTATGAATAGAAGCATAACATGAACGATTTGGAGCTATCTTCTGCTTACTATGAAATGTATATTTTAACAAGATAAGCTATTTAGCTCACAATGGTAAAGATGAGAAAGATTTGAATCTTACACCATAGTCTTTCTCATCCGAGGAATATATTCATACAGAGAAGTGAGTCCTCCAGCATGTGCAATGCAAGCTCTTCTCAAGTGGGAAGGAAGCTCCAACAGTCCCTTAGCGGAGGCCAAGCTAGCAACAAATTTAGATAATATGTCTCCAAAATGCTGGGAGGCCTACAGAGTTGAAGTACAGTGGAATAAGAGTCATCTCAATGCAACAAATTGGCGCTTCAACAAATGTAGCTTTATTTGTTTTATTTGAAATCTCTCACCTCTCTAGAAAACTCTGTAGGGAGAATGTCAACAGCTAAGCAGATCACACCATCGCCTTCCATATCCTCATGGTATGAATTAGTAGAAGGATCGTACCTAGAGTTGCATATCCAGTAATTTGTCAAAAGCTAATTACTGAAGCAAGAACTGCTATTTATGAAGAAGTAGCCACCAAGTATCTGTAGGGTACTGTAGTGTATACCAGAGACAGTTCTATTGAGCTACAATTACTACGCAATGAACATAAGATCAGAAGCAATTTATGCATCCATTATGAATATCCAAAAAAATTATAAGGAAAAGCTGTAAGTAACACAGTTTAGGATGATGTTGTTATGAATATTGTGCATCAATTCATGAGGCCCAAAGGGCAACATACATAAAGAGTATAAGAGGGTATACAAAAGAAATACAAGTCATATAAGAAAACAAATAGCAGTCATATTCTATTTCCTATTCTTATCCTTAACACCCCTCCCTAAAACTCATGGTGGATCATACACACTGAGTTTGGAGAGAAAATACAAATGTTGTGCTCTAGTCTGTGGCTTCGTGAAGAAGTCAGCAATCTGTAACTCTGAGGACACAAACTGAAGAGCAAATACACCCTCCTGCACCTGGGATCGAGTGTATGAAGCATCCACACCAATGTGCTTGGTGAGCTCATGCTTCACTGGATCACGAGCAATGCTGATAGCTCCTGTACTGTCAGTCATAAGAGTAGTAGGTCTAGGTCCCCTCACAGATACGCCAAAATCTGCAAGTAGCCATCTCAACCAAGTAATCTCTGTTGTCACAGCTGCCATAGCTCTTAACTCAGCCTCTGCACTCGAACGGGAAACTGTAGTCTTCTTCTTTGTCTTCCAAGCAATCAGGGAGGAGCCAAGAAAAACGCAGTAAGTAGAATCAGAACGACGATAAGAAGGATCACTAGCCCAGGTCGCATCAGAGTACGCCTGAAGCTGGAGTGAGGTAGAACTAGGGAAAAACAAGCGACGAGAGATGGTCCCACGCAAGTAGCGAAGAACACGAAGAAGATGACTATAGTGAAGATGAGTAGGACAAGCCATGAACTGACTCAAGATATAGACAGCATGAGCAATATCAGGACGAGTGCTCACAAGATATAACAAATTCCCAACAAGATGGCGATACCGAGTAGGACCCTCAAGAAGATCACCATCGAGCACGAGTCAAGAGAGCTCCATAGGAGTCTCAAGAAGGCGAGTATCGGTCGACTGCACCGATCAAGAAGATTCGAACATACTTACGCTGGGAGGTAGTAACCCTCAGCGTGAAAGAAACCTCAATCCCAAGGAAGTATCTAAGCAAGCTAAGATCACCATCGAATCGCTCATCGAGATGCTTCTTCACATATGCAATGAATGAGGGATCGTCACCGGTAATGAGCATATCATCCACATATAGAAGAAGCAGCGTCCTACCTCGAGGTGAGACATGCATAAATAGAGCAGGATCATGGGCAGCGGCAAGGAAACCGGCGGTGATCACTGAGGTAAAACGTGCAAACCAGGCACGAGGGGCCTGTTTTAGACCATAAAGAGCACGACGAAGACGACATACATGACCGTTGGAATGAATACCGGATGGTGGCTACATGTAAACCTCCTTATGCGGGACGCCATTACGAAGGCATTCTTAACATCCGGTGAGAGATAGACCACCGGTGAATAGAAGCAACCGCATAAGCGTGAGAACAAGTGGTCATATGAGCAACAGGGCAAACGTCTCATCGTAATCTCGATCATACTCCTGTTGAAAACCACGAGCCACAAGACGAGCCTTGTAGCTCTCAATAGTACCGTCAGACCTGGTCTTAATCTTGTACACCCACTTGCACGTGATAGGACGAGCGTGCACAGGTGTCAGTACAATATCCCAAGTCTCTGTACGACGAAGCGCATCAAGCTCCTCTGCCATAGCGAGCTGCCACTCAGAATAAGAAACAGCCTCACGATAAGAACTAGGCTCAGTGACAGAGCATGAGATGTCGAAGTAAAAACAAGACGATCAGGAGGCCGAATGGTTGCCCGGTCACGAAGGGCGTAACAAGGAGCATCATTAGATGAATCAGACGTCGATGTCGGCAAGAGACCAGGAGAGGGATCTGGTGAAGTACGAGGACGTCTAGAGTAGTGCACCCCAAAGAAACGAGACGGTGGTGCCATAGGAGTAAGAGGCGGTGCTGCAGGAGGCAACACAGGAGGTGAAGGTACCGAAGGCGGAGAAAGGGGGGAAATAGGTGAGGAGTTAGGAAGAGACAACCAGGAGATCGTCTCGATGGTGGAAGCAGTGTGAGGAGCCTAATCTTGATAGAAGTAAGGTCGAGATTCGTCAAAGACAACATCTCGTGAGATCCTAATCCGTCGATTAGAAGGATGATAGCAACGATAACCCTTATGCTCAGAACTGTACCTAAGAAACACACACTGATCGATCGAGCTGCCGGTTTAGTGCGCCACGAGGCGACAAGCAGGACAAAACAGTGCGACCAAAAACACGAAGATGATTGTACTGGGGGTTCTAGAGTAGAGACGCTCTATAGGACTGACATCCTTAAGAGCAGTGGAAGGTCGCATATTAATGAGATATGCACAGTAAAACGACCTCGACCAATCGTGGGGAATGTGAGAAGCAAGAAGAAGGGTGCGGCGGTCTCAATCGATGACGATGCTTATGTTCAACAACCTCATTACGAGCATGGGCACCGGGACAAGAAGCTCGATAAAGAGTGCCACGCCGTAAAGAAATTATCTGAACGCACTAGAACAATACTCGCCAGCAGAGTCACAGCGAAAAGTACGAATAGAGGACTCAAACTGAGTACGAACCATCATGGCGAAGCTACGATAGATCGCAAGAAACTGACCACTATTAGACATAGAAAAAAACCAAGTAAAACGAGAATAGTCATCAATGAAAATAACATAGAATTTATGCCCACCTTTGGAGATAATAGGCGCAGGTCCCCATACATCTGAATGAACTAAATCAAAAGAATGAGAAGACAAGGACTCACTAGAATGATAAGGAAGTTGTAGCCGCTGCCCGACCTTACAACCTCGACAAAACATAGACGTGTCATGATAACACGCCCAAGGACACCCCGACGAACTAATGACGAAGACGAGACCCACAGGTGACCTAGCGGTGATGCCATGCGCAAAAACTCCAGGGGTGGTGGCAGCAGTGGCAGTGGAGGTCGACGTGGCAGGAGACGTGGTAGGAGCAAGCAAGTAGACTAAGATGAAGGCGGTCGAGAATGTAGAGACCACGACGATCCCTACGGCCACGGCCAATCCCAAGTATCGCCCGTCATGCGATCCCGAACGAAGCAGTGTGAGTCAAAACAACCCTACAACCGAGGTCGGTGAGTCGTCCCACCGAAAGAAGCCGCATGGTTAGTTGGGGGATATGAGAAACAATCGAATGAAAAAATATCGGTGGTCAAAAGAGTGCTCGACGGCTAACGGACAAGGAAATACCATCCGCATGCATGCGAGAGATAGGAAGGCGGAGGTCCCACCGAATGAGAGATGTGGAATCGGTGTCATATGGAAAGATGCACCAGAATCTAGAACCCAAGAGGTACCTGGGGGAGACGTCTGAGCTAGACCGCGAACCCACCGAGCGTGAGAGAGCTGGCAAGTAAAGCTCGGCGAGAGTTCATCCCCACGCGCTTATTCCGCCGCACCGCACAACTCTGGTAGTCATGCCCGAAGTTCTTGTAGTAGTTGCATTGAACTCCAGTTGGTACAAAGGCAGGAGCGGAAACAGGCACTTGGGAAGGAACCGTAGTCATAGCAGGTACCGTCGGTGTAGTCGAAAAAGAGCGAAGAAGCACGCTTGGAACAATCTGTCTTCGCTAACCCGAGACGAAGCTCCTCAGCCCAAAGTGTTGAAAATGCCTCGGTGACAGTCGGTCGTGGCGAGCGGCTTAGCAGTTGAGCTCTGACAGGCTCAAACTCAGAGCGAAGACGGAAGACGAAATCATAAAGGCGAAGACGATCATGATCCGCCTTCTGGACTCTGTGGCACTCCTGGCACAGTGGAGAAGCCAGCTCATGTAGCTGACGCCAGAGACTAGCCAGAGCTCGGAAGAAGTCATCGACGGAAGAATCTCCCTGGCAAAGTGTCTCCAACTCACGCTAAAGCGAAAAGAACTGAGCATCACTGCTCTGCTGGTATCACTCACGCAAGTACTCCCAGATCTGTCGAGTAGACCGCAGACCAATGATATCTGGCTGAATGGAGTCGTCGACGCTGACCACAAGGATGACACGAACACGGGCCTCATCAGCACACCAGCGCTCGAAAGCGTCAATGGCATACTGAAAAACCTCATCATCAGCAGCAATAGCCTCTACCTTATCCTTAGCAGCCTCATCTGCTCCAGGAGGTGCGTAGGCAGACCGCCAGGAGGAGGCTAAACCGCGGTGATGGAGAGGACGTCTGCACCGTAACATGTCCCCAAAGACGAAGACCATCAAGCGTGATCTCCATGAGGAAAGACCATAACCTGTAGTTCGTTCCATGGAGTTTTGTTCCCGAAAATGGGATCGCAGCAGATGGAACGGGAAGCCATCGTTAGGCGGCGCTGGACGACGCAGCGGTTAGAGCAACGTTTTTTTTATTTTTTTTATTTTTTTTCTTTTACAAAATATCCGGCCGAGTCGGCCGAACGCTAGCCGACTCACTCAAAGAAACACCAAGAAGGAGGGGGATGGGCGGCGGCGGCGGCGGCGGCGGCGGCCGATGAAACAACGGCGGCACCGATCGAATCGACGGGCGAGACAACGGCGGCGGCGGCGGCAGAACGTGACGACGCCAAGACGGAGCGGCGGCGGCGGCGGCGGCGGCGCGGACAAAGTCGACTGAGCGGCGGCTCGAGATGATCCGGCGGCGGCTTTGAGACGATCAAGCGGCGGCAATGGCGGTGGCGAGCGAGCGGGCGACTCGGGACGAAGACCAGGCGACGGCCGGCGGAGGCGACGACAATGGTCGGCCGGCAAGGCTCGGGCAACGACAGCCCGGGCGGCGGCGGTGGCAACAGAGGCAGCGGAAGAAACAAGGTCAGAACCCTAGCTCTGATACCATGTTACGAATATTGTGCATCAATTCATGAGGCCCAACGGACAATATATATAGAGAGTACAAAAAGGTATACAGAAGGAATACAAGTCATATAAGGAAACAAATAACAGTCCTATTTTATTTCCTATTCTTATCCTTAACAGATGTGACCACTCATCATGGAATTGGGAATTCTATGCAATAGAAAAGGGGGAATGCATTACCGGAAGAAAGGCCTCTCTATTGATGTGCTCTTGTTAACAAATTCTACGGAACCTCCAACGTCACAAGTTATATCAGAAATACCAACCAAAGGGCAACCATTCTTCATCAGTTGTTGAAACTGATCAATGCTCAATAATCGTGGAAACCTCCTCTCCCAGTACATACAGTTTACTGTAGAAATCCACAGATACATATTAGAATACAATGGCTAAAAGATTAATCTTGAACATTATGGCAACAAATAGCAGATTTTTATGAACTCTCGCCATGATTCAGTGTAAAGTCTAAACTATACACCCTGCAACCACCGCATTATTACATTAGCAACTTTATCAACGCCAGCATCAGTTTTAGTTTTACACTAGCACTGTTCTGTGCTATACAAAACAAGAGTCAGAGACTGGCTATCCGATACTTATTTTTTTTAGAAAACAAAAATCATATAGATGAAGAAAATCCTATGTTTGAGACTTCTTTTAGAGACTGTGAGAAAATACAGAAAATATCCATTTACGGCTGGTCTATGCTAGAGTTAGAGAAAACCTATTTTAGTCCATGGTTCTTGTGAAGAACAGTACAAAGCAATATAAAATGAAAACTATCAGTCAGGGACCATACCAATGGCAGATGCATACGGAGCAATCCTTTCATGAAAAACAGGGCTGTAGTATTCTGGATGAGCATAATAGTCAGTCTGCAAATGATGTCAATTGAAGATTTCTTACAGTTAGGGCGTCGAAAAGTGAGGAGATGTTAATGAGATATGTATAATCAAACAAAAGTGGATGCAAATGTGTATGGATAATACTTGAACATAACTTTATTAAGAGAAGCAAAAGGGCCACTAGTATATCAGTGAATTGGATTAAGAACATAAGGACATGGTCAATGTAATGAAAACAGAGAGGCATAACATTTGAACAGCTCTGTGTAGCAATCAGAAAAATGAATAGATGGCATTAAGACAGAAACAGTATAATGAGAGCAGGGGGTTGCATTAGGATATGATAAAGATGGGATTTTTATTTAGACTAATGATCTATGGTAATGTTGTTACACATGAGCATTTCTAAGAGATGTGCATTACTTTCTCAAAACATTTGGTGGGATCCTTGGGAGAGACCATGTCTCTCGAAGTCACAACACATCCATATAGTTGGAATACTCTCTTGGTTGACTGAGAACAAGACAGACTCCTGGCCTGTATAATTTGAGAAATGGAGCAAAATGAGGTATCTTAAGAAGTATGTTTACAAATAAAATCAAATACCTAACATAGATAAATTACACATATCATTCTGCATACAGAAAGGGGATGACAGAAGTTTCATATATTTCAGTCAGGACAAAAGAGAAACTCACAAAAGCAATCTTTTACTTAAATAGTTAAATTTGAAACTTCTGACAGAAAATGAGTAATACCGCAGAAAGCCCTGGCAGTTTCTCAGCATCAACGAAGGTATGGGGCAATAGCTTGAATATCTCTTGTGCGCCCTGAGAAACTGTCACATATGAAGTTATCTATGTGAGTAAAAGTGTTACAGTGAAACAACCTATAAAACCTGAATGTTTGGTTTGTTAATGTATATGCAATGTATTTGCCTATTTGGATTAGGTCCCACTTTTCCATTTCCTTTTGCTAATGGTCCATGGTAATGTTACAGTGTTTTCCCTAGGACTAACAAGCTGAAGATATTCGGTTTCAAATATTATATATAACCACTACAAAGCTGAAGAAAAGGGCATGAAGAAAATGTTCTTTTATTTATGCTTGCACCAAACCAACAGGCATGGTCATGAGCAAAATTCTACAAAGTACATAGGATTGTGCAATGGCCCCAAAATAGAGAAGGAACCTTGACTACTCATAATAGCACAGGTGTCATCGTGGAAATGCAATTATCCCGTGAAAGCATGTAAGATTATGAAATAACCCAATAATACAGAAGAGACTCCTCAAAGCACCACAAGACCCCTAAAAGAAGCATATGGCCAAAACACAGGCTGCACGGTACTTGTATAAAATGCTTCTATTAATTAAAATCAACCACATTAAAGAATGTTAACAGTAGGATTACCATTTCCAGCTCCAGTGAATACAAATACTATTGGACAAATTCCTGATGGAAGTCCGAATGTTGCTATCTCTTCGCCAACAGCAATGACCGCAGCCTTGGCCGCAGCAAGAGAAGGATACATATGAGATTGCCCTAGAGAGAGAAATGGAGTCGAATATCCAAGGCTCAAATATCCTGAAATTGTAAAAAAAATTGAGCTGCTTGAAGAATCAATAATATCAACAGACTACTGTAATTAAAAGTTGTAATGTGAACTAGTAATCCGCTTCTGCATAAACAATTGTACTTACGAAGATCAAATTGCCCTTCATGATTAAAATTAATTCCCTCGCTAGCAAGTCCAGATAGCAAATCCAAGCGTTACAGGCATAATAATATCAGGTCAATGCATGAACTGAGAATTGATGGCCAGTGTTCTTAGTTCTTACGCTGTCCAAGACCGTGTAAGAAATCTATCAGCCCAGCTCTACCAGCAAATTTCCCAAATGCTAGCAATCTTTTCCCATCATCTCCAACAATTAGTTCATAATCAAACAAGGATACTCTTTCTTCAAGGATCTGAGAACATTCAGCAATTTAATATCTCCGTAGAAATGTCTATGCACATTAACCGAAAATGTGAAGATACAAACATATGGTAGATACCTTATCTAGTAGTGGCATATTTTCTTTCTGGGCCTTATGAGTGTGTGAAAAGAATCCATATGCTCTATCTGGAAGAATCATCTCCAACTGCACAAGGAAACACATCTCAAAATATTTCAAAATCATGATAAGACCTTCGGTTAATAGGCAATCATGATAATGCAGACTACAGTGCAGTCAATTATATAGCTTAGTGGCTAATAATAACCTTTGGTTGTTTGATGCCTATAATAAGACCACACTCTGACAGGTCTTCTGAAATCTCGCATCCAGCATCCTCATACTGAGCATCATGATGGATCCTCTTTGTGCTTGGCTGCACAATAATCCGATTTACTCCAGTCCTGCTCTTGCCTCGTCTGACCAGAAGACGAGCACAATGAGATGGAGTTAATGGTGCCCTCCTCTCCCACATATTAACAGTCTCAGCAAGAATGCCAATAACTCCATTGCCCAGCAAGGTGTCATTGCTCTGTGAATGAAAATCGAATCAACATACCCTCAATGTTCAAAGAATCAATTATCACAAAATGTGCAGTTTAACAACCGAAGGGATCAAGTGACACACTTCAGTTATCGCAGATCCCATGGAGGATGAGCCCAATTAAGATGCCACGATCAAGGACCTGTTACCTACAATTCCTGAATGAAATGAAGGCATGACAATCAGGTTATCACACATTTCTAACAAATTATTATAGTTACATTTTCTGTCATAGGAATAGGATTCACAATAAAGACAGTGGGTAAGACTACGTGTTGTTGCGCGCGTTGTTTATTTTTCAAAAAATTGTTCAGTACCCATGTTCTGATGTTTATATGAAAAAGATTAGTTCCTTTTTTAGTTTAAATAAAAAGACCATGATAAGTAACTTGCAGCTCCCAATCACTCGAAAACTGTTTCATTTTACAAGATAAAACTCCTTGTTGAACACTCCTTTGCTTGCTAATTGCCCGATATTACGATGGCGAATATAAAACAATTCAATACCTAACCAAAAGGTTGAACTAAACATGGCTTCTGAATGGCCATAGCCCATAGGTGCCCACACTAAGCACAACGTCACATGGTCCCGTCTGATAGCCAATCAAACAACCAGAGGTCCAAATCAAGGCTCCACCCAAAAAGGTACCACTACTTTTTCCAACATGATTGAAGCATTGAACCAAACACTGGTATTTAAGAAATATTTGATCGAACGGGCTGCACGGCTTGAAAAGTAGCACATCGATCATTCTCAAGCGGGCCATCACCCCCAGCCCCAACCTTCCAGACTCCAAATCCAATGCCACGCATGTAGCCAGCCACGCATCCACGCCCATTCTTTACACACGTATGGCTGTTCTGTTCGTGACCTCGTCACAAGCTGCCGCTCTATCAGCCGCACACTTGTTCAGGCGCTTGCCTACTGTGTTTCCTAGCCAGACTGACTCGCAAGAGCTTGCAGTTGTCACCCATCCCGCGAGCAAATGCACATGGATGCATGGCGCCCAGGGGCCGAACCCATCGCTCCCGGCCGTCTGATCGGCACCACCCCAGCGCCGGCGAGCCGTACCGATCGGAACCCCTCGATTCGAGCCGGAAACCTCGACGCCCGAGCCCGACTCCCAAGGCGGCGGCGTCCACTCGTCCCCTCTCCTACCCGCGGAAATTAAACCTCGGCCCAAATCCCAAGCTACGAGTCCGCGTTCGAATCGCAAAGCAAAGCGGTCAGAAACTCCGAAAACAGCAACACAAAAGGGGGAAAAAAAGCTCGGCTAGATAAGGCCGGTGAGGATTCACCGGGGGAAAGCCGTCGCGTACCTCGGATTGCAGCGGAATGCGGACCGACCGTAGGGTTGGGCACGGCGACGGCGAGGGCGGAATGGAATGGCGCGCGCGTACGTGCGGTGCCGGGGAGTGAGGACTCTGGAGGTAGGGGATGGGAGGAGTACGCAGTGGTAGTTATGGAGAGCTGATAGGTGGAGGAAGAACAGCACGATTTGGACACGATAAGGCTCAGCTCATTTCGACGAAATTTTCTTTTAGTTTCTGGCTTATTTTTTTTAAATTTTATGTGTTTTTCTGTTTTCTAGTTTTTCTGTTTTTTTCGTATTCGTTTATATTATCTATGATGGACTAACATATTTTTTTATTTTTTATTTTTTAAAAAATAATTATGCTAAATAAGTCACTATCAGATATAGTACAATTTCAGCCAGTTACAGTAAAATTTTAGTCATAAGCCATTTTTTTCAGCCCAAATGAGCGGCACTAAAAATGATTTGGGCTTACGGATGACGACGCCGATGAGAGGACGACGGTGTTGCGGAACAGGAGTTAGAGTTTGGTTGGGAAGCGCACAGATAGCCGAAGACAAGAACCAAAAAAGGCCTGGTTATTTTGCGTTTTAGACTTTAGCTTTTATTTCTGCAGTAACTTATCGTTAAATGTGAGTTTTTTAAAAACTGGGTCTACAGATAAATTATAGTATAAACTATATTGAGTTCAGTTGTATTGACTAAAATTACATGTGACTATTTCTCTCTACGTACTGTCTCTCGTAAAAAGATCAGAATTTAAAACCATAGTCATAAGCTTTAGCCAAAAAAAGAGAAGGAGAGAGTTTGTGTTGCATTCTGTCTGGTTCCTCCCAAGCTAAGGATTTATCGAGTAAGCAAGTGATGATTTATGTGTGAGAACAAAAAATTCCAGCAAGCTCACTTGTGTGTGAATCTAGATTCCATCAAGCACAAGTCGTAAACTAGGCACTTTTCAAAACGGTTTCTGGTTTTTACTTTTAAAACTAAAACCATTTTAATTGTGTTGATTTTTAACGTGTTTTTCTTTATATTATTTATAGATATATAATAGTTTTTTATTTTCTCTCATTTTCATTAATTGAATGTCTTAATTAAAAGGTAACAACTGTTATATTATCTATCTCAGTTAAAAGACATCAAGTAAAAAAAACGTTTTAAATGGATCTTAATGGTTGTCCTGTGTGTTGCTGCTTCTGCTGTTACGATCTTAAGATTATTCCTGACACTTTTTAAGAACTACGGCACACTTGGATGGGATGAATATGCCTTGTCACGATCATACGTGCTAGAAGCAAAGCCTGCCTACGACCTTCTGACGTGGACTTGGCTGAAAGCAACGATAGATAAAGAGTGCGCCTCAGAATACAGTGTAACAGCGACGTCCTGAAGACTTCCATGCGTGGCCTCGTCCTCACCCAGAAACAAAAGGAGAAATAAATGAACAGGGAGATTGCACGGCAAAAAAGACGGGCTAGCTATCGAGCCACCCCGATGAGCTTTTTCATGGACTGTTGGACAGGTCACCAAAAAAAAAAATTGACGCGGACGTTGGAGTTTTTCGTAATCGTTTCCATGATTCGGTAGGTCAGATATCTCACGTGGAGAAACTTCGGAACCAACCGTTCTGCACGAACGTAGCTAGCAGATAAAAAAATGGCCAGATACTAACATGATAACATCGCAGCTGCACAGTATGATCATTAGTATGTTTTTTCTTTTTTTGCTATTGTTACGTAGGCATCACCAAAAAAACCACCTCTTGATAGGTTGCAAAATTGTGTGTGCGCGATTTTATTTACTAGAGTTTAAATACGGGTGTCTGTCTATTACATTTACCAGTAAGTTTATGTAAAAATTTTATGAGGTTACGAATTTATTCTTATGTTACGAATTTATTTTTAGCCCCTATTTATCTAGATATATGCTAAACGAACGAACTTATGTATGTATATGTGTGGTAGCGTGTACAATTGCTTCTTCACGCGATGAAAGAAAGCATCACCAAGCTACGTTTCGTGATGTCCGTATCACAAATAATAAAATGCAAGAAACTTATTGCGTGTCGAATTGGCAAGAAATTAACAATGGCTTATCGTCATCGAGAGGCAAGAGCCGTGCCGGGTTGCACAAATGATTGCTTGCTTGGATTGGTCCACTCTGAGATCAGAGCACATCACACACAATCTGAGGTCGCAGTTATCGGTAGTGCCCAATGTAAATTTTAGCTTCTAGGTGAAAAAACATAGTAGCATTAAAAATATATCGTAATAGCTATTAATTTTTCTAAATAACTACATTTAAATAAATAAAAAGTAAAAAGTTATATCACACCGACAATAAAAATAAAAAAAACTAAAAAATAAAATTAAAAAACCAACGTATTCTAAAAGTTAAAAATAGAAGTCGTGGACCATAATGTGGTTGCTGAATTGCACAAATTGCTGCTATGCTCTGGCTACAGTCTACACACACAAAAAAGTGGCTTTGGGAGTTTGAGAAGTTTAGGCACGGAACTCGTGACAGCAACTTCATGGCACTGCATAGCCAGCTAAAGAAAACCAAAGTAAACACGCCCTACAAGAAAGATGTCGTAAATATGGATAATTTTTTAATTTTAAATTCTATTAAGAGATAAATATCATAAATAATTAACGATGTATAAATCAGTACTGCCAGCAGGCAACTTATTGTGCTTTAAAAGATATGCATAAACATAATTTAACAAGTTGATCGGTCACACAAATAATTTACAGTTGGATCTGATAAAGAACAAGAAGCAACGTCGACTCGATGCAGTGCAGAATGTAGATGAAGTAGCGAAGCGAGCAGTCATGCAGACGTGCGCTGCCGAGAAACCTTATTAACGTCCCTCATGCAGGTCTTCAGGGCAGCAATGGCTCGGAGATACCGTTCCCCTTCTTCACAGTGCACGCTGAGAAGAAAAGTCGACGAGATTCAGACGACGCAACACAATAGCACAGATTTACAGGAGGAAGAAAAAGAAGTAGAGGAGTCAATGATGCTTGGCTATATGCTCTGGACGTCGGATCTAGCCCCTACGGCTTGGATATAGACAAAGCAATCAATTCAGATTTTAATTTTTCACAATTGTTGTATGATGAGTTAACAGGTATCTTAGAAGCATATTGAGTTATTTTTTTATTAGACCACACATGTCCTGAAATTGCTTAGATATAGATTCAAATTCAGCAGATAATTTAGGATAATTGGTATAGGAAGCAACAGGCTCAATCAAAACGGCATGTATTTTAGCAATTTTATAATAAATTATTCTTCGGGTTGACACATCTATTATAAGTTTCAGGCAGACCAAGGAGCAAAGTATACAGATCTTTAAAAGCATTGTCTTTATCCTCACATGAGATGCAAACTGTAATCTCAGCAGAATCAGACTGACAAGAAGTAACTCTAGCCATCTCTAGTTCAGCTAACAGACTAACATTCTCCACCTTAAGTAAATCAAGCTCAAAGATTACACTATCATGTGAATCCTTAGTTTCTCCGTATCGCCAAGCAAGAAAGAACAAACATTACAACATCATAGGAGGAAACAGATCTAAGTGAAGCAACCTCTCATGACAAACTCTCTATCTCCTTCTCTAACGCACCACACCTAGTCCTAGACCTAGTATAGAATTTTTCTAGCTTCAGAAAAACATCATTGAGCTAGTCGTAGGAATGGCCTACCTCATCGGAGTCGCTATAGAGATCGTCATCGTTAATGCCGTTCTCGTCGGCCATGAAGCACATCACGGTAAAGTTATCGCCGTCCTTGATGTTCTTCTGTGGATCATCCTCGCCATCGTAGTCGATCCAGCTCTATGTCGCTGAAGTCGAAATTGTCAAAAGCGGTGAGGATGCGATGAAAAAGCTTCTTCACCTTGCCGAAATTGCTGTACTTCTTCTTCTTGCCTTGATCATGAGCTGACAACTTCTTGTTGTAGTTATTGTTAGTGTAGTCGTTCTTGTTTGCACTGTCATAGTCGATCTTGCTATTTTTCAGCTTGAGGCAGTTTGCTCGAATGTGGTTGGGTCTACCACACTCAAAGCAGATCATCAGACCTCCTCTCTTTCTCTCTCTAACCCTCTTGTATGTAAGTGAGAACTTTCTAGCTAAAAGGGCTAAGTCAGTCTATGAAAACTGCTCAAACTGATCATCACTCATCTTGCACAAAGCAGCTAAAGAGAACTCAGAGACACTATCAGAAAATGGTTCAGAAGTAGATGTGGGATCAATATCTTTCTTATCCGAGGAATATATTCATACATAGGAGTGTGCCCGCCAGCATGCGCAATGCAAGCTCTTCTCAGGTGGGAAGCAAGCTCCAACACTCCCTTAGATGAGGCCAAGCTAGCAACGAATTCAGATAATATGTTTCCAAAATGTTGAGAGGCCTACATAGTTTAATTAAATACAATGGGACAAGAGTCATCTCAGTGCAACAAATTGACGCTTATGCAAACATATAGCCTTATTTGTTTGTTTTATTAGAAATCGCTTGCCTCTCTAGAAAACTCTGTAGGGAGAATGTCTGATCACACCACCGCCTTCCATATCATCATGGTGTGAATTAGTAGAAGAATCATACCTAGAGTCGCATATATTCAGTAATTATAAAGAAGCAACCACCAAGTATATATAAGGACTATTGTGTACGCAATAGAAAAGGGGAAAGCATTACTTGAAGAAAAGGCCTCTCTATTGATGTATACTTGTTCACAAATTCTATGGAACCTCCAATGTCACAAGTTATATCAGAAATACCAATCAAAGGGCAACCATTCTTCATTAGTTGTTGTAACTGATCAACGCTGAAAGATCAAGTTTCGATTAAGTTGGTTTTGGTGTTAATGACAAATACTTTTATACTGTGTTGGTGATAATAACAAATGCATATATGAGACTAATATGTTTGTTTAAATATACTATAGTTTAGTCTCATTTGGATGGAAATGTGATATGGCTCAACCGGAATGTTTTGTCTTGGAAAGCAAGAAGCATATGGGATGTCGATTTAAGAAACCGATTTATGGTTTAAAACAAGCGTCGAGGCAGTGGTACCTCAAATTTGATAAGATCATAAGGAGTTTTGGTTTTAAGGAAAATGAAGTTGATAACTGCATATATGTTAAGTTCAAAGGGAGTAAATTCACCATCTTAGTACTTTATGTGGATGACATCTTATTGGCCAGCAGTGATAAGGATATGTTGTTTGAGACCAAGAGATTTCTTTCATCTAATTTTAATATAAAAGATCTTGGTGATACCTCTTATGTTCTTGGCATTGAGATTCACCGAGATAGGTCCAAATGAATATTAGGTTTATCTCAGAAGGCATACATTGACAGAGTACTGAAGAGATACAATATGTATAAGTGCTCTGGCTTACCTGCTCTTGTTGTTAAGGGCGATAAGTTTGAGACATTTCAATATCCAAGGAACCAATATGAAAATGATCAGATGAAGTCGGTTCCTTATGCTCGGAAGCATTATGTATGCTCAAGTATGCACACACCCTGATTTAGCTTTTGTAACCGGGATGCTTGGCAGATATCAGTCAAATCCAGGACCGGACCACTGGAAAGCCGTTAAGAAAGCTTTGCGTTATATACAAGGCACTAAGCATTTCATGCTCACATATAAGTCTTCTGATAGCCTTGATATTATTGGTTATTCGGATTCAGATTTTGCGGGATGCGTTGATACTAAGAAATCCACGTCAGGTTATATCTTCACACTCGCTGGAGGAGCTATCTCGTGGAAAAGCTCCAAGCAAACCCTTACGTCATCTTCAGCAATGCAATCTGAGTTTGTGGTATGTTATAAGGCTACCGGGCAGACTGTATGGCTTAAAAACTTTATCCCGGAACTTAGAGTGGTAGATAGCATCTCTAAACCACTCACCTTATACTGTGATAACGAACCCGCAGTCATGTTGCCGGCATGGGCTTATTGAAAAGCCTCTGATTCTGGATAAAAGGATCTTAAAGCAAACGAACTACTATTAAGTATAATGAATATCCATTTCAAGATAGGATAGTACATTATAGGTACTAGGGCTGTATGACACTTCATTGGCCATGCAACACATTGCCTTGGTATGCTATTTTATTGAGAAAGGACTTATGATGTTAGCCTTAAGATCAAATGGGAGAATGTTGGGTTGATCTCGGCTAACAGCACCCCCGAGATTGCAGGGAGGCCACGCCTCCACTCGCGCCTTGATCGGAGGCGCAACCAACTGATTTGGTTTCGATCCCGGTCACCTAGCGTTACATAAAGCCAAAGGGGATTCGGCAGCTATGGTTCACGTGTTGTTCTAGGCCATGAAAATCCCGCACAGACCCGATCTCTCACGAGCGCTAAGGTGGACGAAGACCGAAGGCCACCTTCGTCCCCGTCCACGGCATCACCGCGCCGCCGACCACCTCCCTATGATATCTCCAAGTTCGGGTACGCTTCCTCTCTAAGTTTGTGCTTTGTGTATGTTTGAGCCTAGGGTTAATGCTATGATTCATGTTCGTGCTTAGATCCATCTAATGACTTCCACACATTCTCACACTAACTTATAAAATAACAACGACTTGACTTATAAAGACTTTGATAGTCGGTCTGTATAATATATGCTCTCATTTTCAAGCTGCTTTCTATTTCACCCAAATTACAGGAAAGGAGAATGTAGCTCGACAGCGCAATAAACAGGATAGAAATCGGGAGAAGAGGTGTAGAAATTGAATACGGGCTTTGTACCTATCCGGATGAGCTTTCCAAACAGATCATAAAGTGTCGAAGCAAGATTGGACTTTTAATTTCGCCTTGTTTTTGCCCTGGGAGGGGCGGGAGACGCATGCTTCACGAGCTGGCATATCTCACGTGGGGAACTAACTGCAGAACCGATGTGCCAAGAACGCAGCAGATAACAACATAAACATCGCGATTTCTTGCCTGTCGAATTTGCAACAACTTGAACAATAGCTGATCGTCAAGTGCCGTGCTCGCCTCTGCAAGCCAATTAGTGAGCTAGACACCGAACTCGTGACGGCAACTCGTGGGTAGTGCAGACCTGACAAAATTGCGAGACCAAACAGGTACTGCGTGAAAAATGATTGCGGATTTTTACTTGAGATCGCAGGAAACGGGAGAAACTATGAAACGTGGGCAGTGCCTGATCCCACGAGACACACGGCAGCCAGTGAACATGTGGCGGAAAGCATCAGCAAGTCCAAACACGAGAATACGAGATGCCGAACCATCAAGTATCCAACAGAGACAGCCAGGCAGCGTGGTCTGAGCTCACAACTTCTTATGGATATGTTTTTTTTTGGCTGCGACTTATGATTTTTTTCTGAAATTTTTGAATTTTGGCTGCTTACGATAGAGATTGCGGAGAAATAGATACTCGTTTGCAATTTTGGTTGTTGATATAGATATTAAGTTTTTAACGTGTACTATAGTTAACTTATAAATCCCATCTTGAAAAAAAATACTTCATTTAAAAGTTAAATACTGTAGCAAAAACTAAAAACCGCTTTTAGAAGCCCAAAAGAACAGGCCCACCATCACATCATAGCGAATGTTCTTCACCCGCAGCGCTGCACACCTCGTCCGGCTAATGGCCCATACAAGTCCAGGCCCAAAAATCCAAGCCCGTCTAATGGAAAATCGCATGCGCACGTGCCTTGGAACATTGAAGGCCCGCCCGGCCGAGCCCTCTCCCCGGCAGACAGGTGAACGTGACGAATAGCCCAGCAACACTAAATCGCCAATCCGGCAGTAAAAGGCCGAGAAAGCGAATCAGCCCAACCGCGGAGCCGGCTGGGAAAAGAAAACCCAGAGGCCCAGTGGCCCAAAAGCACCTCACGCCGAAACCACAAACCCCACCCGGCACCGCTCTCCAGCCTCTGCCTCGCCGGCGCCGTCGCCTCTCCTCCGCCGCTCACGGCGCGCCGCAGCCATGCTCCCCCTCGCCCGCGCCCTCCGGAGCCTCGGCCCGACCGCGGCCGATGGGCCCCTCCCGCTCCGCATCCTCCTCGCGCCGCTCTCCTCGAGGTCGGCCGCGCCGCCGGAGTACGAGATGCCGTCGGTGACGTGGGGCGTGATCCAGGGGCGCAAGGAGCGCCTCGTATCCCGCGTGCTGGCGCTTGACTTCCTCCGCTCCGCCGGCGTTTCCGACCCGGCGGGCGAGCTCGAGGCCGTCGAGCTCCCATCCTCCCTCGACGTGCTCCAGGAGCGCCTCGACTTCCTCCTCCGCCTCGGCCTGTCCACCGACGACCTCTCCGCGTACCCGCTCCTCCTCGCCTGCTCCCTTCGCAAGAATGTCATCCCCGTCCTCTCCTACCTCGAGAAGCTCGGGGTCACGCGCGCCCGCCTCGCCGCCTTCGTCCGCGCCTACCCCGCATGCCTCCGCGCCTCCGTCGCCGTCGACCTCGCCCCCATCGTCAAGTCCCTCCGCGGCCTCGACGTCGACCGCCAGGACCTCCCCGCGTTCTCGAGCGATTCCCCGACATCCTTGGCCTCAAGCCCGACGGCACCATCAACACCTCCGTCGCGTATCTTGTCGGCCTCGTCGGCGTCGCGTCACGCGACATCGGTCCCATGGTAACACAATTCCCTTTCTTCCTCGGTATGCGTGTCGGCACCACCATCAAGCCGTTCTGTGAGTACATCACTTCTCTCGGGCTGCCCATGCGGATCCTCGCGAGGATTATTGAGAAGCGGCCATACATTCTCGGCTATGATCTTGAGGAGACGGTCAAACCAAATGTCGAGGCATTGCTCAGCTTCGGCATTCGGAAGGAGGCGCTGCCACTGGTGATCGCACAATACCCACCTATTCTTGGGTTGCCTCTGAAAGTGAAGCTAGCGGCACAGCAGTACTTCTTCAACTTGAAGCTCAAAATCGACCCTGATGGATTTGCCCATGCTGTTGAGAAGTTGCCACAGCTTGTGAGCTTGCATCAGAATATGATACTGAAGCCCGTGGGGTTCCTCCGTGGACGGGGGATTACTGATGAGGATGTTGCGCGGATGTTGGTCCGGTGCCCACAGATTCTTTTGCTGCGGAATGAGCTTACGAAGAACATTTTTACTTCTTCAAGAGCGAGATGAAACGGCCGATAAGTGAATTGCTGGAGTACCCAGAGTATTTTACATACAGCTTGGAGTCAAGGATCAAGCCTAGGTACATGAGAGTTGCAAGTAAGGGGATTAGATGTACCTTGGATTGGTTTCTGAACTGTAGTGATCAGACGTTTGAGGAAAGGATGAGAGGGGATTTTATTGAAGGGGATGCACCTGGGCCTTCATTTACAATGGGTGGGAAGCTTCAGATGCCTGGCAGCCTGTTAGTGTCGGATGATGATAATGAGGATAGCGACGATGAGGTGCTGTATAGGCGGACAGTGATGCTCTAGTGAGTGTAATTTCTTCTTGTTGCTTTCCTTGAATAAAACTGTAGCACTCTAGCAGTTTGTGAATATTGACAGAATTACAAAAATTGACCATTTTTGTTTCAGATTTGGTAGAGGATAATCCCAGTGATCTTTCATGACGTGTTTCCGGCAGCATCATACAAGTAAGTGAGTTCTAATTTGCTAGTTTTTACATGCCATAGAGTATCTATTCTAGCCCTGATAATTTAAAAAGGAGTGACAAAAGATATATTTATTGATAACTGATACCATCCATGCTCAGTTAGTGATGCAGAACAGCCATCTGATCTTGTATATTTTGCTCAGCATAAATAGCCACAAGAAATTTTAAGCTGTTTCTTGCTGCCCCACTAAGCTAGAGGCGGAGGCACTATTGCAGGGAAGTAGATAACAGAACAGTATTGAGCAGTAGTCAGAAATGTGTAGGTAATAGTAAGCAGTTTTTGATACGCGGTTATTAAGAAATGATGGAGAACGGGATGAAACTAACCGTCCAGTGTCAATATACTTGAGGGGCTATCTTCAAGACAGTGTGTTTTACAATCGAACTTGTCTGTGATAAGAAGCAGTTCTCTGTTCTGTTGAGTAGAAAATAGTCAAATATTTTGTAACCATAAACCAAAATAATCTATACGTTATTGAAGTTACTTCTAGTTGTTTGCTTTATTTTGTTCAAGACTCCAAGGTTATACTATCACTATCAATTAATAGCACCATTGGTTATCTGCATTTGAAATTAAAATCGGTTAACTGTGCAGGCATCCTCACATGCTAGCTAAAAAGGCTTTGGCGTTAGATGGAACATTCTCTTGCCAACAGCCGAGGTCGTTGGAGCAGGGGAAAACTTTCTGTTTGAAAATAATTTCACTTGGCAGCAAATGGGACGAAATGGATGAAATTTCGTTCCAAAATTCGGACAAAATTTTCAAATGCGTTTATTTTTTTGCCGAATTTTGGCCAAAATTTCTAGCCAGGTCCAAATTCAAATGAAAACGAATTTATTTGACCGGATTGGACTTATTTCGGAGGATACCGAAATGGACGAAAAGAACGAAATTTCAAGGAAATTTCGCCAAAATTTTGAACCCTGCATCAGTGTGCTGGCATAAGCAACATCTCGAAGGCATTTTCAAAGAAACGAGATGTACTCATGTAGAGCCTTTGATCGTGCCCCTTCAGACAAAAACGGGATATTTGTAGATCATTTAAGCCGAAGATCAAAGAGCTACTGAAGTAAAACGGAAATAGTGTGCTAGTGATGAAAATCTTGTACCACTGAAAAAAATTCGTTGATTGTCGCAGTAGCGTATCACACACAATAGAATTCATATTTTTGTAACATACTAACATGTACACTATCTACTGTCTGTAACTCAAATGCTCAGCGTAACTTTTGCCCAATGAACTAGCACGGCGTGTACAGCTCACATTTGTCTTGCATCTAACCATCTTGCCATAGCTAATTGATTAGCATGTCGATAAGTCTGTGTTAGCCATGCCGCGCTGGGCGTTGGATGAGTTTATCAACATTATCTTTTAAATGGTGAATGATCACCACATAACAACTTACATCATACTTGCTCCTCTTGCAGCCACCCAGTACTAAAAATCTTCACTCTGGACATTAAAAGATAAAGTCCAGATGGATCACGGTGGCGCGCGGCGCGCGGAGACCTTGATTTTTACCATAGGCGTTGCACTCAAGGTAACCCCTAGCGTTGTACTCCTCCAGTGCATCGGCCACGGGCGCCTTCACCTTGGCATACATCTCAGTTGCAAGACGATTCATCTTCCTGATCTCCTCGGCTTGGGAATCCGAAAAGAAGGGCTCACGCAGAAACCACTCAGGGATCGGGCGGAAGTTGTGCTTCATGAAAGCTCTGAGCTTGTTGATCCTCGCCTTCCACACCCGGCTGGGCTCCGCCTCCGCGTGCGGCTGTAGATCATCAACGGGAAATGATGGGTCTGTTAATATTAACTTTTGCTGATGATTTTTTGTTTTAGCTTATAAATAGTAACAGCTTTAGAGAAGTTTTACAGAGAGAGATACTTGCGTGCGATTTTGATGAATATAAATGAAGTCACTATAGTATCTACTATAATCGACTAGTGTATCTCACTTTGAAAAGACACACCATTTGAAACTTAGTTACTATAGAAAAACCATTTATTATAAAAATTGATATTATAATCGACTAGTATATCTCACTTTGAAAAGACATACCATTTGTTCTTGGTGTTCACAGGTGCTCTTGACCAGAGCTCTCGTTGGTCTTGTGCGGCGTCCACTCGACTCTCGGCTTCTACTTCGACTACTTGAGGTGGAAGTGTGGCATTATATCTCCGATTGCCATCATCTCTTTGCTCGGCACAGCGGGATGCTTGGTTTTCTGGGACAGCGCTATGTGTATGCCTTGCCTTGTTCGGTTTCTTCACAGTGATTTTGAGTATCACCGTCATTGTGAGTATACTGGCTGTTGGTTCTTTGCAATTTTGTGATCTGCTTCATATATCTATGAGTCATCACTAGTTGGGAAAATTGCAAAGAAGATTTTGTGGGCTGATTGCTCGGTGACGAAATGACATAAACTGAAATTATATATGATCTTGTATATAGATTTGATCTTGAGCTATATGCTGAATTGCTATTTTCCATACTCCGATCATTGATATCTTTGTGTATTACTTGCTGCTCATTGATCCTGTGCTGTGTGATCCTTTGTTCGGTCGCTGTAGTTGATCAACAAGTTATGCTATGCTGACGTAATCAATATTGTTCTTATCCAGTGAATGTTAATTGATTATTGTGATCTTATTTAATGTTCAGCAAGTTATAATCATGATCTGCTAGTTTCTTTAATAGCAAAATTTGATTTAAGCTCAAGATCGAATGTATAAGCGGACATATATAATTAATATTGCATTTTGTCATGGCGGAGACGTCCAAGAGTGGATCTTGTACAACTAGCCTTCTAAGAGCAATTAATAACGTTCAAATTGTTGATAATATGCTAAATTTGGTCATACATGTTATGCTTTTGTTTAGATCAGCATTCTGGTGCAATGTCTTAAATTGTATACATGTGTATATGCTAATTGTAGACTCTTACATGGTATATTTGTTGGGCGTATGTTTCAATGACTTAAAGAGTTCACATGATTTTATGTTGATTAAGTCATTTATATGCTTGCTATATCATACTTGTGTCTTTATTAAATATGTTAGAATTAAATCTAAATATATACTTATACCACATTATTTACAATAGTATTCCCCTTGGACCTTCTCATGGCCTCCTTCAGCTCCCTGTCATTCTTTGCGATCACTTGATTGGCCCGCCTGATCTCCTCGACGTACTCTGGCACCAAGGACAAGCGCAGGAGCCTCTCAGGGACATCGATGGTCTCTTCCTACATGAACGCTCTGTGCGACTGGATCTCCTCATGCGACAGCAGCCGGGTTCTTCATCTTCGCATCCTCATGCGCCGTCGGACGAGGCTTCGCCTCCTCAACCGATGGCTTCCCCTTCCCCATCCGACGGGATCCTCTCCAGCTCCTCCGGATCGTGGCACTCATGGATCTGCAGCTTCCCCATCTCCTCTTCTTGCGTCATCACCTTCACCGTCCTCGGACCCACGACCTCCGTCCTGTGCACCTGTATGTATCCGCCACTTCCCCTTCCCATTCGCCGCACCCCCCTCAATGGCTGACTCTCCTAGTCTCCTCAGTTATCACCACTCGATGCGATGACGTCTTTCTCGTACAAGGTTATTAAACCCGGTTTTGAATTTTTAATGGTCTGGTAGTTATTTCATCGTTTGGGACTCTTGTTCTCAAGAGTCAAGACTCATAAAACCTCTCGATAGGACAAGCCAAGCAAAAGCCAAAATGTACGCATGTAATACATTAAAAATATTCTGTAACTTCTCTTGTATAAAGTGATTTTGCCGAATGTACGTTAGTATTTTTCCCGCAAGAGTTTTCTGTTATGAATATTGTGTATGCATTCATTATGAGGCCAATAAGTCAGTATATATACACGTATAGATATATCATATATACAAATAACCCCTTATACAACAGAGAAAAATACATAGGTATAGCACACATCTAGTATTTTCCACGTTAAATCTTTATCTTATATTCTTAATTATTCTTTATTGTTTCATCAAATACTCACCGACATTCCCACCGTGAGCGACTACTGGGCGTGGCTCAGGCGCTCACTGGACTGCAGCACTGGCCAATCGATTCACGAGGCGTGCCGCGTGCGTTGTATCGATGGCTTTCGAGGCACAACCGGCTCCGTCAGGGACAAGCTAGATGGCGCGCGGCCGTGGTTCACCGACGATTCCTGTCATGAGGTATTCTTTAGGCCCATGCAAATTAAAGCAGCAAATGGATAGCTACATTGCCTAGCTCCGAGCATCTGCCTATCCAAAGCGCTGTGTAGGAAAGCAGCAACAACGCAGACAGCATTCTTTGCACAAGCATCATAGATTCTTAGGTAAGGCTAGGATCGATCAGTGCTCATCGCATTGTGGCACCCCGTTCGTTCGGTTGAGCTGAAAAGCTATGGTTTATGACTGAAATTGCACTGTAGCGTCTGAATTTTCACTGTAGCTGAAGGTGATTTATTTAGCGTAATTAAATTAAAAAAATTAAAAAATAGAAAAAATATGCTAGCTCATCGCAGACAACGCAAATGAATACAGGAAAAAAATCGGCAAAAAATCTAAAAAAGCCAAAAAGTTCAAAAAAAAGACGAAATTTATGAATAATAAAAAATAAACTAGAAACTGAAACCGAAACGAGCAGAGACTGGCATGAATTTACTTCATGGCAATCTTAATTTCAGATCAGAAACAAAGGTAGATAAGGAGCCATGATGAGCTCGCTGTATGTGCTCAGTATTTCTTCTGCAGTACGTCTGCACCGAGTATTTCTTCTGGGTATTTTCTATCTGACCTGCAGTGGTAGTTGATCTCCACAAATGTTCACATGACTGCGGATGTTACACAGGTAATGAACGGAGACATTGTATAACTCAGCCAGTTAATTAATCGTCAGATTAGCACTGAGATCACACATCAAGAACTCAAGATCAGTCAATCAAGTCGTCGGATTAGAACCAAAATCATGAGCTAAGCCACCAACAGAACAAAAGTTTCCATGAACGGCGTGTTAGCAGAGGACAAGAGGACAGAAACAAATCTTTGATCTGCTTTTCCCCCTTAACCTTTTCCTTTTTTTTATTCATTAGTGTTCACCGTTTTGTGAGAACACCTAACCAGGACCATTCATTGATCCACGTCTCCATGTGCTTGCATTGCCCACAATCCAACCATGCAATGTTCTAACGTCTAACGTTAAAGAAATAGCAGTTACATAGACGCATTTGACGTTCGAACGAGTAAAATGGATATATATACTATCATACTAGCAGTGATGAGGCGTTTATTGGATGGCCAGTCGTGGATGGATGGGCATTCAATCCTACAGTTAGAACTTGGAACGTGAATTAGCTAGTCCCATCAACCTTGTATACTTACCATTGATTTCTTGTCTTCTGCTGACGAATGGACCCGTATGGTCAGCACTGTATATCATTGTAAAAAATGTTGTTCTGTGATAATATAGTATAAAATACGTATGATTTCTTAAAATATGGTAAAAATATGTTCTCTAATAATCTATACAAAATACGTGTGGTTCCAAGAAATTTACTCATCATCGTCATACTATCAAACTCGTAAAATGTCTCGTCTACGCTCTCATTGGACCCCTTGATTCGCGATGAATCACTAGTAGTTACTCGTTCCAGTCATACAAGAGTGTCGTCCAAGAATACATGTAGTTAAACCCTATTAATTTTGAACAAATATATTATTCGAAGCAGTTTGAATATATGAATATGATACAAATGAATTTGCCATGAAGATACTTTTATAATATTTTAGTTTTTTATAGTTTTTCTAATATATGGTAAAAGGATTTTATGATCAAAGGAGCGTCTTTTTTACTTAAAAAAAATAAAAGAGTTTTTTTGACCGGAGGGAGCCGTAGTAATCAACGACATGGCCGACAATCCAAAGTGTCGCTCTAGCTATAAAAAGGCCTTAATTGCTGATGTGCTTGTAACTTGTAAGCTGTACGCCTGTGTCCATGAACCTATCAACCCAATGCTCAACCACTGAGACTTGCACCTAGCTAGATCAACACACCACACATCTAGGACAATGGAAACGCATGGCAGGGCAAGCTCACGAGGGGGGCAAGGCAGGAGGAGAGTAGCCGTCGTAGCATGGTCTTGCGCCGTAGCCATGGTGCTAGCTCTCGCGACACTGGTATTTCTTGCAGCCAGAAAGCAAGAAGAAACGGCACGGAAGGGCAATGTGGCCGTCGTCTCGAGGATTGCCACCTCGGCGGCGGCGGGGCCGCAGCCGTCAAGCATGAATGTCACGGTCATATGCTTGTCGACGCCGTACCCGAGCGCGTGCGAGACCGCGCTCTCGTCGGCGGCGGCGCGGTCGGCCAAGGACCCTTTCGCCGCGTCTGTGCAGTTCGCGATGACCAGGACCGCGTCGGCGCGAGAGCTGGCGCGCAATCTCTCGGTGTCGTCCGCGCGCCGGGGCGCGCCGCCCATTCCGCCCTCGGGCATGGACGACTGTGCGGAGCTGCTCGACATCAGTCTCGGCCAGCTCAGCGACGCGCTCGCCGGCTCCGCGGACGCGGCCGGCGTGACGACGTGGCTCAGCGCCGCGCTGACGAACCAGGGCACGTGCGGCGACAGCCTCGCCACCGTGCCGGCCTCCGCGGGACGCGAGGCCGTGCACGCGCGGGTCAGCGAGCTCGTGCAGTTCATCGGCACGGCGCTGGCGCTGCACACGAAGCTCAAGGGCGGGGGCGAGAACCTACCATCGGCCGCCGCCCCCACGCCGTCGTCACCAACACCAAGCCGCACGTTCCCGTCGTGGGTGTCCGGACACGACAGACATCTCCTGGAATCCCCCGCGGGCAGCGTCACGCCGGACGCCGTGGTGTCACTGGACGGCAGCGGGACGCACAGAAGCATCGGCGAGGCGATCGCGGTCGTGACGGCGCCGGTGGGCTCGAAGGCGAGCGGCGTTCGCGGAGGAGGAGGAGGGAGGAAGGTGATTTACGTGAAGGCCGGGCGGTACGAGGAGAGCGTGAGCATCTCGAGCAAGCAGAAGAACGTGATGCTGATGGGCGACGGCAAGGGGAAGACGGTCATCGTCGGCCACAAGAGCGCCGCCGATGGCTCCACCACCTATGCCTCCGCCACCGTCGGTACGCGCGTATTTGACACACGTACAAAACCGTGCATACGTGATTGACATGCGTACACCTACGCGAATTATGTATAAACACACGCGATCGTGTAGGCCAAAGTGTACGTTCTTATGCACTGACCACTGAATTAAAACTATAGGGTACGTATTGGCCAGCTATCTTGTACGTAGGCTAATGCACGCATGTGTTATTACACACTATTTCGATGCGGGCTCAGTTGTTTTTAGTCTTCTAGCCCAACAAAATTTGCTGAAGATACGAGTTCTACTAGTATTTTGTGGGGTGTGTATAGGGATCATTCGGATGTTTTCTTTCTAATAATTATTTAAATTTCGGACCGTTGGAGGAGGCGGAGAGAATTCATGAAATCCAACGGTCACAAATCTGGATGATAGTTAAAAAGAAAATATTCGGATGATGTTTATCAATACCCTATTTGTGAGTAAGATTAACTCTGTAGAAACATTCCGTGTTATATTTAGAGAGTTTTATCCTTGTAAATTAATTAGTCTTTCCTCTCTCAATAGTTCTGTTATCCCAGTCTAAATTCTATCTACAACAAGAAGAGAAGCTTCCAATTTTCCCAGGTGTAATTATTTATGGCCCTGATTAATATCGCAAGGACGAACGTTAAGCACTACTACAAAAGCGATATATATTGATCTTCTTTTCCTTCCCTCTTTAATTTTGTTGCAACCCTATCTTTTTCACATTTAAAGAGATTTAGCCTTGAAGAGGAGTCATGGAGTTATCACTCTGCCATGCATCTGCTACGCAAAAGCTTAAAGCAACAAATTAAATGGTGCAATTGGCCTACTCCGATAAATGTAAAGGTATAAGCAAGCCAAAGATGCCAATGACAGTTCATGGTTCGATTTGGTCGTTAGATGCATGCGCTTTTTTCTAGCCTTTATCTTATCGCCATCTCATCTAAACGTAGCAAGCACTATGCATAGTAGCATACATGGGAACCGTCAAATGCAAACGATAGCGATGTTTCACTTGCCATTGTCACACACCTTTTTTTTTTCTTTCAGTTGTGCTCGACAGTACACTCCCATTATCTGTTGCAGAAGCAGAACCGCGTCTTTACCAGTAACGTTTCTGCGATTGTACATGTTACAGCTGCAATGGGTTCCGGGTTCATAGCCAAGGGCCTGACCATCGTCAACAGCGCCGGGCCGGGCAAGGGCCAGGCCGTCGCGCTGCGCGTCGGCGGGGACCTCTCCGTCGTGTACCAGTGCGACATCCAGGCGTACCAGGACACGCTCTACACGCACTCCAACCGGCAGTTCTACGCCGAGGACGACATCTCCGGCTCGGTGGACTTCATCTTCGGCAACTCCGCCGTGGTCATCCAAAGCTGTAACATCCAACCAAGGAGGCCCAGCCCGGGCCAGAAGGACACGATCACGGCCCAGGGCCGGACCGACCCGAACCAGAACACAGGCATCTCCATCGACAAGTGTCGGATCACCGGCACGTCGGATCTCGGCGCCACACCCGTGTATCTAGGCCGTCCGTGGCAGAAGTACTCACGGACGGTCGTGATTGAGAGCTTTCTCGACCGTTCGATCATGCCAGCAGGGTGGATGGAGTGGTCGGGCCAATTCGCGTTGGACACGCTGTACTACGGGGAGTACGGTAACACCGGGCCTGGTGCGGGGACAAGCGGGCGGGTGAAGTGGAGCGGTGTGCACACGTCACTGTCCACCGTGGACGCTGCGAGGTTTACCGTGGGGAATTTCATCTTGGGTGATTCATGGTTGGGTGGCGCTGGTGTGAGGTACACTTCGGGGTTATAACGAAGATATATAGTGTTGTATTTGGTGTGCCTCATTGATCAGTTTGGATTGTACGGTACATACTACGTGGGACAAAACTAAATGTAAGAATGGGCTCAGTATATCTTAACAATAAAGTGGACGCTGCTCAACTGCCAAGCTAAGTACTAATCTTTGTGGTCCAACATATGTTGGATGCTTCACCACTTTGGTCTTATATACGTATTCACCACTTGATGTTATACGTGTCCCTTATCATACTCTTCGGTGTGTTGTTCTAAAAAAAATAACAGATGTGTTGAGCTCAGTTACTCAATTACAATGCTTCTTATGTACAAGTGATTAAAATCCTTTGCCCACTCCATGTGGCACACCAATCTGAATCCTTCACAAGCACTGAAATCCTAGTGCAGGTATACAGATTGATACTCCAAACGAACATTTCACCTCATTTATCAGAAAGAAATGGCGATGAATGCAATCATTCTACCGATATGACCGGAAGAACCGAGAGCTCAGCTTATTCTTGTAGTTATTCTTACATGGCTGAATTCCAGACAGCTACTCTTGCTGTCTTGCATGATCACTTCGTCAGTTCCTCATTTCAGAACTGCCTCATTTCATCATTCTTGAGCAGCAGAGCGTCGACGTCTTCGAAGACTCGAAGCGTCGACAGCTCGACGAAATCGGAGACCTGAATCCCCATAGGCCTGCATAACAATTCACAACACAAAAGGAAGTCTGAAAAGGCATTCTTGTCTGAATATTTTTCTGCAAGAAAATGAAGTAAGATGCTTCTTTGGCTTACTAGTTACTACCATGGAAAGCAGGCCTTCTCCGGCAGCCGCATCCCGAACCTTGACCCTTCGTCCGTTCGTCGTACCCTTCACAGATCACCTCTCCCTTGTCATCTCTGTAGCACACTACCCCTCTCACCTGGTCTTCAAACACCTGAACAATTGCAACAATTTGGCACAAGGGATTTACTCCGGTTCATGCATGTAGCAGCCTGTAGCAGCATGCAGCAGCCTGTAAATGAGATGTATGAACTTACCATCCTGATAGATGTTGCAGGTTTGGAGAGGTGTGCATTGCAGCTGCAGCTGTGCACTGGAGTGCTGAACCTTAAGGCTGACTTCCTTGCGCCAAATCTTGGGATGGCAATGGAAGGAGGGTGTTGGCAAGAGCTCCTAACCGCCATTCTGTTCTTGGTGGGAGACCTTGCTAGTTTTGGAAGGAGAAAGGTGGTGATTGGTGAACTGGTTACCATAGGAGCGGGAGATTGGAGCATTTGCCCCATACATAAACATGGAATTTGATGATTTGCCCCATTTGTCTCATTGACATGTGGGCCTTGGACCCACATGTCATTGAGACATCACAGGGCAAATCATCAAATGCAATGAAAGGTGTGGCAAAAGATCAATTACCTCATTGGTTTATTGGTTGCTACTGAACAAGATGGCATTTTTATACCTTCAAAAAGATGGCATTTTTATATGCATGGCTGCTATATCCACAAGCAATGCTCACAAAGGGTGAATATGGGCAGGGCTAGGGCATTTGTGAATCCTGTTAGTTCATGTTATGATTTGTTTACAGTGTTCATTTGCTAGTGAAATATTTTTATTTTATGAATTAATATTGGACCCACAGTTTTTTTATAAACAGGTGTGACGACTAAACTATGAAAATTGTGGAAAATATTAAAAAAGGAGGTGCATTCAAATATTGACCTGGCATAGGTTTAGCAGACCTTCTAAGGTTCATTTAGCCTTGTTCTTTCATTAGTCAGGATCTATTGTCCCAGCTTATCTTGCCTCCTTTTGGGATGGTGGGCCCAGCCCATCCCGTCATTAGACATTATCCTCATTATTGTTAACACTTTTCTCCAATTCAGAGAACCGACAGACCCTTATCTGGTGATGTGGTACACTAGCAAAACAATTAGATTTCGATTACTAATAGTGGGCAACTGGGCGAATATCTTGTCGTTTTAAGCATTTCTGCAATTGACATCATTAAGTGATTCTAAAAATAACTAGCATTATTATGTACTTACATATGTGACTATACACATAAGTAAATAATAATAGAGTAATAATAAGCATGTACTTCACCATATTAGTTTTCTCTACACCCGCAAATTGGCATCCTCAACAAACATATTCTTTTTCTGCATCATGTGGCGGCTATTAATCTTCTCATGCAGTAAGATCCAAACAAAGACTCTATACTTAAGCATGCATTTATTTTCCCAAACCCTGTAGAAGATAGGTGAAGTTAGATGAGATCCTAAAAGTGCTAAATACATCTTTTTGTGGAGAATGAAGCTGAGTTCCAGATAAATGTACAAATATCCTTCATATTAGATAAATCTACCATAGATAATCTAGCTCTTAGATCTTGAATTTGAAATGAAGCCACCTTAGCTAGAGGGAAGAAGAAAGGCAGAGCAATATCCTCTAGAGATAGAGCATCAACCACTCTTAGGTTCTTATTTTTAGCATGAGAGTAAAGGTGAGGGCAGTCTTCTTTCAACACTGAGTTAAGCCACAAATCTTCCCGAAATAAAATAGAACCACCATCATTCAATTCAAGCACCGCCATTGCTTTGAACCAAAGAAGTTGGTTTAAAACATCATTCCACCAAAAAGAGTCCTTGAAACTCCCTTCTACAGGGACTGATGTAGATAGTATCTTTTCCACCAAAAATTCACCAAAGGAATTTCTCTGTGGTTGAAAAATTTATGGATTGCTTTTGCATGTAAGGCCTCATTTTATCTCTTAATGTTAAGAATACCAAGACCTCTAGCTTTTTTAGGTGTGCAAACTGTTTTCCAAGACACCAAGCAAGAACCACCATGAATGTTAGTCACCTTTCCAGAAAAAGCCCTTTTGACTTTGTCAATCATACTCACCACTTTAGTTGGTAACATGAGTCGGTAGCATGAAAGTACTCATATAGAAAATATGCTGCGAAGTTAAAATAGAATAACTAGTGTAAGTCTACCCGCTCTCGATAGTTTTGAGACTACCCATGCCGATAATCTGCTAGATATTTTATCAAATTTTTAAGAAGTCTCTTCAGCTGTCATGAACTATGGAAAGTTTCTATTTGAGAGGATAAATTATGGAGAAGATGGTGCCGATCCTGTGACCACCACTGGAATTTCGGCCAGTCTGGCACACTAGTTAGGCTAGCCAACCGGTGGCTAGCCCATGTGTTTTCCCATCTCCTGGAGGCTAGACCGCTGTAGCAGCCACGAGACTGGACAAAAGGCAAAGCCAAACAGGACAGTACTTCACCAGCAGTAGCCAGCTGGGCCAAGGGTCATGTTCTTCGCTTCAGCGTAGGCGTGCACGAACGAACGAGCCATCCGGCATCTACCGCATGGTCGACACACGCGCGCGGCGTAGCAACTCCGCTGATGATGTCGGTGTGGCATGGCACGACGCAGCACGCATTCCTAGATTCCACGACACTTCGAGCACGATACTTTAACCATAACGTTTTGAGCATGACACTTTGATCACGACGTTTCGACTATAACTAGATAGACACCTCGTGTGGCCGGATGCCATACTAGACACTCACGTGGTAGGGGACTGTGCCAGCAAGGGGTGCCGCGTTACGTGCTTTGTGCGGTGGATGGCCACGTGAAAGGATCGAAGGAGGAATTTTATGGAAGAAGAGTAAAAGAGGAAATTTCTCCAGACCAAAAATGACCACTCCTCAACAAATACAGTGGCTAATGAGTGCAGGCATGTACTACAGCTAAACTATCCGGCACCAGCGTACATGCGAATCAATCAGAATGGGAGCACTTTTTCGCCCCCGGTTAATAAATCAGTGTGTTTGGGCTCTTTCCGTGCGTCGGTGCATCGAAATCAGAATGGGATCCCATCTGCAGCGCGTCGATCAGGTTTGCATTGGAAAGTGATGTACTCCGTACTTGACTTTTCAATTTTCAGAGGTTGTCGTGTACAGCGAAGAGCAAAGCCCTCGAGTTGCAGGGGAATCTACTCCCTCCCGTACGATGCAGCCTACTGCAGCTAGTACAGGGGGAAAAAACGTTCCCTGTATTACGTTCTTGCCAGATCCCACGCCACCGTCAAAAAGGTCTCTTTTTTTTTTCTCCAACCGTGCATGCTTTTGTTTCGTAACAATGTACTACAGGCTATTTAGCCCTTCTTACTAGCGTGCCGTTCGATTAGACTAAAATAAAATAATTTATAGTTAAAATTATACTGTACCTAACTGAATTTATACTGTAGCTGATGATGGCTTATTTATTGTAACTTAATTAAAAAAATAATAGAAAAAACAGGTTAACCCATCAGGAACAATGCTAACGAATACAGGAAAAAAGAACCGACAAAAAAGCTAAAAAAACCAAAAAGCTAGCAAAAGACGAAATTTAAGAATAGTAAAATATAAATCAGAAGTCATAAGCTCAAGCCGAAATGAGCGGGACCTAAATCTTCTGCTTTTAACTTCTCTATTCTCTTACTTTTATCTTTTTTTGATGGTATGGTTTTTTGGGGTTTTTTTACCTTTTTACTTGGTATGGTTTTTTGGTCTTTTTTTTACCTTTTTTCTTTATTTTTTTTTCACTATCTGTGATAATATAACTTTTTTTATTTTTTCAATTTAATTACACTAAAAAGTTACCAATATCTACAGTATATTTTCAGGCGCTACAATGCAAAATATATGACTTTTAAGCCCAAATGAGCATCACCTTAGACATTGTCATTATATATTTTTCAATTATAAGATATACCTTTAAAGTTTTGGTTTCGATATATGCCACCACACATGTTTTCGTAATAGTGTATCTCTAATTTTTCTTACTTAGCAGTGGCATATATTAGGCCCCGCTTCAAACGGTTTCGGCTTTTTTAAGCAAAAAATAATTTGGAACATGTCACCTTCTAATTTTATTTTATTTTTGTTTTTTTCATGAAGATATAACAATGTTTTGTTTTTTTTTCTTATTTTTCTAATTTTTTTAATTGAATGACTCAGAAAAAACTAATAGTCGCTACAATGTAATTTCAGCCATCAATCAGAAACCATAGCCAAAAGCCGGTTAGAGTGGCCCTTTAAAGCTGAAATTTTATAGTGGTATATCTTAAAACCGAGAACTTTACGGCGACAACTAACTATGCACTTCCAACCTAATGATACCACTTACCAGTCCCCATATGTGGTATGCTTAGAAAGGAAGCACCACTACAACGAATAACATATAATGGAAATGCTAGTCGTAGTACTCCACTACTTTATTCCCCAGCAATATGATTAGTGTTAGTTTCTAAGACTCCATTTCAAACGGTTTTATCTTCTGACTTTTGGCTTCCTAATTTTATCTTTTTTTTGGCCTTTTTAGCATTTTGGGGGGCATTTTTGCTTTCTCTTTTTTCTTCTTATTCATTTGCATTATCCACGACAATATAACTTTTTTTATTTTTTAAATTTAATTACTCAACGAAAATCTAACAGTCACTATAATGTATTTTTAACCGCTACAATATAAAAAGTCAAAAGCCACAGTTTATAATACAGCACAGAACACACCAGGATTTTCTTTAAAAAGAAAAAGGATCGCACCAACCGCTTGGTGAGTGTACGTCCTGCAGTGAGTTAGCTGCAGCACGCACGCACCCTGAAAGAAATCTCGCGCAATCGCCGCTAGTTGCCAAAAAAAAAAAAAATACAAGCACTAGGCTAGTAGCGTTCATAGGTTGTTGCACCGCGCTCTTGTCTGTCAAAAATGGAGGGCCCAAAGATGTCGACGGCACGAGCCGGCTAGCTTGCCAACCGCCACCTTTTTCCTAGAAAGAACCAAATTGAAGCCTGGTTGCTCACCTAAGAAATTGCATCAGGTTTTGTAGTAGTCATGCTGCACAAGCGGTCATATGCTGAACGGCTGTCTTAGAACGGTTCTAGCACGTAGAAATTAGGGAAGAGCGCGGTGCATGAAGGAAGAAAATGAAGCACAGCACATGCATGTGTGCTCCAGACTTATTTGACGATTATTTTCGTGGAGAAGTGAGAGCCAAATGGACTAGAAGCAAATGTCGCTTTATGTAGGAGCTAGCTATATGACATGGCCAAGCACACAAAATGGTTGAGAAAGCAAGTGCATTACACGTCAGACAGGTAGACAAGGTAAGGTAAGGAACTAAGGCCCTACTTCAACGAGTTTCTGTTTCTATCTTTTAACTTTTTAATTTTATTTTTTAGGTTTTTTTTCTTTTATTCTCTTGTATTATCTGTGATCATATAATTTTTTATTTTTAAATTTTAATTATGTTAAAAAAGCTAACAACAGCATAATATTTTTTTTAATAGTGTAAAAAAAGCTAAAAATCTAAATTTATAAGTCTAAATAAAACACCACAAAAACGTGTTCTGCCTAAATAGCTGGCTTCAACGATTGACTGCCCTGTTTGGTAAAAAGACAAGGAAGCACACGACTGACTGCCCGGTCAAAAACTAATTAGGCGAGAGCGAGACACTGCATTGACTACAACGAATAAAAGGGATGGGTAACAAGTCGCAGTTCTAGACTAGTTGCTGATGAATACACGGGGGGTAATAAAACAAATTAGTTAATGTCGTCTCAACCACCGCGGATTCCTATTCATCAGAGGAAAGCTTCGCAAGTTGTGTCGCAAAATCTACAGTTAAAAACGTTGCTCACGGACACCTTGTCCCGTGTGAAACACCAGAAGGAGAGAAGTTACTGTAGAAAGAAAGGGTGATTAATGGCGTCTACGTCACCTTTTGGGCCTTTTCTTAGCAGCCCATATCGGCACCAGATGCTACTCAAGAGGAGAGAACGTGCGGAAATGGACAGATGGCCCGCTCCAACTAGTTTAAGTCGTTGGTTATGGTTTTTAGTTAAAATTATACTATAGTTATCGATAGTTTTTCTTAAAAAATACGTTATATCGTTACGGATAATATAAATAGATAATAGAAAAAACAAAAAATAAAAACATTTTAAAAAATTGAAATTAAAACTGACGTATTTTAAATAATTTTTAGATTAAATAAGTTGAAATTAGCTAGAAACGAAAGACGTCTAGAGCTCGGAAAAAAACGGTGGCAATACGAGTACGAGATGGCTGGCCTCATTGGGCTACAGGGTGGCAACAGCAGCGAGAGATATATATCTGCATGGTTTCAAGTGGACAACTGGTCAACACTTGACTGTAGAATGGTTACTGCTAATTTTACGTACTAGTCCAATTGATTATCACGACTTGTTTCGGAGAGATCACGGTCGTGGGCTTTGACTGCACCGTAGGGCACAATTATGACAAATCGACGCTTTGTACAGTGCTACTCACTAACAAGAAATTCGACGGCTCGTGTAGTAGAACGGGAAAAATTCGACTTGAGAGCATTGGTAATTTCTAACCCCGCAGGCCAATTCCGAGCGTAAATTTTGATCACCATTTCTAGTTGCATTCTTACCGCGGGGTGAGAGATGCTCTTTTCGGCTTATGATTTATGATTACATAATATATTTTTAAATTTGTGAGAGAGAGAGTGAAATAATAAACTCGAGTGCGGTTTGATCGATATAAATGAAATCGTTATAGTATATACTACAATATTTTATTTAAAACTAGCTACTATAAAAAATTAAAAAATAGCTTTTAAAAGTTAAAAAGAAGAGACACAATGGTTTGTAGTCCCGGTTTTTAGCTTATTGTTTCCTCCGAACAAACAAACAAACGATTTCTTCGTTACTTTTAAATACAGCTTATCAAGATATTATTTTTAAAATGGTTTATAATCATTCTATTTATTAACATTAACACTCTCTCGCTAAGATTTAAACTAAAATTAGCTGTAACCGAACAGAGAGCCCACTGCATAACCCAGCCACGTGCATCATGCATCCAATACCTGAGGGACAGATTCGCAAAAATCTTCTTCTCTCAAGGGGTAAACGTGCAAATTGCCCAAAGGCAACAATCTTTGCACCTTCCCCTGCACGCGTCCACCGGCTGACGCAGTGGCCCCACCACGCGTCCTAACCCGTACGCGTCCACCTCATATATATTTTCGAGCCCACCCAGCCGCTCCAATATTTGTCCAAGTAAAACTCGTTTTACCATTTCGCTCTTACACAAGTTACTGCTCATTCCGTTCGGACGCGGCGGTGAAGCTCCCGACGACGAGCCATGTGCGGCGGCGCCATCCTCTCGAACCTCAAGGAGCCGGCGGTGTCGCGCCGGCTGACCGAGGGTTCCCTGTGGCCCGAGAAGAAGAAGCCCAGGAGGGGCCGCGGCGGAAGGAGGTACCTTGCGGGGTTCGTGGAGGACGACGATGAGGACTTCGAGGCCGACTTCGAGGAGTTCGAGGGGGACTCCGGGGAATCGGATTTGGAGTTCGGGGAGGAGGAGGAGGACGACGTCGTCGAGATCAAGCCCTCCGCCGTCAAGAGGGCCTTCTCCAGAGGTATGGGCGTTGCTGGGAGTGACTTAATTTTTGCGCTTGTTTGTACTTTTGGTGCTCGATTTGCTGTAGGAGATCGGAATTTGTGGTGGTTGATTGGGAAATTTTGGGGGTTTGGGAGGTGGATTCGGGTTTGAGGCTGCTCGGTGGTTGGATTGTTGAGGAAGAGAAATTTTGAGGGATTGGTGTTGAAAGGTTGAATTTGGGGGGTGCTATTCCTGTCTGTTTGGGATTTGGGGGCGGATTGGATGGGCTGGTGTGGTCTGATTTGGGATAAAGGTTAGGGCTTTTCTTCTATGTTTCGTTATGATTCTGAGATGATGAGCTTTGTAGGATGTTTGGGGGGCTCTATTTCCAGAGATTTTAGAGAAGCGATTTCGGTTGTTAGGTTGTTCGATCTGGAAATTTCTACCTTTTATGTGCTTGGATGGTGATTCATATGATTACTTTTTAGTCCAAGGAGTTGAATCCGCAGAGAAGGGGCAAGTTTTCTCCGTTTTGCTTGGAGGTCTCCGCCTTTTGAATTGTTACTTGTATATGGAATGTACCCCCTTGTTAGATGGTTGTAGATTTGCGTGAGGACTTTTCTAGACTTGGTCCATATCTTAGTCTAAAGGATTATTATGGTGTTGACTGTTGAGTCATACATAAACCTTAAGCATATAGTAGCTCCTAGATTGTTTGGTCTTCCGGGTGACTGCTGTAGGGCTGTTTCTTTCAATCGATATGTCATGCTTTGTGGAAGAGTTTTTGTTGTTCTTGTTTTGCTTGGATTATACCAGACAATTATTTGATTTGTTTCTTCATGAGAACATTGCTGTTATTCGAAATCTATGTTTTATGAAACTTAGATGACAGAACATTTCGAAGTATTGATCTCGCAACAATGGATTGCATGCACCTGATGTTTCAGGAGGCTCCTATCGATAGATGCAGTCGAGTCTTGCGGGGTTGGTGCCTCTGAGTAAATTGTCCAAATTGGTACTGTTTGGTAAGCCGTGAGAGTCAAATAGCAGGTCCTTGCTGAAGTTTTAGCAACTCAGATTTCTCGTTCCAGTGTTTACAGCTAAGATTGTCGTGTACTCGTGTTGATGTTGAATTAGCCTGAATTTAGATATTACGTCTATATTTTGATGTGAGAAAGGATCAAAGGAATATCTTGGATGCTGCATCGGCTATAATGAAACTTCTAGATATGGTTGCAGAATGATGATGAGGTCCATAGCACCAGGGTTGTTCTTAAGAATCCTGGATTTTTCTATTAAGTTGTGATTTGACCTTTGCTTTCTCCAAATTTTGAAGGGGCTATACTCATAGTTGAATGTTCATTTTGGTTGTGATATTTTACATATAAATTCATGTTTATGATTAAAAGAAACAACTTTAGTAAGGGAAGTTTGTATGTGTTGGCCTTTCTTAGCATTTACATTGCCCTTCCATTGCAGATGGCTTCAGCACCATGACTACTGCTGGTTTTGATGGCCCTGCAGCAAGGTCAGCCAAAAGGAAGAGAAAGAACCAATACAGGGGTATCCGCCAGCGCCCTTGGGGTAAGTGGGCTGCTGAAATCAGAGATCCTCGCAAGGGTGTTCGTGTCTGGCTTGGTACTTTCAACAGTGCTGAAGAAGCTGCAAGAGCTTACGATGCTGAAGCACGCAGGATTCGTGGCAAGAAGGCAAAGGTTAACTTTCCGGAGGCACCAACAGTTGCTCAGAAGCGCCGTACTGGTCTCACTGTCGCTAAAGCACCCAAGTCAAGCATGGAACATAAGCCTACCGTTAAACCAGCAGTCAACGACCTTGCCAACACAACTGCATTCTTGTACCCATCTGCTGACTTCACCTCAAACAAGCCATCTGCTCAGCCTGATAACATGCCATTTGTTCCAGCGATGAACTCTGCTGCTGCTGCCCCTATTGAGGATCCCATCATGAATTTGTACTCTGACCAGGGAAGCAACTCTTTTGGCTGCTCAGACTTGGGCTGGGAGAATGATACCAAGACTCCAGATATAACATCTATTGCTCCCATCTCTACCATAGCTGAAGGTGATGAATCTGCGTTTGTCAAGAGTAATACCCACGCCTCAGTGGTGCCTCCTGTTATGGAGAACAATACTGTTGATCTCACTGATGGGCTGACCGATTTAGAACCTTACATGAGGTTTATTTTGGATGGTGGTGCGGGTGAGTGGATTGATAGCCTTCTGAACCTTGATGGATCTCAGGATGTTGTCAGCAACATGGACCTGTGGAGCTTCGATGACGTGCCCATCTCTGGCGATTTCTATTGAGGAATTCGAAGCCTGGCAGTTGAAGGATGTATATAGGGACAAAGGGTAAGCATTGGCAATTTGGAATTTTTCTCTGAAGATGCATTTGATTTTCACTGCACTGAATTTTTATATGTGTTTCAGGAATAAAGACCATGGGAGATTGGGAAGCACCTGCTTGGCACGTTGGGGTAGCATATGCTTATGTCTAGCTTAGATGCAAAAAGTTGCATCCTGAAACTCTCTGGTAATTGGACATGTTCCCTATTTGACTGTGTTTGTATGACAGCCATTCATGAGTGTGAAGAACTGCTTTTTTCGGGTCTACTTTTATGTCGTTGCTGCCGTATATGGCTGTGAACATTATGAATTTGTGGCCAACATGTCTTAATCTATGTACTTGATTTCTCTTTCCTGCAATACCGGGAATTATAATATCTTGTTAAATTGGTTGGTGATAGGTAACCACCATATCTTATTGATGTACATTAAGTTTATTTGTTGAATTCGAAATGAGCTAGTTATTTGTAAAACTTTTACTATACAGGGGGTCTGGGGATCTCCGTGATTATCATTCAGTTTGTCTTTTAATTTTGGACATATCCCGTGTCATGGGCGCGGGCCAGGTGCGGGCTCTGGCCCAACCGTTTCATTATTATGAAGCTGAGATTAATTTCTATTTGAGTTAGAGATTAGTTTTTATTTGTTAGAGATTTGTTTGATCCTTGTGTGTATGATACTATAATTTACATATGTGCTTTACAAAATATATTTAAGTATATGTACTTAGAAAAATCGGAACTAACACTGTGTATTCTGCGGTACTACCTTTGGGTGAAACTACCTTGTGCCGAGATTGCTTCATCAGATAGTCGAATCAAACCCCGGCATGTACATAAACAAGCTTGAACGTGTTGATGCTGACAGAGGGCCCAACTGCTTCATACTAGACCGGTTATTCTGAGCTTTCTTCCAGGCCATTGAAGGCTTCAAGTTTTGTCGTTTTGTGCTCATGATGGATGACACTTTCTACACAGGAAGGTATAAGGGGACCATTCTCACCGCGTTGGCAGCCGACACGAATGACGAGCTTCTCCTAGTGGCATTTGCCATTGTGGAGAGTGAGAACATGTCCAGTTGGCTCTGGTTCCTGGTGAATGTCAAGCGAGCAATGGTTGGCGACTGACCCAACATTTGCATCATCACAAACCGCAATGCTGGGTTGATGGCCACACTGAATACCATGCAGCATGGGACCGAACCCCCTCAGTAGTGGAACGACGTGCGAACCGGTGGAAGTTCGAGTCCATATGGACAGAGCTAGAAAGGCGAACTAGGGAGGGAGTAACCCCACGACGCCATAAGTTTCTTGGAGTGGATTCATCAGCATGCTCCTGAATTAGAGAAATGGTCCTTTCTCTATGACATGGACGGTGCGAGGTATGGAATTATAACGACCAACATGTCTGAAGTACATAATAGTATCCTCAAAGGCGTGCGATGCCTCCCCATCATCGCGATCGTGAAGGAGACATGAACTCACACTGTCGGTTATTTCGTTAATAGAGCCACCGCAGTCAAGCGACAAATAGACGAATGTAAGAAGTGGTCTGGGAACATGTAGTGGCACATGGACTAGAAGATAAAGAACACCTGAATGCACGGCATCTGGATAATCGATAGTCTCTGGAGGAAGTATGAGATCAGGCTTCGCCAAAAATATGTCAACAGTCATGTCATGAGTGAAATGAAATAGGCATGCACCCTGGGTGATGTGGCCACATGCACCTGCAACAAGCTGAAGCTCCTGCATAAGTCATGCTCGCATGTATACAAGGCATATGCGCAAATGAGGTAGATGTCTGAGCCATACATTTCTGAGTACTATGACATACAACACCTTTTTAGTTCATAGAGTGCAGAGTTTAACTCATACGGTTTGGACATAAACTATAGAGATCTTTGGTCGAACATGATGCAATAGGCCCCCAACAAGAATTTGATGATAACTGCGAAGGGACGTCGGTGAGCGCGCGCTTTCAAAATGACATAGATGTCAGCCAATGTACTAGCATTAGCCATACAATGAAGTGCAGGATATGCAAGACATACAGGCACTCAATGAAGGATTGCCCCAACAAACCGAGCTCATCTGGTCGCCATTCGGTGTCGTGATTCCGTGTATCCTTTTGTTTATCGAATTAATTCATGCTTGTATCAATTTGGCAACTACGAAGGTTGCCTCAATGAAAGATGCATGCCGCACGGTGGCCGTGCGGCCTACAATTTCAATCGCTAATTTAATGAGCATCGCATATTACTAATTATGATTAAATTAACATTGTAAATTTATAGCACATAAAATTTCCAAAAAAATTAGAAAATTACATCGACTATGTGGGGAGGCTGCACATAAAATTTTGTAATTTTTGGAGCTTGTTTGCTATATGTAACAACTCCTTCAAATATCATAATTGTACTAATTTTTAGCAACATTCACAATGGATAAAATTGTTAAAAATTACACAATGAAGTAAGTTGTGTTGGGAGCCTGGACATAAAATTTCATAATTTTTTGAGCTCCTTTGCTATATTTTAAAATTCAACAAAGTAATAAATAAAAAATACTAATTTAGGTAGGTAATTAAACCGGCTAATTAGCTAGCTTAATCACTTGCCGTCCGATGGCGGGGCGGCAGGCACAACGCCGCACGGTGGCCGGGCTCTGGTTGCCTATGTGTCAGCTGTATGATGATGCCGGCTGGTGACCGGGTGGCAGAAGTGTCATTTCTGTCGTTCTCATGTGCATACAGCTATTTTTGTAAATACGGATTCAAAACGTGCTATATGTACCAAAAACTCTTTTGGATGCTCTTGTACAGAAATCCCATAATCATAACTCATTAACCCTTAATAACCGTTGGATTAATGACCTTCGCGCCTAGAAATCTCTAATAAACCCACGCTATCCAAACAAACAAACGCAATTGGCAGGGCAATACAGGCAGACCCGTACGGATGTTATGGATCAGATAGTTCAGAGAATTTTGAGCTCACTATGTCTTGCTTAATTTCATCACAACAGATATCGAAACAGAAAATGATACTTTAAGTTTTCGTGTTAGAGTTACGATCACCCTCAAACGGATATTTCTTCGTTTTTTTTTCTAAATACAAGTTAAGTTTTAGACTCGAACGTCCATATTGTTGTTAAACTTGGTCATTAGGTCTTATTTTTAATCAAGTTAACATCTTTTAATTATTTATAGACAGACATAATACTCCTATCCATAACTAAATTTCTGGGCTATTAAGATATGTACGACGGCTCTCTTCTTAAGAACGGGGCTGTTACGGTGGACACCGATGGCCGGCGTTGCTGTCGAGCTAGGTAGAGCGCCTTCGTTCCCTTTCGCCGGTGGGTAGCCTGCCACGTCCGGCATGCAACTCACGAGTGGATGTAATCGCCGACGCTGACCTCAGAGGCACCGATCACCGGTATTGTAATAGCGGATCACATCGCCTACGCGCTACAATAAGAGCATGCATTCACAGTGCTCGGCCAATGGCGATGGCCGTGAGCACGAGACGAGGCGTAGGGTAGGAGGAGAAGACTCCGGAGATCGATCGATGGGGACCCGGCCGTCAAGTGTCGACAATAATGGCCGTCACGGTTTCCTTGTGCGTATGAACGAGATCCGTTCCCAGTTCCCACGAATCATTAGGAACACTGGGTTACAAGTAGCGAGAATTGCGTCTGAGGAGCGGCTCAAGGCCTGTCTGAGAACGCGAGAATGAAACTTTCTCGATTCAGTTTTTTGTGTAATTGCTACAAAATTTCTGTGAAATTCTCGCATTTCAAACGAGCTCAGACAATGAAACAATCACCTGCTGTATCTTGCAATAAAATATATCCTCTGCAAGTGCAACTTTTTTTTTCAAAGGGTAGGTATTGTTGTGAGGGAAATAATAACCTCGCGTACTAAAAATATATGTATTAATCTCAACCTTGTTTTTAAGCTGCCCACACACTCATGCTCTCCCCCAACCTTTGAGTACTACTAGCCTCGTAGGCGCGGCGCCGCGCCAGACACCGTAATCGCCAGGAATTACTTAAAAAAATTCAAGGGTATATGTGTTTTTTCGCAGAAAGTAAAGGGTTTTTTTGAAAAAAGCGAGGACCTGTACGTAAAAAAAACCGCGGGGGGACCTGTACGCAAAAAAACGGGACCCGTGTGCAATTTCCGAAAACTCGGGGGGCCATCACGCAAAACGGAGGGGCCAAAAAAAATCCAGAGACCTGTACGCAATTTCAGAAAACTACAGGTTTTTGCCTCCCCGACCGTACCATTTTTCGGCGCCACACGCCCGCCTTCATGTGGGGCGGCGATGGTAACGCCATGGCGCGTTCCGGAGTATTGGCTTTAGATATGTGTCCTACGTGTTGAGAGAGCACTTCGCTCCCGTTCCAAGTATTTTCTACTGCTGAAAAAGTGCTCCTAGCTTGATCGCTGACGCAGTGAGAGTGACACATTTTGGACGGATTTCAGGTGTGTTTAGATATCACTTAGATATTTTTTTCTAATAATTATTTAAATTTCGGACCGTTGGATTAGAGATCCAAAAGACCTTTTTTAGAGAGAGTTTTTTTTGGAGAGGACGGGAAGAATTCGTAGCCGTTGTATCTCTAATTCAACGGTCATAGATCTGAATAATAATTAGAAAGAAAATATCCGAATGATGTTTATCGATATCCATTTCTTATTTCCAAGTTTCCCCGAATGCAAGACAGCAAGGAAAGAAAGCAGCGCGGTCTCGCTCCGCTCTTCTAGACGAGGGTTTTCGACATGTTACAATTATGCACGGTGCGCATAGATCATTACCAAAGACAGGGACACGAGCCACACCCGTAAGCGGAATTATTGGGCCTGTTCGGCTGGACACAAGCCAGACGGCTTTTAACTTTTGCTATAATACCTAACTTTTAAACGGAGTATTTTCTCAAGACAGAATCTACAAGTTAAACGTAGTACATGTTAAAAGCCTAATATCTATACCAGCTAAAATCATAAGTGAGTATCGATCTCTCCATAATTTGTATCGTAAACAGCTAAAATTCAAAAATTTCAACCAAAAGTTATAAGCCGCAGCCGAAAAAAACATCCCCATTAGTTCCGTAACGGCGATGCCGAGGACGAACTGCGCCATGAAACCGGGCAGCAACCACCGTGATTTACATGCCATCACCGATGGTCGTCTGTTCGCTTCTGCCCCGGCCGATGGACTCCAGATAATTCTGTGGCCCTGCAAAAGAGGAGCACGAGCGCTTTTCGATCGGTGTCGCTGTTGGCGGACACAAAATTGTGCACATTTGTTTTGTATTCAAGCGACGCTTCTAGTCTGAATTCTGATTGAGGTCTCGTTGTCAGGCTATGCTTCTTTTTTGCATCTTGCTAAGTAGAAGTGTCTGTTCTCTCCGATTTCTAGCCATTGGACATGTGTGTGGTAGAATCAAAGTCAGTTTTGGCACTACGCCGGGCTGCAGGCACCTGCTGGACAGTCTGTTGCCCAGCCACCAGGAGATAGGCAAGCCTGCCACTTTGCCACCAGAATTAGTCGGCCTAATTACATGTCTTAATTTTTAAAATTTTTAAATATAGCAAATGTGCTCAACAAATTATGACATTTTTGGTGGAGCTTCCCAAGGCATTGTGGTATGTTCTATAATTTTTTTTGTAATTTTTTGAGCCCATTTGCTGTCTCTAAAAATTCATGAAACGACGCATAATTAACTGATGATTAAGTAGTTATACGCAGCTCTAAGAATTTTTAGAGATAACAAATACTTGTAAAAAATTACAAATTTTTTTATGGAGCTTTCTTATATAGAGTACTACGTTGTGAAATTTTTACATAATTTTTTGCACCACTTTGCTACCTCTAAAAATTATTTAAGTAGTGTATAATTAAATGAGTAATTAAGCACTAATAGCCGGAGCTAATGACCTGCCGCCAAGCCACCAGACAGTAGGCCTGGTGCCGCCAGTGGCTAGATGACAGGTCATTAGGCCCCCCTCTATTAGTGCTTAATCATCCAATTTAATTATGTGCTACTTAAATAATTTTTGTAAAAATTACACAATATAGCACACTATATATGGAAGCTCCACAAAAACTTTCATAATTTTTCATGACTATTTACTATCTCTAAAAATTCTTAGAGCGGCACATAACGGTTTAATCGCCTAGTTAGTTATGCGTAGTTCCAAGAATTTTTAGAGGTAGCAAATATTATCAAAAATTTTCAAAAAAAAATTATACAACATACCAAGATGCCTCAGGAAGCTTCACAAAAAAATTCATAATTTTTTGAGCTCATTTGTTATATTTACAAAATTTAAAAATATAAATCAAGAATTAGACATGTAATTAAGCCGGCTTAATCACTTGCTTCTTCCGTCCCGCGGGCGAGTGGTAGACACCTATCGTCTGCTCACGCGGCGATAGGCACTACGCGTCGTCTACTCCGTGCTACCGTCCATCCACCAGACGACATAAATAACATTTTTTGTCAATACGCTGCGTGTATGACTATTTTTATAAATACAATACGAAAACGTGTCAAAAGTATCTTTGATTCGTGTGTGGTGTGCATCCTAGCTGTACACGCTAAAAAAGAAGAAAGAGAGAAAATACAACTGTACAAGAATGAAGCCTCAAACTAGGAGAGTTAATTAGGCTAATTAAAGCAAAGTGGCAAGCCTACATGTATTCACAAGGAGCAGGGTTACAAAGTAATACATACACGTACTGACGTACACTGTACACAAGATTATCTCTTTCTTTAAAAAAAACGGGGCAAAAGGACTGTCCTACCTTAATTCACATGGAGAAGAAAAGGCGTATACAAAGTCAGTTTAGCGAGAGACAGGAGAGGAAGAGGGAGAGAAGGAGGCTGGTGGACGGTCGGAGCAAAAAAAAAAAAAACACTTAAGATGCAGATGCTAAAGAAGTGAGTGAGAACTCCGCTAGGCTCTTGTCCCCTGTAGGATTTAAGCTTCAGCCTCCGCTTTTATGCCAGCGAAGAGGTGCATTAGGGCAGTAGTTGTTGCCTGGAAAATTCAGGCATTCTTTTCTTTCCATATCTGTCATGTGATAAACATTAGCAACATTGCCACTGCTTTTCTTGATGCTTAGGCATTAGGACCACTGACTCCCACCAGTTTCGGACTGAGACGAATTCTGCCAGGCAGTAGGATTAATGGAATCGCAAGCAGTCCACTGCGCAATGGAGCTCCAAACTCTTATCGTGTAGCGGTACTCGGTCAAAAGGTGGATGGCCGACTCTGGCACCTGTATACACAAGGGATAGGTGGATTGGTTTGGCCACCCCCTCTTGTCGAGGCGATTTGCAGTCCAAAACCTATTCTGTAAGGCAAGCCAGGAGAAAACTTTGCATTTTTTAGGTGTCCAAGCTTTCCATACTATAGGATTCATAGTGGTATTTATTGCTCCTATAAATTGCGCCCTGTAAGCCGAGGCCTAGTATATTTCTCATTGGGAGTTAGCTTTCAGATGATGGTGTCCTACACTCCCTCTTGTAGGTTGACCCCCGTAATGTGCCCCAAATAGCAACAAGCTCATGAATGAGCTGTGGTGTTAGGCCAGCTTCCTAGTTGAGGTCCTTCAGCCAGGTAGTCCCTAATAGCACCGCTCGTAGGGTGTGGTTCTTTCTCTTGAAGGCCTTGAAGACAGTTAGTGCGATATCACACAATCTGTTTCATGCCGCCCAAGTGGAATGCCAGAAAGAAGTCTTCACTCTATCGCCAATCGTTATGGAGGTGGCCACAGCGAAGAGGAGCCGATCTTGGTCATCACATGGGGTTTCCATTCGTCGCCAAGGTTTAGTCTGCGCCCTCCATTCATGCCATAGCCATCTAAGTCTCAGGGCTTTGGCGAAGCACTCTAGGTCCAAGAGGCCAAGTCCCCCAGGTTCGTGGGTCTGCAAACTCTGCCCCAATTGACCTTGCAATTGCCATTCGTTAGCAATTTCGATCTGACCCAAAGGAATCATCTCTTGCACCTAATGAGAGTTTTTAACACACCTTTTGGTGCCCCTGATGGCTGTCAAGAAGTAGGTCATTGGGTCGTCAAGACAGATTTCACAAGGGTCTTCCGACCCGCAACTATGAGCAGTTTCCCACGCCAACATGCTAAGCGGCTCGCATACATGTCTTCCAGCATATGGAAGTCTACCCGATGAAGTCTTTTGATTGAAAGCGGTAAGCCAAGATACCTTAAAGGGAAGGATGCACATTGGGCCGATAGGTCATGCAACACTTCATGCAGGTCAATGTGGTTGTAGTAATTTGGTGCCACTAACTATCTATCCAGATTGTCATCGTACGATCTATCCTCATCAAAAGCACAGTCCATAACCAGCATATCGTTGTCTCTCTCGACATCTTCCTGTATAATCTTCTCTTCACCGTGACTGGTCCAACATGTATACCCCTTTTTAAAACCCCTTCGAATCAGGTGATGTTCGATCTGTGCTGAGTTAGTAAACATTTTCATATTATCATAATCAATACATGGACAGTACATATATTCTATCCCCCTCTTCAACATATCCTTCTCGGCTACTCTTCTAAAAGCAAACACGTCATTAATGTACTTTTCACACACACGGTTCTCAATGTACATCCAGCTTTGGTCTATCTACACTGCAAATGTAACAAATTAGTGCTAAATTAGATTATTAATGCTACTATATATAGCTGGCCAACTACGTACTATTCATGAAGCAATATATATCAAGTAAGAATTAATATGTTGAAGTAAACTAGGAGTACTAACTCATTATTAAATTGCAGCAAACTACCAATTAAGCTAGATCTAAATCTAGCTATCATCTCTTTTTATTACAAGGCATATAAATTAGGCCATGTTCTTTTTCAGCTTTTGCTTTTGACTTTTGTATAATAACTAGCTTTTAAACAGAGTGTCTTTTCAACATGGGGTCTACTAGTTAATTGTAGTACATACTGTACCGACTTCATTTATATTGGCAAAAACTACACGTGAGTTTTGTTACTTTATAATCTCTCACACGAACAGCTCAAAAACTACAAGTCATAACCAAAACTCATAAGCCTCGGTAAAAAAGAATAGGCCCTTAAAAACAAATACTAATCACTAACATAGAACAAATCGATCTACAAGCAGCTAGATTTACAATCGGAATGCTTCCCCAAAGCCGACCGCCTTCTTCAATACAGCGCAATGAAGACAGATCTGTCGAGATCAGTTTGGCTTGATATTAATTAATATCGCGACGTATCCCAGACGCGTCCAACCAAAAATCATCTGTAATGCATAATTATCACAGACGGTTCATGTTAATAACCGTCTGTGAACTATCACAGACGGTTCATATTAATAAACGTCTGTGATGTGTGCAAATATTACAGACGGTTCATGTTAATAACCGTTTATGAACTATCACAGATGATTTTTAATACGAACCGTCTGTGATGTCTTCAACATAGACGGTTATTAATACGAACCGTCTGTGATAGTGGCTCACGACAGATGGCAAACGGTTATTCCTGTAAAACCGTCTGTGATAATAACAGCACGTACAGATGGGTCTCCATGAATCATCTGCGATGAAACATCTAGTATAGCTTATTTTGTAATAGTGATGACTCATTTTTAACGTTCATTATATAATTTGGATCACGTTTGACGATATGTATCATATTATTTTGAAACCTTGTTGCAACACATAAGCATCTTACTAGTATATTAAAAATACGTAGTTGCCGTATAAGCTACAGTAATCAGCAGACACAGAATACAAAGATTACATGGGATCGGTTAGATATGACTACATGAATCGGTTAATAACAGTAGAAGTATATCTCATGGATTACTATCTTTATCTGTGACTTGCCGTACAGGCCAAGTATTTCAACAGAAGGTACCGTAAAATTTCCCGAAATGAATGGAGCACACGCTTTGCGCTACCAGAAACTGCTTGTACAAATTTCCCGAAATGAAGAATTGTCAACATCTGCTCCACTTCGACAAGCTAACAAGTACTCGGTAATTCGTACTACTTTTGCACAACGACGTTTACAAGGAAGGACAGCGACAGCTTCTACTCTAGAGAAGAAGAGCATGCAACCTTCGGTTCCCATCACATCCATCGACTCGATCAGCTTACTCCCCATTTCTCGCACCGCGCAGCGATGCGGCCCGCGCCGGCGTCCTTCGGCAGGCGGAGCTTGAGCAGGACCGACCTCGGAGTAGTTAATAGGCACATAGCAAATCCATTAATAGTGAAGGGCTAAGTGATAGAAAGACCTGGAGGTAAGGCAAGTAGATAGGGAATCAAACGGGCAAATTAAAACTGTACACATCATATTGCCTTTGGAGATCGGGCGATGTCCATCAGTTTTGCCGGCGATGAAGGACGCTTCGGCTTGGGACCAGGTGTTTCGGTTTCTAGCTAAAATTGCACTGTGATGACTGTTAAGTTTTAACGAAAAAATATAAATTGAGAAAAAAATTAAAAAAATGTTATATTACTATGGATAACGCAAATGAATACGAGAAAAGAAAAGTAAAAAAGTCAAATAAAGATCAAAAAAGTTAAAATTAGAAACCGATACGTTTTAAGTGGTTTCTAGTTTAAATAAGCTGAAAACTAAAAAAAACTAGAAGCTAAAGTATTTAGTGAGCATGTCTAATTAATTGCTAGAATAGTACTACCTTGCTTAATTTGCTTCGAGTATATATTAGGGGCACAGTATCCCTACAGGCTTCATCACCCATTCAACACACGCAATCTTACACAGTCCACTCCGACCATCCGTCCATCCCATGGCACCCTGGGGTAAACCACTTGTACTCTTCTTATGCTTTCTACTCGCCAGCACGGTGGCCACGTCGGTAGACCTCGAACAAGATGACGTTGTATCCACCTACGTCGTGCACGTCTCACACACCCATGCACCTCGCTCCTCGTCCCATGCAGCTCACCTCTCGCACGCGTACACCTCCTTCCTCCATGAACTCCTCCCTTCACACATCAGCCAGCCAGTCCCAAGCCTCCTCTACACCTACTCTCACGCCGCCGCTGGCTTCGCGGTGCGCCTGACGGCTCGCCAGGCCACGCACCTTGAGGCCCAACCTTCCGTCCTTGCCGTCGTCCGAGACAAGCGCTGTGAGCTGTACACCACTTTGTCTCCCTCCTTCCTCCATCTCTTGCCGTCTTCCGGGCTCATACCGGAGTCAGACGGCGGTGCGGGGGCGGTGATCGCAGTCATAGACACTGGCGTTTATCCGAAAGACCGCGCTTCCTTCGCTGCTGACCCATCATTGCCTCCGCCGCCACGCACCTTCCGCGGACGTTGTGTCTCGACTCCCGCGTTTAATGCCGCCGCCTACTGCAACAACAAGCTCGTCGGCGCAAAGTTTTTCTATAGAGGGTACGAGGCTGCAATGGGCCGTCCGATTGATGAGACAAAGGAGTCCAAGTCGCCACTCGACACTGATGGCCATGGCACGCACACCGCTTCTACTGCCGCCGGCTCTGCGGTCCCGAACGCCAACCTCTTCGGCCTTGCCAATGGCACCGCCAAGGGCATGGCCCTGCGTGCGCACATTGCCGCATACAAGGTATGTTGGAAAGGTGGATGCTATGACACTGACATCCTCGCGGCAATGGATGAAGCGATTGCCGACAAAGTTGATGTCATGTCCCTTTCTGTTGGTGGTTACAGCCAAAACCTATATAACGAATCGGTGTCCATTGGTGCATATAATGCCATCCGTAATGGCATAGTTGTCTCTGCCGCCGCTGGGAACGACGGTCCTAGCTTATACACTGCCGATAACCTCGCACCATGGGTGTTGACGGTAGGCGCATCAACCATGAACCGTCGGTTCCCAGCACATGTTGTTCTCGGCAATGGCAAAACCTTCGTTGGCACCTCACTTTATTCTGGCCAAAACTCATCTGGTCCAATGAAACCACTAGTCTACGGTGGGGATGTCGGGTCTAGATTTTGCGGAATTGGGAGACTTGATGCCAGCAGAGTTGCCGGCAAGATTGTCTTGTGCGATTACGGAAACTTCTCAATTGCAGAGAAAGGAGCCGCCGTCAAACAAGCTGGTGGCGTTGGTGCCATCATTTCAAGTAGAGATGTCTACGGTGAGTTTGCCCAGAGCGCTGCCGACCTCCTCCCAGCCTCGACGGTCCCTTTTGCCGACGCCGTGGAGATCAATACATACTCACGGTCGGTGGCAAACCCGGTTGCAAGAATCCTCTTCTCCGGCACTGTCATCAGCCCATCGCCATCTGCTCCTAGGGTCGCGTCCTTCTCAAGTCGCGGGCCAAACCGCTTTGCACCGGAGATCCTCAAGCCTGACGTGATCGCCCCTGGTGTCGATATACTCGCTGCTTGGACCGGAGCAGCCTCGCCTACCTCTCTCGACCTTGACACCAGGCGCGTCACTTTTAACATCATCTCCGGTACATCCATGGCGTGCCCGCACGTGAGCGGCATCGCCGCTATGCTCAAGATGGCAAGGCCCAGCTGGAGCCCAGCGGCGATCAAGTCGGCACTGATGACAACGGCCTACAACGTGGACAACGCCGGAAGCGCCATCAAGTACATGCCAACCGGCCAAGCGGCTGGGCCGTTTGAGCTTGGGGCGGGCCATGTCGACCCCAACCGCGCCCTTGACCCTGGCCTGGTATACAACGCCAGCACCGACGACTACATCTCCTTCATGTGCGGTCTCGGTTACACGCCCCAGCAGATCGCCCTCTTCACAAGGGATGGCTCGGTGACGGACTGCTCGACGCGCAGGAGGCCCGTGGGGGACCTCAACTACCCTGCCTTCTCGGCGGTGTTCGGGCAGTCCGGGGGCCAAGTCACGCAACGCCGCGCCGTAACAAACGTCGGAGGGAACGTCAACGATGTCTACAATGTTAGCGGCAGCGCACCACCCGGCACGACTCTCACGGTGACCCCGAGCACGCTAGCGTTCGACGCGCAGCGCCGAACCCTCGAGTACACCATCACCTTGTCGGCGGGGCGTGCCGGCAACTCCCAGTTCACGTACGGATCGATCGTGTGGAGCAACGGCCAGCACAGGGTGACGAGCCCCATCGCCGCCACCTGGCAATGATCACTGTCTCGTAGCATCTTGCTAAGGGGGTCGTGTGGATCGTCCTTCTCAATATATCTTCTTCTAGTTACGGGTGCCTATCGTCTAGCGCAGTTGCTTGTTGCAAACTTGCAACAGTGTTAATGGCTAAATGTATAAATAAAAGCCTAGTGTGACATCGACTTCTCTATCAGACATGCATGGATGAATAAAAATGTGTTGTTGGTTCTTATGGATGAGTGCAATCTATATTGTGTTTGCATGGCTGTCTTGTTATCCCGCCGGGCTAGCGGCCGGCCACCCATCGAATCTAACGTCAGGAAAAAAAAAGAGATGGGAGGTGTGAAGTAGCACTGGTAGAGGGATCACTTGGGAGGAACACGTGGATTTTACTCTCAAAGCTTTGTGAATCGTGTTCTACTCACCAGTCGTGAACTTCCGAGCGGTAGCCCACGGGGTGGCGCCGAGGCGGAGGAAACCGACGGCGGGTGGAACTCTGGTTACTCGGCCGTGTTACGATGGGCCGGCCCTGTCCTTTTGGGCGGATATGACACCAGGCGCACCGAGTTCAACATCATCTTCGGTACACCCATGGCGTGCCCCGTACGTGAGTGGCTTCGCCGCTATGCTCAAGATGGCTCGACCCAGCTGGAGGCCGGCGGCCATCAAGTCAGCCTTTATGACGACGGCTTGCAACGTAGACAACGCCGGCAGCACCATCAAGGACATGGCCACCGGCTAGAAGGCCGGGCTGGGCGAGCTTGGGGCTGGCCATGTCGACCCCAACCGTGCCCTCGACCCCGGCCTGGTGTACGACGCTAGCTAGCACTGAGGGGCTGGCCATGGCGATCTTCACGAGGGACGTACGGCTCGGTGACCAACTGTCAGAGGCGGAACAGCTCCGTGGGGAACCTCAATTACCCGGCCTGATCGGTGGTGTTCACGTCCAACAGTGACAAGGTCACGCAACGACGCGCTGTAAGCAACGTCGGGAGGACGTCGATGCTGTGTACACAGTTAGCGGCGGGGTGGAAAACAGTAACAGATAATTCGTTTTATCCGATATTTTATGTCTGAGAAAACGCAAACGTGATAAGCAAAATCCGCATTCGAAAATATTCGTATTCGTACCCGTATTTTAGAATATTCGTATTTGCATTCGTATTCGAAAATATTCGTATCCATATTCGTATTCAAGACTATTCGATTCGTAGTAGATCCGTTTCTAGAACCCATGAAGCTAGAGCTACAGGCATCGAACGGTTAGGCAACTGGAGCTGCAGTCGTTCAACTGTTTGGTGACTAAAATTATATCGTCCAACGATCCACGGACTGCCTACGTGTTGCGCGACCGTTGGGTGACAGGCTCCAGTGTCTCAATGGTTGGGTGACTGGATCTTATTCCTGTAAAAAATTTAGATGCATGTATATTTTTATATTTTTGATTAAAAATAGATTATTTAATAAAATTCGACTAGGGTGGTGTGTTGTCGCGTCCAGAAGGATCGGGAGGCGCACGGAACAACATAGTACGAGAGCGCCGAGAGGAGTACAAAATTTCCAGCGGAAACACTGTTCTGGGCTGCAATTCGGCCTATTTGTGTTGGGCCGGTTGGGATCTAGGCTGCAACCATGTGGTGACACGGGGCGTTTTCGTTTCTGGAATCGCGAGCCGCCCAGCCCAGCACGACGTAGGACAGGATCGTGTGCTTGGAGTTGGCGAATCCTCAGGGCTTACTTCGATTGAGCCGGGCCGAGCTCGAGTCTGGCGTTTCAAAATAAAAGCCCAACTTTGGACCGGGTGTGCATAGTCGGGGCGAGCGTGTGACCAACGATGGTTACGAGGCGAAACGTGCGAGTGTTTGTTCCTCACTCGTAATACTTTGTGGTAGATAAAGAACAAATCATAGCGTCATTAGCGAGCACTAGTGACGTGACACTGCAACAATAGTACATAAACTAAGGTTCTAGGCGACTCTGAAAAGGAAGCGTCCCGTCCAGTGTCCTGCTCGCTTCGTCGCCGTCGTCGCTTTAGCGGGACGAAGAAAGCTGACCCCTCCTCTCCATAGGCCCGTTCCACATGAGCCGCCGCGTACCGAATTTTGTGGGCCACACGCCCACTCCGATCACGCAGGCCAGCCAAACAGCTCCAGACGACGCGTCAGCGTTCGCCGTGAGCCAGGCGCAGCGGGTGTAGTGGCAAGCTCGTAGTTTCACCCGACAACTAGAGATGGCAACGGGTAAATACCCATCGGGTATTGCCATTCCATACCCGTACCCGCTAGGTGTAAATTTACCCGTCGGGTTACGTATCCGCGCGGGTAGGAAAATTTACCCATACCAGTGCCGCACGGGTATTACTACCCGACGGGTAACCCGTACCCGCAAGCATACCCGGTTCAACACATAAGAATATCATCAATTTAGACATTTATTAATCACACATGCCAAGCACAAAAGCGTCTAATGATCAAAATTAGTACATCACATAAACATACTTGACATGACCATATCAACATATGACAAACAAATAAACAATCAACAACAAGTAGATAATAAAATTAACATTTGAGTGGGATGTCTAGTTGTCTAATGCAGGTATTCATTACCCGCGGGTAGGCGGGTATGGGTAGTATATACCCACACCCGCACCCGCCTACCCGGCGGGTAGAGGATTTCGCCCAATAACATACCCATGGGTACATAAAATTTTCCATACCCGTCTCTTTATCGGGTAAAACCCGTCGGGTATTCGGGTATCGGGTACCCATTGCCATCTCTACCGACAACCGTGGCCTAACTAGTTCTTGCTGCGCCCACAAGGCGAGCGGGACCACACGGTCAGGAAAAGGGCGCGGCCGCCACACGACCCGGGAACCTTCTCGAGACTCGAGGCTCGCCTCCAAAAATATCTCCACCCGTCCCGGCCCATCGCAGCCGTCCGTCTCGCCTCATCAGCATCGGACGGCTTAGATCGTTGCCTGGGCACGTGGGCAGATCCGGCCGTTCGTAGCTGGCCGTGGTGGGGCCCGCGGAACACGGAGAGTTCCTGTACTTAGTACTTACTACTACTGCTGCTGCGCTTTCTGGATGCTCCTGTACAGGAATCCCGTAATCATAACTCACTAACCCCTAATAGCCGTTGATTAGTGACCTTCGCGGCTAGAAATCTCTAATAAACCCACACCATCCAAACAAACAAAAGCAATTGGCAAAGGCAATAGAGGCAGACCCTTACGGCTGTTATGGATCAGATAGGCCTTTGTTCAGAGAATCTTGAGCTCGCTACGCTTTCTAAAAGAGCCTCGGCAAATCGCAATTAGTAGTACTAACACACTAGCCTGGAGAAGGACCAGCTAGTTACCACTGACTCTACTCCAACCCGATTAGCATCTCTTTCGTCTGATGAAAAGTTGCCGATCAAACTTGACAATTTTGTTTGTTTCAAAATTATTGAGAAGAGCAAAACGGTTTACAATGGATGCAAAGCTGGTCAATTGCAATTCGCAAAGTTTTGCACACAGAGTGGATTCATACCATGCTCTGATAAAAAAAAATGAATCACATGCGTATTAGTACGTACTATCACAGAAGCAATGCATATTACATCCATTCCCCAGATATAGAAAAACGAATTCAATACATTCTTACACAGATCAAGGGATGCTAATGTACAATTAACCATTAGCTATCGTAGGCGCTATTCTTGCCCAACTGCAGTTACAAGCATCTCTCAAAGGACAGAAATGGAAAACTTACCGTAATTTGACGGTACCATTTTCTGACGACGCGTTATGTTCTACACGGTACTGTCTCGAAGCAGGCTAGCTAGCTCCTGCGACGCCCAACATACACAACACGTAAAAATGAGGGAAAGCCAGAAGAAATTCCCAGGCACAAATATTTAAAAGGCAAGTGGCCATGATGGCCGTGTTTCTGGAGGCTTCCTGGGGTGCGTGGATCCGAGCGACCTGACAGAGGGAAAGAAGGAAAGAAGAGGAGGCGCCGTCTGCTCGCTTCCTTCTCTCTCTCCTCCCTCTCCTCCGGTGCTCCTCCTCCGCCTCCCCAGGCGCCTCTCCGCGCGAGCCTCCTCGTCGTGTGCACGTACGTGCGGGACGGGCTTCTCCGGCGACGCCTACATGGCCACCGGGGGCGACAAGTGCGGGGACCCGGCCGCGGAGGCCGCGGCCGGCGAGAGCGGCAGCGATCTCTACGCGGTCCTCGGGCTCAAGAAGGAGTGCTCCGACGCCGACCTCAAGGTCGCGTACCGGAAACTCGCCATGGTGAGTAGTTGGATTCCTCCTGCGGTGTAAATGTTTCTTGTTCTTGTAATCTTATCTATGCCCTGTTCCTGTCTTGAAATTGGGCTGTGGTTATGGATTAGTGCTGTTGCTGTTATTGTACCATAGGAGAAAAAATGTTTTTCTGGGCGATTCCGAGTTTGGAGGTAAAGGTTGGCGCCAAAGTTCATAGTTTGCCTTTCCCAATTCGCGGTTAGCTGCCTGTGCTTATGCTCCTTCATGTACGTTCTGCAAGAAACGTATAATCTTCGTGATCTGCTGTTAACCATTGATTTAAAGGTCTAAACCCGCCTGAATTTAGTCCATTAGCCATGTATTTCTTTTGCTTCTCTCATTTCCGTACTTGTCAAAGATTCTTCATTGCACGGCAAAGCATCCCATGCTTTGCCTTGCTCCAGTTCTGATGGTACGCCTTGCTCCAGTTCTGATGCTACTCCACTCTTTGAAAATATTTAACATTTCGTATACTCGCTCCGTAACTTGTTGCAGAGATGGCATCCGGACAAATGCTCATCCTCCAGCCCCGCGAAGCACATGGAGGAAGCCAAGGAGAAGTTCCAGGAGATCCAGGGCGCCTATTCCGGTCTAATCTTCCTTATATCAAGCTCCGCCCCTCCCTCCCTGTTCTATGTTCGCAATCCACCCCAAATCACTTGTTACAACTTACAAATAAATAACCTACAACTAATGAACTGAACACCACCAAACAGACCGATCTAGCTAGTTGGTGAACTTATTGCATGGAGCCCTCGTGCTCCCGCCCCATTGTTCTTGTGCAGTCCTCTCCGACTCCAACAAGCGGTTCCTCTACGACGTGGGGGTATATGACGATGACGAAGATGACAACAGCGTAAGAATACTAATACTAAGTGGGATGAATTGATGATTTGCCCCATCTTTCATTGAAATGGCAGGGGATGTCTCACTGTCTCACGGGGCATTTTATCAAGTGACAAAGAAAGATAGGACAAATCATCAAATCTTCCTACTAAGTGTGCTTTCTTTTGGTGTTGTTTCGAATTATAGCTTATAGTGGGAGTGATATTTACTTTTATTGTTACAGCAGCAGGGGATGGGAGACTTCATCGGTGAGATGGCCCAGATGATGAGCCAGTCGCGGCCAACGGTAAGAACCGATAGCACCACGGTCCTAGTACTAGATGCTTGTTGTAGGCTGTAGCAGAGAGGTGGTACACCAGGACCACAAATGTAGCTGCAACGAATGGTGATTTGGCTGCATGTTTATAGGCCCGGTTTGCTGTCATATGGACGATATATCCTTGTTCACACGAAACTACAGCTAGCATTTGTTGTCACACATTGTTATGCTAATTTTGTCACTGTATTTAGCAACTGTACCCTAAAGGATGATAAATTAACTTACTGCTTTTAGACTGAAGCTCTGCCAATGCAAGGACTGCTCTGAGCTCTCCTGATCTAGTTGTCCATTCAAGCACTTAAGTGTAAACTAGGAACCTCATACTTGTGGTTTTATAACTCTCATCATGATTTATTGGTTCTTAGCTACAGTTTGTTGGGAATTCTGTACTATTTTGGGGCACACAAAATTTACTGGCACTTTGGGGGTATGTGCAATTTTCTTTTTGGAAAGTTGTATGCTAAGTATGAAGTCAAACTTTTTAACGTCACACATGACACTTCACGTCATAACTATTAAGATATGATATGCATATAATCATTTCCTTGCTCATAGGAAAACTCGGTAATAAACAAAACAAAAATGTCCAAATATGAATTCTAAGTCATTAAAACTTTGCTTTGGTTTTATCTAAAAGAACTTCTATAGCTTCATAAGTCTTTGTGTAGTTTTTACTGGATATTGTTTGTTCTATGTCCATATGTTCACAGGCTTAAAAAAGGAATTGTTATCAAAGCTCCATATCCACCATGGTTTTTAGTGGATACTAAAAGCTGAAACTTTTAGGTGAATTTTTCTAGAACTAAGCTGGAAACCGACCTCTTTTCCTGGATCTGATGCATCCAAGATAAATATGACAACAACAATACTATAACTATGGACCGTTGGATTTGCAGAGGCAGGAGAGCTTTGAGGAGCTGCAACAGCTGTTCGTGGACATGTTTCAGGCTGATCTTGATTCCGGATTCTGCAATGGACCTGCCAAGGACCACCATGCCCAGGCCCAAAGCTGGACTCGAACATCCCCAACCTCCCCTTTGTCATCACCATCCCCGCCGCCTCAACTAGCTACGGAGGCAGAAGCACCATCGTGTAATGGCATTAATAAGCGTGGTTCGTCAGCAATGGACTCAGGGAAGCCTCCAAGAGCCGGCGAAGTGGGTACAGGTCTGAGCCAGTCCAGGTTTTGTTTTGGGGTAAGAACACCTATGCCAGCTTCCATTTACCAGTCAGTTGGTGATAATGCATCTGAGTAGGGGCCATGGTTACTTACCATGGTCTGATTAGGTAGTTTATTGTTGATGGTGGTCGTGCAATGGCCCATGCATCTAAGGTGTTGGGGAATCGTCAACGGGAAGATAGGATTTACAGAGGCCTAAATACTTGTTCCATTTCTTTGTTATTATTTTGTTTGTGCAAGAATAGTTTAAGTCGTTGGTTATGGTTTTAGTTAAAATTATCTATAGTTATCGATAGTTTTCTTAAAAAATACGTTATATCGTTACGGATAATATAAATAGATAATAGAAAAACCAAAAAATAAAAACATTTTAAAAAATTGAAATTAAAACTGACGTATTTTAAATAATTTTTAGATTAAATAAGTTGAAATTAGCTAGAAACGAAAGACGTCTAGAGCTCGGAAAAAACGGTGGCAATACGAGTACGAGATGGCTGGCCTCATTGGGCTACAGGGTGGCAACAGCAGCAGAGATATATATCTGCATGGTTTCAAGTGGACAACTGGTCAACACTTGACTGTAGAATGGTTACTGCTAATTTTACGTACTAGTCCAATTGATTATCACGACTTGTTTCGGAGAGATCACGGTCGTGGGCTTTGACTGCACCGTAGGGCACAATTATGACAAATCGACGCTTTGTACAGTGCTACTCACTAACAAGAAATTCGACGGCTCGTGTAGTAGAACGGGAAAAAATTCGACTTGAGAGCATTGGTAATTTCTAACCCCGCAGGCCAATTCCGAGCGTAAATTTTGATCACCATTTCTAGTTGCATTCTTACCGCGGGGTGAGAGATGCTCTTTTCGGCTTATGATTTATGATTACATAATATATTTTTTAGGCTATTTGTGAGAGAGAGTACAGAATAATAGAAACTCGAGTGCGGTTTTGATCGATATAAATGAAATCGTTATAGTATATACTACAATATTTTATTTAAAAACTAGCTACTATAAAAAAATAAAAAATAGCTTTTAAAAGTTAAAAAGAAGAGACACAATGGTTTGTAGTCCCCGTTTTTAGCTTATTGTTTCCTCCGAACAAACAAACAAACGATTTCTTCGTTACTTTTTAAATACAGCTTATCAAGATATTATTTTTAAAATGGTTTATAATCATTCTATTTATTAACATTAACACTCTCTCGCTAAGATTTAAACTAAAATTAGCTGTAACCGAACAGAGAGCCCACTGCATAACCCAGCCACGTGCATCATGCATCCAATACCTGAGGGACAGATTCGCAAAAATCTTCTTCTCTCAAGGGGTAAACGTGCAAATTGCCCAAAGGCAACAATCTTTGCACCTTCCCCTGCACGCGTCCACCGGCTGACGCAGTGGCCCCACCACGCGTCCTAACCCGTACGCGTCCACCTCATATATATTTTCGAGCCCACCCAGCCGCTCCAATATTTGTCCAAGTAAAACTCGTTTTACCATTTCGCTCTCACACCTTACTGCTCATTCCGTTCCGACGCGGCAGTGAAGCTCCCGACGACGAGCCATGTGCGGCGGCGCCATCCTCTCGAACATCAAGGAGCCGGCGGTGTCGCGCCGACCGACCGAGGGTTCCCTGTGGCCCGAGAAGAAGAAGCCCAGGAGGAGCCGCGGCGGAAGGAGGTACCTTGCGGGGTTCGTGGAGGACGACGATGAGGACTTCGAGGCCGACTTCGAGGAGTTCGAGCCGGACTCCGGGGAATCGGATTTGGAGTTCGGAGAAGAGGAGGACAACGTCGTCGAGATCAAGCCCTCCGCCGTCAAGAGGGCCTTCTCCAGAGGTATGGGCGTCCCTGGGAGTGACTTAATTTTTGCGCTTGTTTGTACTTTTCGTGCTCGATTTGCTGTAGGGGATCGGAATTTGTGGTGGTTGATTGGGAAATTTTGGGGGTTTGGGAGGCGGGTTCGCGTTTGAGGCTGCTCGGTTGTTGGATTGGTGAGGAAGAGAAATTTTGAGGGATTGGTGTTGAAAGGTTGAATTTGGGGTGCTATTCCTGTCTGTTTGGGATTTGGGGCGGATTGGATGGGCTGGTGTGGTCTGATTTGGGATAAAGGTTAGGGCTTTTCTTCTATGTTTCGTCAGGATTCTGAAATGGTGAGCTTTGTAGGATGTTTGGTGGTTCGATTCCCAGAGATTTTAGAGAGGAAATTTCGGTTGTTAGGTTGTTCGACCTGGGAATTTCTACCTCTTGTGCGCTTGGATGGTGATTCATATGATCACTTTTTAGTCTAAGGAGTTGAATCCGCAGAAAAGGGACAAACTCTCTCCGTTTTGCTTGGAGGTCTCCGCCTTTTGAATTATTACTTGTTAGATGGTTGTAGATTTGCGTGAGGACTGTTCTAGACTTGGTTCATATCTTAGTCTAAAGGATTATTATGGTGTTGATTCATACATAAATTTTAAGCATATAGTAGCTCCTAGATTGTTTGGTCTTCCGGGTGACTGTTGTAGGGTTGTTTTTTTCAATCAATATGTCATGCTTTGTGCAAGAGTTTTTGTTGTTCTTGTTTTGCTTTGATTATACCAGACAATTATTTGATTTGTTTCTGCATGAGAACATTGCTGTTATTCGAAATCTATGTTTTATGAAACTTAGATGACAGAACATTTCGAAGTATTGATCTCGCAACAATGGATTACATGCACCTGATGTTTCAGGAGGCTCCTATCGATAGATGCAGTCGAGTCTTGCGGGTTGGTGCCTCTGAGTAAATTGTCCAAATTGGTACTGTTTGGTAAGCCGTGAGAGTCAAATCGCAGGTCCTTGCTGAAGTTTTAGCAACTCAGATTTCTCGTTCCAGTATTTACAGCTAAGATTGTCGTGTACTCGTGTTGATGTTGAATTAGCCTGAATTTAGATATTACGTCTATATTTTGATGTGAGAAAGGATCAAAGGAATATCTTGGATGCTGCATCGGCTATAATGAAACTTCTAGATATGGTTGCAGAATGATGATGAGGTCCATAGCACCAGGGTTGTTCTTAAGAATCCTGGATTTTTCTATTAAGTTGTGATTTGACCTTTGCTTTCTCCAAATTTTGAAGGGGCTATACTCATAGTTGAATGTTCATTTTGGTTGTGATATTTTACATATAAATTCATGTTTATGATTAAAAGAAACAACTTTAGTAAGGGAAGTTTGTATGTGTTGGCCTTTCTTAGCATTTACATTGCCCTTCCATTGCAGATGGCTTCAGCACCATGACTACTGCTGGTTTTGATGGCCCTGCAGCAAGGTCAGCCAAAGGAAGAGAAAGAACCAATACAGGGTATCCGCCAGCGCCTTGGGGTAAGTGGGCTGCTGAAATCAGAGATCCTCGCAAGGGTGTTCGTGTCTGGCTTGGTACTTTCAACAGTGCTGAAGAAGCTGCAAGAGCTTACGATGCTGAAGCACGCAGGATTCGTGGCAAGAAGGCAAAGGTTAACTTTCGGAGGCACCAACAGTTGCTCAGAGCGCCGTACTGGTCTCACTGTCGCTAAAGCACCCAAGTCAAGCATGGAACATAAGCCTACCGTTAAACCAGCAGTCAACGACCTTGCCAACACAACTGCATTCTTGTACCCATCTGCTGACTTCACCTCAAACAAGCCATCTGCTCAGCCTGATAACATGCCATTTGTTCCAGCGATGAACTCTGCTGCTGCTGCCCCTATTGAGGATCCCATCATGAATTTGTACTCTGACCAGGGAAGCAACTCTTTTGGCTGCTCAGACTTGGGCTGGGAGAATGATACCAAGACTCCAGATATAACATCTATTGCTCCCATCTCTACCATAGCTGAAGGTGATGAATCTGCGTTTGTCAAGAGTAATACCCACGCCTCAGTGGTGCCTCCTGTTATGGAGAACAATACTGTTGATCTCACTGATGGGCTGACCGATTTAGAACCTTACATGAGGTTTATTTTGGATGGTGGTGCGGGTGAGTGGATTGATAGCCTTCTGAACCTTGATGGATCTCAGGATGTTGTCAGCAACATGGACCTGTGGAGCTTCGATGACGTGCCCATCTCTGGCGATTTCTATTGAGGAATTCGAAGCCTGGCAGTTGAAGGATGTATATAGGGACAAAGGGTAAGCATTGGCAATTTGGAATTTTTCTCTGAAGATGCATTTGATTTTCACTGCACTGAATTTTATATGTGTTTCAGGAATAAAGACCATGGGAGATTGGGAAGCACCTGCTTGGCACGTTGGGGTAGCATATGCTTATGTCTAGCTTAGATGCAAAAAGTTGCATCCTGAAACTCTCTGGTAATTGGACATGTTCCCTATTTGACTGTGTTTGTATGACAGCCATTCATGAGTGTGAAGAACTGCTTTTTTCGGGTCTACTTTTATGTCGTTGCTGCCGTATATGGCTGTGAACATTATGAATTTGTGGCCAACATGTCTTAATCTATGTACTTGATTTCTCTTTCCTGCAATACCGGGAATTATAATATCTTGTTAAATTGGTTGGTGATAGGTAACCACCATATCTTATTGATGTACATTAAGTTTATTTGTTGAATTCGAAATGAGCTAGTTATTTGTAAAACTTTTACTATACAGGGGTCTGGGGATCTCCGTGATTATCATTCAGTTTGTCTTTTAATTTTGGACATATCCCGTGTCATGGGCGCGGGCCAGGTGCGGCTCTGGCCCAACCGTTTCATTATTATGAAGCTGAGATTAATTTCTATTTGAGTTAGAGATTAGTTTTTATTTGTTAGAGATTTGTTTGATCCTTGTGTGTATGATACTATAATTTACATATGTGCTTTACAAAATATATTTAAGTATATGTACTTAGAAAAATCGGAACTAACACTGTGTATTCTGCGGTACTACCTTTGGGTGAAACTACCTTGTGCCGAGATTGCTTCATCGATAGTCGAATCAAACCCGGCATGTACATAAACAAGCTTGAACGTGTTGATCTTGCGAGAGGGCCCAACCGCTTCATACTAGACCGGTTATTCGAGCTTTCTTCCGGCCATTGAAGGCTTCAAGTTTTGTCGTTTTGTGCTCATGATGGATGACACTTTCTACAGGAAGGTATAAGGGGACCATTCTCACCGCGTTGGCGGACCGACACGAATGACGAGCTTCTCCTAGTGGCATTTGCCATTGTGGAGAGTGAGAACATGTCCGATTGGCTCGGTTCTGGTGAATGTCAAGCGAGCAATGGTTGGCGTCGACCCAACATTTGCATCATCACAAACCGCAATCTTGGGTTGATGGCCACACGAATACCATGCGACATGGGACCGAACCCCTCGATGGTGGAACGCGTGCGAGCCGGTGGAAGTTCGAGTCCATATGGACGAGCTAGAAAGGCGAACTAGGAGGAGTAACCCCACGACGCCATAAGTTTCTTGGAGTGGATTCATCAGATGCTCTGAATTAGAGAAATGGTCCTTTCTCATGACATGGACGGTGCGGTATGGAATTATAACGACCAACATGTCCAAGTACATAATAGTATCCTCAAAGCGTGCGATGCCTCCCATCATCGCGATCGTGAAGGAGACATGAACTCACACCGTCGGTTATTTCGTTAATAGAGCCACCGATCAAGCGACAAATAGACGAATGTAAGAAGTGGTCTGGGAACATGTAGTGGCACATGGACTAGAAGATAAAGAACACCTGAATGCACGGCATCCGGATAATCGATAGTCTCGGAGGAAGTATGAGATCGAAGCCGCCAAAATATGTCAACATCATGTCATGAGTGAAATGAAATAGGCATGCACCAGGTGATGTGGCACATGCACGCAACAATGTCAAGCTCTGCATAAGTCATGCTCGCATGTATACAAGGCATATCTGAAATGAGGTAGATGTCCGAGCCATACATTTCTGAGTACTATGACATACAACACCTTTTTAGTTCATAGAGTGCAGAGTTTAACTCATACGGTTTGGACATAAACTATAGAGATCTTTGGTCGAACATGATGCAATAGGCCCCCAACAAGAATTTGATGATAACTGCGAAGGGACGTCGGTAGACGCGGCGCTTTCAAAATGACATAGATGTCAGCCAATGTACTAGCATTAGCCATACAATGAAGTGCAGGATATGCAAGACATACAGGCACTCAATGAAGGATTGCCCCAACAAACCGAGCTCATCTGGTCGCCATTCGGTGTCGTGATTCCGTGTATCCTTTTGTTTATCGAATTAATTCATGCTTGTATCAATTTGGCAACCTCGAAGGTTGCCTCAATGAAAGATGCATGCCGACGTGGCGTGCCTACAATTCAATCGCTAATTTAATGAGCATCGCATATTACTAATTATGATTAAATTAACATTGTAAATTTATAGCACATAAAATTTCCAAAAAAATTAGAAAATTACATCGACTATGTGGGGAGGCTGCACATAAAATTTTGTAATTTTTGGAGCTTGTTTGCTATATGTAACAACTCCTTCAAATATCATAATTGTACTAATTTTTTAGCAACATTCACAGTGGATAAAATTGTTAAAAATTACACAATGAAGTAAGTTGTGTTGGGAGCCTGGACATAAAATTTCATAATTTTTTGAGCTCCTTTGCTATATTTTAAAATTCAACAAAGTAATAAATAAAAAATACTAATTTAGGTAGGTAATTAAACCGCTAATTAGCTAGCTTAATCACTTGCCGTCCGATGGCGGGCGGCAGACAACGCCACGGTGGCGGGCTCGTTGCCTATGTGTCACTGATGATGATGCTACTGGTGACCGGTGGCGAGTGTCATTCTGTCGTTCTCATGTGCATACACTATTTTTGTAAATCGATTCAAAACGTGCTATATGTACCAAAAACTCTTTTGGATGCTCTTGTACAGAAATCCCATAATCATAACTCATTAACCCTTAATAACCGTTGGATTAATGACCTTCGCGCCTAGAAATCTCTAATAAACCCACGCTATCCAAACAAACAAACGCAATTGGCAGGGCAATACAGGCAGACCCGTACGGATGTTATGGATCAGATAGTTCAGAGAATTTTGAGCTCACTATGTCTTGCTTAATTTCATCACAACAGATATCGAAACAGAAAATGATACTTTAAGTTTTCGTGTTAGAGTTACGATCACCCTCAAACGGATATTTCTTCGTTTTTTCTAAATACAAGTTAAGTTTTAGACTCGAACGTCCATATTGTTGTTAAACTTGGTCATTAGGTCTTATTTTTAATCAAGTTAACATCTTTTAATTATTTATAGACAGACATAATACTCCTATCCATAACTAAATTTCTGGGCTATTAAGATATGTACGACGGCTCTCTTCTTAAGAACGGGCTGTTACGGTGGACACCGATGGCCGGCGTTGCTGTCGAGCTAGGTAGAGCGCCTTCGTTCCCTTTCGCCGGTGGGTAGCCTGCCACGTCCGGCATGCAACTCACGAGTGGATGTAATCGCCGACGCTGACCTCAGAGGCACCGATCACCGGTATTGTAATAGCGGATCACATCGCCTACGCGCTACAATAAGAGCATGCATTCACAGTGCTCGGCCAATGGCGATGGCCGTGAGCACGAGACGAGGCGTAGGGTAGGAGGAGAAGACTCCGGAGATCGATCGATGGGGACCCGGCCGTCAAGTGTCGACAATAATGGCCGTCACGGTTTCCTTGTGCGTATGAACGAGATCCGTTCCCAGTTCCCACGAATCATTAGGAACACTGGGTTACAAGTAGCGAAATTGCGTCTGAGGAGCGGCTCAAGGCCTGTCTGAGAACGCGAGAATGAAACTTTCTCGATTCAGTTTTTGTGTAATTGCTACAAAATTTCTGTGAAATTCTCGCATTTCAAACGAGCTCAGACAATGAAACAATCACCTGCTGTATCTTGCAATAAAATATATCCTCTGCAAGTGCAACTTTTTTTTCAAAGGGTAGGTATTGTTGTGAGGAAATAATAACCTCGCGTACTAAAAATATATGTATTAATCTCAACCTTGTTTTTAAGCTGCCCACACACTCATGCTCTCCCCAACCTTTGAGTACTACTAGCCTCGTAGGGCGCGCCGGACCGTAATCGATCGAGAATTACTTAAAAATTCAAGGGTATATGTGTTTTTCAGAAAGTAAAGGGTTTTGAAAAGCGAGGACCATGCGTAAAAAAACCGCGGGGACAATGCAAAAAGCGGGACCGTGTGCAATTCAAAACTCGGGGCCATCACGCAAAACGGAGGGGCCAAAAAATCCGAGACACATCGCAATTTGAAAACTACGGTTTTGCCTCCCGCCGTACCATTTTTGCGCCACACGCCCGCTTCCATGTGGGCGGCGATGGTAACGCCAGTGGCGTTCCGGAGTATTGGCTTTAGATATGTGTCCTACGTGCCGGAGGAGCACTTCGCTCCCGTTCCAAGTATTTTCTACTGCTGAAAAAGTGCTCCTAGCTTGATCGCGCCAGTGAGAGTGACACATTTTGGACGGATTTCGGTGTGTTTAGATATCACTTAGATATTTTTTCTAATAATTATTTAAATTTCGGACCGTTGGATTAGAGATCCAAAAGACCTTTTTAGAGAGTTTTTTGGAGAGGACGGGAAGAATTCGTAGCGTTGTATCTCTAATTCAACGGTCATAGATCTGAATAATAATTAGAAAGAAAATATCCGAATGATGTTTATCGATATCCATTTCTTATTTCCAAGTTTCCCGAATGCAAGACAGCAAGGAAAGAAAGCAGCGCGGTCTCGCTCCGCTCTTCTAGACGAGGGTTTTCGACATGTTACAATTATGCACGGTGCGCATAGATCATTACCAAAGACAGGGACACGAGCCACACCCGTAAGCGGAATTATTGGGCCACAATTTCATGGTGGGAACATGCTCTAACTCTTCTCCCGATCCGATTTGCTCTTTTGGGTCTTCTTCTTCCTCTCTACTCTTTGGGTTGTGTGGAGGTTTGGGGATTTGCTCTTCCGATTAAGGCTTTTTGCCTTCAGTTTTCTGTGTGAACCCTAGTTTGGGTGTGACGGGAAATCTGAAGGTTGAAGGTCTACCCAAGGGAGGACGGAGGCCATGACAGCTCCCTGTTGTGTTTGAGTGCACTCGGCCGGTGTACTCTTGTGCTCTTGTGCGGCATTTCCCTGACTCTCGACTCCGGCGCCAGCTTCCAGAGGTCGGAGAAGGGCACTATATCTATGTCAACCACACTTCTCTACTACGTTGGCACAGAGGGGTGCTAGGTTTTCTGGGACAACACTTTCGGGTGTGCCTTGCCCTGGTTTTCTGTTCTTCATCGGCTTGGTTTTCTTCTGGACGGTTTTGAGTACTGTCTACACCGTGAGTATTCTGGCTCTACTTCAAATAACAGCAGTGGTATTTGTTCTTTAATTGCTGCCTTAGAGTTCAAATACTTGGAATGTTGTATTCTCTTGTGGGCTCAGAACATATGCTCTATGATGAACTAGTCATATGCTGAATTTGATCTTTATAACAGAATTAGATTTGAGCTCTAGGGATTTGATTTCTACTGGTTGTACCGTAGTTAGTTGAATTTCTGTTTGAGCAGATCTGATTACCTGCAACTGGAATTGTCGATGGTGCGAGTTCTCTTATCCTGCTCGATTAGATTATTTCTGTGCAGTTGTCACCTTAGTCTAGTGCTGATCTGATTATTTTTGTAATCTGTTTTGCATCGGTTTGCTACTTAAACTGTCTGAACTCTATAAGAATTCTGTCACTTATTCCATTGCATGTAATCAGTTAAAGTTCAAAAATCAAAGTTGACTGTTCTCTGTTTTGCTCGAGTTTGACAGTAGAAATAAATTTAGAGCTCAAATCCTGATTTCTTGTTATTAGATCATTCATGAAGAGTTATGACATTGGTATGAGAAGGTCAAGATTTAAAATCTTGAGCAGTTCTGTTCTGAGAGCAATCCTAAAGCAATTATTTTGTTTCATGTTAGATTTAATTGCTTTACTGTTTAAAGGACTGCATGACATGCTATTTTCAGTAGATTTATGGTCATATTCTTTGAATATTCACTTGTATATGAATGGCAATCTGGAATTACATGGTTTTATGCAATTTATGTCATTCATGTTATGCTGAAAATATGTTGAAGATATATTTAAGCTAGAATTAAATCTGAAACTATGCTTAATCCGCATTATTTACAACAAGAGACACTAACAAACGTAGATAATACGATCCCTATCCAGGTTAGGCCCATTTCGTCTCCAGGCCCACCGAACAGCAGTCCATTTCTGGCCCGGCCCAGCCCCTCTTCTACCACCAGACCCACTACATCTCACGCCCAGAGGCCACGTCTCCTCTTCATCCTCCCTCCCGTTCGGGCAGACGCCTCCCGGTTCGCACACCCATCTCCGCCTCCCCCGGAACCACCGCGTACAGCCTCCTCCGCCGCCGCACCGCTCCAACCCAGCCTCCCCCACCTCCCGTGCCGCAGGCGCCGGGTCCCTTGGGTAAGCAAGCCCTAACCCCCGATTTGCCCTAATTATCGACCGGTCTCCGCGATTCCGCCCCTTCCGACTCCCGTGCGCGCGTGCGTCCGTATATTACATCAGCCGCGATTCTGCTGCTGCTGTAGAGTCCCTAGACGTTCGAGTGTTAAGATCGGTATGGTTGTACGTGTAGGGAAGATTTAGCTCGAGAGGGTGGGATTAGATGGACAATCGGGGTTCGGTAGTTTTGGAGTTTGCTGTTAAGAGTAGTGTATTGGCGTCCTGTTTTGCTGATCAGGTTCTGGAATCCACTGGTCAGGCCCTGTGGTTTATGGTTCTCTAATCATGGGTGTTGATTTTTTTCACTGTTTCGAGTTAGAAAAGTCAGTTGATCGTGAAGTGGAACATTACATTTTGGATTCTGAATTCAACAGTAGTTGTGCCAGTTTTGACTTCGGATTGCAATTCAAGAGCCACTTTGCTGGAGATTAACCCTGTGGAAGCCTTTTAGTTTTGAGTCCAAGCCTTACAAGGAAGACTCTTTAGAGATGGCTGTGTCATGTGTGGCTCACATGAAGGCTACATTTCCTGTTTTACAGCTGAAATCTGCACATGTTTATGTTGTGCTGACTAACTCGTGGGTTTATGTTCGAAGGATGTCCTAATTAATATTACACCGAGTTCAAACATTCTGTGTTTTTGGTTATTGGTTACTAAAAAAAGGGCATCTCTACAATGGGTGGTTTATACAACTTGTGAGTTATATAGTGTTTTAGTAATCTATTGTCTTTCCCTACATTTACCCTTTCCTGATCTTTCAACTGAATGATAAGTAAAGCGGACATGTGATCAATTGAATTTTGTGGCTTCTTTGATTGACGTACTTGCTAAGTATTGTTTGTCTTGTTTAAACATAAGTGCATTTTCTTGTTATAAGAGGCCTTTTGTAGTACCTCTAGGAGTCCTTTGTTGCACGAACTGCTTATAAATGTATCCAATTTCTATTTCAGATTGGAGGGGATCACTGCGTCATGCTTTTTGGTGGACAATCTTCATTTGTTCTTGACTCTTGATTTGCTCTTTTGCCGTCATCATCATGTCAGGCTTGCTGAATGTACAGGCTTATCTTTGCAACTGGACTATCTTGCTTTCACTATATATTCCTATTATATTTGTTTTATTACATTTGAGTTTGGTAGGTCATCAACTTGTTTGTTCATGCTGCAGTTTTGTGTGGACCATGAGTGGGTATTTCATTTTGGACACTTGATAAATGACATCTAGTCAGACATCTTAAGTCTGGTCGCGAGAAATTTTGATTTATGTACTCTAATGGATTGCCTTAAGAGTACACTATGGTCCTCTTTCTTTACATTACCACCCTTACATGGGTTATATGAGTAATGAGTGGATATGCTTGATATGAAATTTGAAGCTTGACAGTTCACCTAAGAAGTAAGAACTGTGGTAGCTGGCACCTGGCAGGATTACCTGGTCTTGCCAAATCAGGCTGTTCATGTACTTCACATTATGAACTTTTATTGTAGTAGTGAAAAAGCGTTTGACTGGCATCGTATATTTTTTACGCTGTGTTTAACTCAACATGGTTTTGCTCTTGAGAATAGTATGATTGCCCATATAGCCTGTTTTATTATTTGTCTTGATAAATTGATACTTTTTGCCTTGGCAGTCAAACCTGAACAGTTCGGGATCAAATCTTCCAGACTCAACAGGAAGGCCATTTACGATCCTTTTTGGTCGAGCTGGATCGCCTGTGTTTCCATCATTCTGGTGAGCATATAATATATTAGCTTGGTTGGTTCATTAATACATCATAATGCTCATGGAGTAAACCTTTTTTTTTGACATTTATCAAGGTTTGCACAACATTCATGGAAATTTCAGCCTTCCAAATATGCCTGGATCACTTGCACAAAGGAATGCTGCAATGAGTGGCCTTCCATCCTCTGGAGTTCAACAGCCTGGAGGGAGCATTTCTGGGAGATTTGCTTCAAACAACCTTCCAGTTGCCATGTCTCAGGTTCTAATTCTCACCTTTATGCAGATTGCAATATTCTTTGTCTTATATTGTGGAAAGCATGAACATGAGTGTTAATGACTCATGCAATCTAAGGAAAAATTTTACTGGTTGAAATTATTGTGTGCCTCTTGTTGTGCTGTTGTGGACGCTTTTGTCGGCAAGAAGTATACTCGCCGCAAAAAGATCAATGCGCCGGCTTCCACAACACCACCAGCCGCGCATAATTAGGAAAGAAGGACATTAGGAATAAAAGGGAAGATATTCCTGCCTAAATTAGCGAGAGGAATAATAAGGAAAGGGTTAGCCGTAAGACTATATATATGTAACCCAATTGGGATTAAAGGGGGGAGAGAAGAAGAAAGTCCATAAGATCAGAGCCTCCTAGGGAGGGCGATCAGGCTTATCTCTTGCTATTGTTCTAGGATATCCAGATTAAATAAGCCAATCTTTCAGCCATAACATGTGCGCTCTTGTGGAGCATGATGATTCCTACTATTTTTGTTTTATTGTTTCTTTGCAGATTCCTCATGCACATTCAGGTGTCAGTGGTAGAGGAATGAATGTTGGCGGAGGTCCAGCATTTAGTAGTAGCGTGAATATTGGTGGTACCATTCAAGGCTTATCCTCGAACTTGGGTACCAGTGGCAGTCGGAATTCTGTTCCTGGGATGTCGGTATCTCCAGCTTTAGGGAGTTTGGGTCCACGGATCACAAATTCTGTAGGAAATATTGTGGGCGGAAGTAATATTGGAAGAAATATAAGCTCTGGTGGATTGACTGTGCCGAGTATTGCATCACGCATGAATTTGAGTGGCAATGCTGGGAGTGGAAGTCTAAATGTGCAAGGATCCAACAGGATGATGAATGGCCTTCTTCCAAGGTAATTAAAACATACCACACAGGTGGAATATATTACTCCATAGATTTAAATAAGCCTCATGCTGTTATGCCTTCATGGTTGCTTGCTTCCTTATCTTTTCTGGTTATTTGTAGCTTCAACTATTGTTGTTTTACATGTTTAACCATCGCTGTGCTAATACTTAACAACATTGTTTGCTTTGAGATGCATCCTCACCCCTTATTTTTTCTTGTCTTTGCATAAAAAGTTGGGCATATCAATTAAGTGGTCAACACCCCATAGTCCCCATATGGTATAGATTTCTTTGGAGTTTTTTTATATAAATCAGTAAGTAGTTCTTGATGTTTCAGCTTTATAAAATAGGAACCATGTGCTGCTAGAGAGCAAACTGCAAACTAGTTTATGTAAGTGTGACAATGAGTCTCCCACCTGATGAATAAGTCTTTGTACTGCGGTCTTTGTACAGCATCTGCTTTAGCATCTAGGACAGCTTTTGCTTTAGCATCTAGGACAACATCGCTTTAGACAAGATCTCGCTTTAGCATCCTTGACTAGCATCTAGGACAAAGATCAAGGACAAGATCGCTTTAGCATCCTTGACTAGCATCTAGGACAACATCTAGGACATCATCCGCTTTAGCATCTAGGACAAGATCTTAGCATATGCTTGGTCGGTTGGCGCCTTATAATATGTATCCCCAACCCTCGGGTTGGTAAGGCATTGTTGTGAGAAATAGAAAAATTGCCCCATCTCCAAGTGTCTTCTCTCCATGAGAGTAAGGATCTTGCTATCACCAACAGAAGAGTCCAATGAGTAACAAGTGGTATCGAGCCATACTATCCTGTAGCTCGAGCATCTCTTGCTCATCTCCTTCTTACCTGCTCGCCCAGGCAGAAGAGCCCTCGTCCCCGCCACTCCTCCGAGACGGCAAGCTCGTCGGCGCCCTCTCCACGCAATGCCCCCAAGAGCGCGCCATGTCCGCAGGCGCCTGCCGGCTCGCTCGAGCATCGGCGTACAGACATCATAACTTATTCTTCTCCATATGCTTTCAACAACTCATTAGTTCTTAACACTTCCTCTTTCAACAACGGCTTCCGAACATCGTATGAGAGGGACCTCCAAAGCCCAGGCCAAAGCGACCTACGGCCTCCAACATTTGTTTGAATTCATCGTTGTTGATGGCATTGAAAAGAACGCCTAAAGAGTAAAGAGCAAATATACACGCAACAAGGTAAGGTTAACAAAGAATGAATTAATGGCATACAAGATAACTAGAATAAAATGAATGATAATTGCAATCTTTACGGGAAACATAAAGCCATCTTGCCACATGTTGCTTCACTTTGTAATGTCTCTCTTTCTAAATTGCCTCCGTAATTTTTTGTTGCCTCTTCAATTCTTGAGTGCTCAAAGTGCTCTCTTAAGGATCAATCAGATTCACAAATCTATCCATAGACCTTAACTTTCTTGGTGCCGATCCTCTGATCTCTTCAAGTTCTTCATTTTCACAACCACCTATTATGGTCACAGTTTCTATAACCTCACCTTCTTGTGCTTTCTTGCACTTGTTTTTTTGCCTCTTCAATAGAATTACGACACTTTGCTTTGTCTTCTTTTGTAGATTTCGGACATCTTGCAACATTTCCTTGAATATGTGCAATATGTTACTTGATGCTATAGATGCCCTTGGAAATAACCTTTCCGCACAAGATATATTTTGCCTTGTCCAAATTGTTTGGGTTCACCAACACCCCATATTCCCACCCTATGTCATCCGACTTTCTCTTGAGGCTATCTTCGATGCCCACCTCAGGAGCCGGCGTGGCGGATGACATCCTAGTAAATAGTAGAATTGTATATTGCGCAAGAGAAATTAATAAATAGTAGAGCTACATTCTGGAGTGTAATAGTAGAACTGATAAAGCAAATGTGCTATAAGTACAAACAATAGAGCCACATTCTTTTTTTGCCCACCAACCGCACAAGAACAACAGATGTATTAGTAAATGCATATGGAAACATGACACAAAAGAAGCAAAGATGCATTTAAAGGCAACTACTAGCTCTTAAGCTCACTTCACGGAAGAACAGAGAGCATATAAACAACTGAAGGACTACTAGTACTAACTCTGTAGCTCATTTCACGGAAGAACAGAGAGCATATAAACAACTGAAGGACTACTAGTACTAGCTCTGTAGCTCATTTAAAGGCAAGGGAGCGGCTTGTGCAAGCATGGAGTTGAAGCGGATGCGCAGCCAGCACCTCCGATCGCAGCGGCAGCCACCTACCTAGGCGAGGTGAAGCACTGAAGTTGGCGCTCCTCTTGGCTCTTGTGCTAGCTCCTCCCCACCAGCTCCTCCCCGCAACAGAGGTACTAGCTCCTTTGGGCTCTTGTTCATGTACTAGCTTGGTAGCTCCTCTCCGCAGCAGAGGTACTAGCTCCTCTGGGCTCTTGTTCATGTACTAGCTTGATAGCTCCTCCCCGCTAGTTCCTCTCCACACCGGATGAGTGCACAACGATGACGAATGCGCGGAGGCGGCGACGGTGCGATGCAGAGAGGTTGCGGTGACGACGCGGATGCGGCGCAGCGGCGGCGGCGGCGTGGAGAAACCCTAGCCTGTTCCCGTTTCCTACTCGCTCGAAAGCACAACTGTCTTGTAGTCTTGTGGAGTTCTGGCCTCCTGTGACTCATCTTCAGGCCTCTAGGTGCCTCGCCTCATCGCCTAGCCCATGGGCCGCCTCGACACCTTCCCACCTGACCAGTACCCTAGGCGAGGCGTCGGGTGGCCGCCCAGCGCCTAGGCGGGGACTACGCGGCTGTCTAGCTCGCTTTTTAGAATAGAGGTCCAGCTACGTCCTCACCAGCCCTGCCCGTTCAGCCGGTGTCGCACATTGTCGCGGAGACATTCCTCCAGCCTATGTTACACATTGCCGCTGAGATACTCCTCCAGCCACAACCTCGCTGTGGAGATACTCTTCCAGCCGCAACCTCGCTGTGGAGATACTCCTTCAGCCGTGCTGCACATTGTCGCGGAGATACTCCTCCAGCCGTGCCCTTGTCGGTGTCGTCCTCAACCAGCCGCGACTGCACATCGTCGCGGAGATACTCCTCCAGCTGTGGCCTCGTCGGCTCTGCCATTGACCCACCACGGCCGCCCGTCGCCACGGAGATACTCCTCTAACTACAGCCTCGCTGACGCTGCCCTCAACCCGCCATGGTCGCCCATCGCATCGGTGATACTCCTCTAGCCATAGCCTCATCGGCGTCGCCCTTGATCCGTCGCGGTTGTATATCGTCGCAGAGATACTCCAGTCGTAACCTCGTCGGCACCACCCCTGTCCCGCTGCGGGCGTCCGTCACCATGGAGATTCTCCTCCAGTCGCGGTAGTGGTCGTGGGAAGCCGTGCTCGAAAGCGGCTGTGGTCGTGATCGAAGGCAGTTGTGGTGGTGATCGAAGGCGGCCGTGGTCGTGCGTGGCCGTGGTCGAATCGGCGAGGCTCGGCGAGGGGAGGTAGGAGCTCGGGGAGGCTGGATCCGGCTCCGAGGGGGAGGAGCTCGAGGCGTGGGAGGTCGGATCCGTGCCAAGGGGCGGAGAGGATTTCGAGGCGGGAGGATGAGCTTGGGGGTGGCGGGGAAGGAGGGCTCGGGGACGGGGAGGTTGGATGTGGCGCCAAGGGGGGCGAGGAGGATCTCAAGGGCGGGAGGGATGAGCTCGGGGGCGGCAGGGGCGGTTGGCTCGGGGGCGGGAGGAGGGATGGGGAGCTCAGGGCGGCAGCACCATCGGAGAGGGAAAGGCCAGCCAGATCGCCTGAGAGGGAGAGGCTGGGGTAATCGCCCGAAAGAGAGATGGGGAAATCTCGAACGGGATTTTGAAATGTACAAAAGTAATGTATTTGCCTGATAAGAAACCTACACTCATACATCCACAACCCACTCAAAGCTGCACGGATCTTGAACAAATTGTGTGGTGGATAGAGTGGGAGTAACTACATCTGGGAGTAAATAGTATTTTTCCTAGATAGGAAAATGATTCCATACACCTATGAGTACGTACTCCCACTTTTGATATACCGCTTAAATGATGATGTTATATTTTTTTTTATCCTTTTACCCTATTCAGCGCCTGCATGCACGCTACACGCAGATCCTGCTGCCTGGCTTCCTGGTGCAAGCTGTGTTGATTCATCAATAATTATTACACGTGAAGTTACCATCAGATAAACATGAAGTTACTTACGACTGGTATAAAAAAACATGAATTTTGCAGCGTTGAAACATATTCAACATGTATCTTATTTCATTAAGCTCGTAATTTCGAACACAATGGTGCAAACAGATTGCAGATCAGACTTTCCATGAAAGAGTTATTATATTTTTTTAGCTTATAAACAAGATAAAAAAAGTCCCCCATGTCAACTGTACTGCTGCATGTATATGATAATTTAGTAGATTCGGTCGTGAGGAAAGTTATTGCCTATTGTTAGTGAAGTTATTGCCTGTTGTGAGGAAAGTTATTACATGCTGTGTACTGCGAGCATTCGGCAGTAACTTCACTCGCTACCGACAGTAGCTTCGTTCACAATGGATGATAACTTAATTGCATATGATAGTAACTTCACCATGGGATGATAACTTCGCATGTGGATGGTAGTTTCATTCCATATGGATGATAACTTCATGAATACCGAAAGTTTTGCATCACATATAAGAGATGGCAATCTGCATATAATTGGCTGCAATCCATAGTTATATTGCATATCAGATATGGGCAAACTTTATGCTTACAACCGTGGCGATACTGTTAGAATTAATCTTGATGATTTGTAAGTGATCGAAGCCGTGGTCGAAGAACTAGTCGAAGTCGTGGTCGAAGGAACAGTCGAAGCCGTGGTCGAAGAAGCAGTCGAAGCTACAGTACGCGGTCATAGCTACAATAGTCATAGGTACCGTAGCAGTCGAAAGCACTGTAGCAGCGTAGTACTGTGGTGAGTACTGTAGCAGTCGAAAGTATTATAGCGGTCGAAAATCCTAACAAGATAAAAAAGTCCCCACATCAACTGTACTGCTACATGTATGTGATAATTTGGTAGATTCGATCGTGAGGTAATTTATTGCCTATTGTGAATGAAGTTATTGTCTATTGTGAGGAAAGCTATTACCAACTGTGCACTGTGAGCGTTCGGCAGTAATTTCACTCGCCACCGATAGTAATTTCGTTCACAATGGATGATAACTTGATTGCATATGATAGTAACTTCACCATGAGATGATAACTTCGTATGGGAATGATAACTTCATTCCATATGGATGATAACTTCATGCGTAACCGAAAATAACTTTCCAGAATAAGATGGGTTAGTGGGGCTTCACCATACGGATGTCAATTTCATTCCATATAGATGATAACTTCATGCTAACCAAAAGTAACTGTAGTCATTACAGATAATAAATTGATGTACATTTGATAGTAACTGAGCATGGTGTGGGTGATGGAGCGGTTGGTTGGTTGGGTCAATTAGGGGCGCTCACTTACTTTACACCCGTGCTCTGGTTAGTGTGGGTATTCTGGAAAGAAAAACTAATGCAAAATTTTAAAAGCAATTACTAAATCTCTAATGGCGTTTCAATTAAAATTGTTGCTGAAAACCGTATGTACGCTTCCTGTTGACATGTACATGAGAATCCTTACTGTATACGGGAGGAAAGAAGGCCGCATGAAAACCTTGCTCCCATCTACTTATTTTTGGTTCAACTCATTCAATTTGATGTCTCGTAAAAGATGACATCGTTATTAAGCAAATCCCATATTTGCCTTTTATTTGTGAAACAAATTACTGGTGCGTCGCAGTATATCTAATCATGAATCATGATTGGTTGAATTGTCTACTTTTGAGAGAAAAATAAGTTGATTGTTGGTAAGGTTGGGATGTAATTTGATTATGTGAACATAACATGGCTGCCTACCTTTCACTTGGACAGGAGAGGCAGAACTGCGGAGAGGAGGCTGCAGAAGACTAGAAGAGAAGTCGGAATGTCCTGTTGTAGGCCTTGTAATTGTAGTAAACCAGTTACAAATATTTGCATTTTCCTTTCATCATGTGGAGTCTCTACTCCCTGTAACATACTGACATTCTCTTAGAACAGCCCAACCTTTCATGAGTAGTTTTCTGCACATTTTTGCCTTTGGAGCCTTCAATGACGAAAACTTGGTTGATCTTTCACACGCGCTCATGAGCGAATGAGCGATGTGCTGCTGCCCAGCCCCCCTCCCTCTCATCTGGCCTCGCTCGGTTAGGCTTAGCTGAAGGTTATTTATTTGATGTAATTAAATTTAAAAAAATATAAAAATAGAAAAAATATGTTAACTCATTATGGACCATGCAAACAAATACGAAAAAAAAGAACAGACAAAAAAGCTAAAAAAAGGTCAAAAGTTTAAAAAAAATAAAATTTATAAATAGTAAAAAATAGATCAGAAGCTTAAATCGAAACGAGTGGAGCGAGATATCAGATAAAATGGAAACGAGTGGGGCGAGATATCAGAAAAACTCGTCGGTCAACGCACATGCTCGATCTGGCACCGGAACACCAGGCACCAACAAATCAGAGGCCGTCATGCCGTGCAGGCGCTCACCTCGGCAAGCTCTCCGACGGCAACATGCATGCGCCAGCTGCTCACGGGCACGACCATCTTTCGCAACGCCACGAATCTTTATGAGTTTCGACGGCCGTTGGATGGATCAGTAGCCTGATGGCCCCTATCATGTCTAATTAAACGAATAGCTCGGGAAGGAGAGCTGGAGAGCAGAGCAGGGGACATGGTTTTGGTTGCCATGGAACTTCACGATTCCCTAGACGAGTTTTTGGGCGCGTGGAGGCCGGTCGTTCGAGTGACGGTCGCCTCGCCGTCGCTGCGGTCTCCGTCCTCTCGCACTCGCAGTCGCTGCTGCGGTCGAGGAATCAAATAAAACGCTGCACGATGCGGCGGGAAATTACCATAGACTGCGGTGGTGTCTGGTGGGAATGGGGCCGTCTTGTGTATCGCTGCCACCCGAGCTCCCATCACCGCGTCCCAGAGCTAGCTGAGCACCACACGCGCACGCGAGAGCGAGAGAGAGAGAGAGAGAGAGAGAGAGAGAGAGAGAGATTGTCAGGATGGCTGCGCCGCGCACCGCCGCCTAGCCCGGTCAGCGAGGAGCAGCGTCGGCCCGGCGTGCACCGTAGAGCAGCGCGACGGGAGGAAGTCAGTAGAAGAATACTTGGGAAGAGTTGGTACGTAACCACGGTTAACCAGTGCGCTCCCCGTCGAACTCACCCACTGCCGACTCCGCGGTCGCGCCGACGCCTCGGAGAGAGAGAAAGCCGATCGATCACCTGACTCACGTCCTTGCCGCCGCTGGCTCCGTCCTGGCGTCCTCCTCCGCTTCACCACCTCCGCTCCCTCTTCGTCCCCGCAGGAGGGGAGGGAAGAGGGGAAATGGCTGCGACGGAATTTCACGATTCAGCAGACGAGTTTTTGGCCGCGCGCATGGAGGCCGGCCGGTCGATCGAGCGACGAACTGACGATCGATTCCGAGGGGGAACGTACGTGGCCAAGGCCACCGTGGCGCACGCTCCGACCAGCGCGGCTCGCTCGGCCACCCGCCCACCTAAACGTACGAAAGTCGCACGCCGGCGTGCCGCGCGCCCGCGCCTGACCACCACGCGCGCACACCACTCCCGCCCGTCCAACAGTGCGGCACACCCGCCCGCGCCGCATGCTTCTGCTAACGCGCGCGCGCGATCGCACGGCACACCCGCCCGCGCGCGGGTCAGCCGGTCGATGCGGCCAAGGTTGGTTGCCGTTGCGCGCGGATGGACCAATGGACGCGCGCCGCGGTGTGCCATATCGGGCGTGCCGACCCGCGCCGTGCGCGACCATCCACCATGGCCTCGAATCGATCGACTATTATGGCTGCAATTGCGGAAGCCTGAAATAATCAAAACGGTTTGGCCTCGGCTACAGCTGTCGAACCAACGCACGCGCCAGCCGGCTAGCTCCCGGATTTTGTAGCAAGCGCTGTGATACGTATATATGTACCTGCCGGAGCCACCAATTCCGACGAGGATATGCACAGCATATATATATAGATGAGTATATATAAATCAACAAAGTATGTGATCTAAATTCGTTCAAAACTTTGAATTTGAGTATATTTTTTCAAACTTATGCGTTTCATTTGAATTGTTATAGATGAGTATATACCTTAAAACTGATATTTTCAAAAAAATATACCCGAATTTAGATGGAATTGATGCATTTGAAATCATAGTGCCCGGGCACCTTGGTGTCCCATTTCAACATCCTATATATATATATATATATATATATATATATATATATATATATATATATATATATATATATATATATATATATATATATATATTGTCGATTCTCTATATAAGATCAATGATAACTTGCGAGCAAACTTGACAAATCGTGGCTGATCCCCGCTGCCAGTGCAATAGACCTGCAACCCTTTAATTCGCCTAATCACACGTGTGATGTTCTCCACCAATCACCAAGTGAAGAATATCGATATCTCAATTCATAACGGAAAGATAGAATGATCTTTGAAAGAAGCAAGTTCGATTCCTCACTAGCTGTGCCAGTGCCAATCAATCTAGGAAGAACAAGCGTATAATTAATGCTAATAGATGCAATTTACAATCTCAAAATGTTATTTGTGGTTTAGATAATGTGAGATCCTTATTATAGAAGTAGCTAAAAGCTAAAACATAAATATGTATTTTAATTCATAACATCGAGTCTAATTTATATTAATATCTGCAATGGTTTATATAGCCCTCCTAATATACCTAAAACAAGAAACAAACTTTTTACATAACTTACTAAAAAGATAACTCTAAACCTCCTGTCATCGGTTTGTCTTGGCAAGCGTCACACACAGATAGAATCTAATGCTAGCACCTAACCCCTTGCGTAGGACTTGAAGTTAGCTTTCCAAAGAGTATAAAAACTCCCAAATCTAACTTTATATGCAAAAGTTACTGCCTTTTTAAACCGGGCTGTGCTGGACCTGCTGGTTGCTCCAACCAAAAGCGAATTGAAAATATCTTCTCATACCTTTTCTTTCCTTGCTTGGGACACATCCAATCCATGAGAAACAAAGAAGTTGGAGCCTTCCAAACATGTTTAAAGATGTGGAAAATAGGAGATCACGCAAAGGTGCCCTACAAGCCACGGACTCCTCATATTTAGTAACTCATGCTCACCGTCTCAGACTACCTATGCAATGTGCACTTTAATTGCCATTACTTTTTATAGAAAGCTTCAAATCAAGCTCCATTTGAAAAGTAGACTTCATAAATTTTTTAAATATATATTTTTTTACTCGAGAATCTGTTGGACCATGTGGATGGTTGTAAATAAAATGGTGATAAATAATTGATATTTGGATTGCTTTGAATTTTGTGTTTGTGAAAGTTTTGGTCGATTGCAGTCAAATGTTTCAAGTTCGAGTGGTTTTGCTCTTGCTCAAGTAGTTTCGATCACTCGAGTGTTTTTGGTCGCCCCAAGTGGTTTGCTTCAGTTCGAGTGGTTTTGCTTAGATCCGAATAATTTTGGTCTTCTCAAGTGCTTTGGACGGTCCGAGTGACATCGAGATTGGGCGACATTCGAGTGTCATTGGAGTATCGGACGGTGTCCGAGTAACATCTGAGGTTAGGACAAGTCCAAGCAATTTCAAAGCATCGAACGACATTCAAGTGGAACCGAGCATCGCGCGGCTTTCGAGTAGCGATGGATGATCGATTGTGTTCGAGTGCCACCGGATGATTGGACGACTTCGAGTGGCACAGATACATCGGACGGCGTTCGAGTACCACCGGAAGATCGGATGGCCTTCGAGTAGCGTGATCAAAGATTCAGAGCATGGATCGGTCAAAGCTACGGGCTTTTTGTACGGCCGAAACTATAATGATCTAGTCAAAACTATACGATCGAAAGAATAGCATTCAAGGTGAACAGAGATTCACCGTTACTTGAAAGAGTATTGTAGCGAGCTCGGTTATAAGACCACGTCCAACTTCAACGACGAACTTCAACTATGTGACACCCGATCCATGTTGACCCATGTGTGTGTGCACATGAATTTACAGGTTAGTCATACCTGCTAGCTTACCTTGAAAAGCCCTTACATATAAACCTAGGAGTTCAATGGTAGCACCACCGGTTAACCGCTTTACGCGAAGCAGGACGAAAGTGCAAGCGGGTTGATATGTGTACGTGACCTATCCGAATGAGGCTAAGCCTAAGCGGTTTGGACCCTATGACGTTACGCATCATCGCGGCTTTCGACCACGGCAAAGACAAGCACCGCAGCACCACTACGGAAGAATGATCACATCTTTTTTATATATATATATATATATATATATATATATATATATATATATATATATATATATATATATATATATATATATATATATATATATCTCGATTCTCTATATAAGATCAATGATAACTTGCGAGCAAACTTGACAAATCGTGGCTGATCCCGCTGCCAGTGCAATAGACCTGCAACCCTTTAATTCGCCTAATCACACGTGTGATGTTCTCCACCAATCACCAAGTGAAGAATATCGATATCTCAATTCATAACGGAAAGATAGAATGATCTTTGAAAGAAGCAAGTTCGATTCCTCACTAGCTGTGCCAGTGCCAATCAATCTAGGAAGAACAAGCGTATAATTAATGCTAATAGATGCAATTTACAATCTCAAAATGTTATTTGTGGTTTAGATAATGTGAGATCCTTATTATAGAAGTAGCTAAAAGCTAAAACATAAATATGTATTTTAATTCATAACATCGAGTCTAATTTATATTAATATCTGCAATGGTTTATATAGCCCTCCTAATATACCTAAAACAAGAAACAAACTTTTTACATAACTTACTAAAAAGATAACTCTAAACCTCCTGTCATCGGTTTGTCTTGGCAAGCGTCACACACAGATAGAATCTAATGCTAGCACCTAACCCCTTGCGTAGGACTTGAAGTTAGCTTTCCAAAGAGTATAAAAACTCCCAAATCTAACTTTATATGCAAAAGTTACTGCCTTTTTAAACGGGCTGTGCTGGACCTGCTGGTTGCTCCAACCAAAAGCGAATTGAAAATATCTTCTCATACCTTTTCTTTCCTTGCTTGGGACACATCCAATCCATGAGAAACAAAGAAGTTGGAGCCTTCCAAACATGTTTAAAGATGTGGAAAAATAGGAGATCACGCAAAGGTGCCCTACAAGCCACGGACTCCTCATATTTAGTAACTCATGCTCACCGTCTCAGACTACCTATGCAATGTGCACTTTAATTGCCATTACTTTTTATAGAAAGCTTCAAATCAAGCTCCATTTGAAAAGTAGACTTCATAAATTTTTTAAATATATATTTTTTTACTCGAGAATCTGTTGGACCATGTGGATGGTTGTAAATAAAATGGTGATAAATAATTGATATTTGGATTGCTTTGAATTTTGTGTTTGTGAAAGTTTTGGTCGATTGCAGTCAAATGTTTCAAGTTCGAGTGGTTTTGCTCTGCTCCGAGTAGTTTCAGTCAGCTCCGAGTGTTTTTGGTCGCCCCAAGTGGTTTGCTTCAGTTCGAGTGGTTTTGCTTAGATCCGAATAATTTTGGTCTTCTCCGAGTGCTTTCGGACGGGTCCGAGTGACATCAGGAGATTGGGCGACATTCGAGTGTCATTGGAGTATCGGACGGTGTCCGAGTAACATCTGAGGTTAGGACAAGTCCAAGCAATTTCAAAGCATCGAACGACATTCAAGTGGAACCGGAGCATCGCGCGGCTTTCGAGTAGCGATGGATGATCAGATTGTGTTCGAGTGCCACCAGATGATTGGACGACTTCCGAGTGGCACAGATACATCGGACGGCGTTCGAGTACCACCGGAAGATCGGATGGCCTTCGAGTAGCGTGATCAAAGATTCAGAGCATGGATCGGTCAAAGCTACGGGCTTTTTGTACGGCCGAAACTATAATGATCTAGTCAAAACTATACGATCGAAAGAATAGCATTCGAAGGTGAACAGAGATTCAGCTGTTACTTGAAAGAGTATTGTAGCAGAGCTCGGTTATAAGACCACGTCCAACTTCAACGACGACGAACTTCAACTATGTGACACCCCGATCCATGTTGACCCATGTGTGTGTGCACATGAATTTCTGGGTTAGTCATACCTTGCTAGCTTACCTTGAAAAGCCCTTACATATAAACCTAGGAGTTCCAATGGTAGCACCACCGGTTAACCGTTTTACGCGAAGCAAGGACGAAAGTGCAAGCGGGTTGATATGTGTACGTGACCTATCCAGAATGAGGCTAAGCCTAAGCCGGTTTGGACCCTATGACGTTACAGACCACTGCGGCTTTCGACCACGGCAGTACAAGCACCGCAGCACCACTACGGAAGAATGATCACATCTGTTTTCGACTACACTTAGCTTCGACAACAATATCTCGACTATGACATTCTGACCATAACTAACTTCGATTATATTCGATTTTAACCACGTTCGATTTCGATCACATCCGATTTCAATCATGACAGAACCACCACTAACTTTCGGACGACTCGGCCATCACGTCGCAGCAGCATAGCATCTCCACGAGCTGGCACCTCGCGCGCTGTCAACGTAAGCATAACACCGGCCGCGAACCAGCGGTCTACACAAGCGCGTTTAGCTTAGCATAGGGGTAGCCGGGTAGGTGTCAGACCAAAGATTTTGGACATGCTTTTTTAAGCTGTAATTTATAACATATAGTTGTAACTTATGATTTTTAACTGTTCTTGAGAGAGTATAGAATAAAAAACTTCGCGTATAGTTTTAATCGATATAAATGAAATTGCTACAATATGTACTATAATTAACTTGTATAACTCATTTTAAAAAGATATTTTATTTAAAAGTTAGTTACGGTAAAAAAAAATCGACAATAATAAGCACATAACTCATTTCAATCCAATATGAATCTGATACATACCGACGGTGTCATGATCAGAGCATTTTGCGTAAATGTAACGGGCAAAAATTCCCTTAGGCGGAAATTGAAACGGGCAAACGGCACAACAGGCGGCACCCTGCTGAATCCTCACTGTACAGATCCAAAATTTTGCTCCGACACGACTGGTCAGCTCCTCTACCAAAGCTTCCTTGCTTTGCCTCCTCGACTATCTTATTTGTTCGTTTTCTGCTTCCGTTTTTGCGTTTTCTTAGCTGCGAGCGCCCTGGAAGCACTCTTCCCTTCAAGTCTCTTTGCCACCTTCATGACGCTGGCCATGCCCTTGCGCGCAGACGCCTTGCGGCCCGACCTGCGGTTGAGCAGCTTCCGATCTAACGGCCAGTAAGCGTACGGATCCATCTTGTCTTTCTTCTTGAGATCACCACCGGCCTTCTTGCTGGTGTACTCGTGGCCAGTGTAGGCCCAGCCAGAGCTGGACATCTTCCTCCTCTTAACGAACTGGCTTCTCGTAGAGCTTTTTTCATCAGCCTCGTCGTCACGAGAGACAGGCTTCTTTTTACGTCTTTCCCGTTCTTCGCGCACAATTATACGGCCTTCAGGGTCCATCTCTACCTCGTCGTTGTCGTCATCAGGTGTAGCTCTCTTTTTTCCTGGCACTGCTGATTTGAGAGCCAACCGCACTGTTTTCTGGTCAAGTAAATCTAGGGGCTCGCCAGTTGACTGGTCAATGAACTTTTCCAGTAAGCTCTTATCTGCCTGGCGCTTGCGGTTCGACCTAGACATGAATAACAATGAACATGAAATTATTTATTTCAGCTGCTCAGCCAGCTTTCAGTGTGGCATTGTCATGGCACATACCGTGTTGAAGCTTTCGATCCTGTACGAGAAGCAACAGTATGCTGGGCGGAAAAGGGACCATTCGAGTCATCCTCATCGCTTCCAAAATCAGAAAACATCTGTGTGTGATTCCATCTACTTTGCCTGCATGGGACATGGATCGGACAGGTGAACAAACAGAAGATGTGGACAATGTGGATTCGAAATAGATTAAACAAAATTCATTTTGTAGAAGCTCAGAACTATCAATAAATTATGATTTTCAGAGCTTAAAAAACTTGCTAATGTTCTTCCAGCAACTGAATTAGGGCATTATTGCACCACAATACCTTGTAGCTCCTGAAGTCATAGACATGCTATCCCCATCCTCAGAAGATTTGGCCTTTCGCATTTTTCGCTCATTAATCTGTCAAAAGTTGCAACCAATGGTAGAAAATAAGAGGATAATTGTTCTTCCTTTCCTTTGTAAAGATAAAGGCGCAGCATAAAGCAATGGTATTACCTTTCTGATATTGGTGAGCAATTTCATGTGTTGTTCAGGCATCACAGCCTTCACCGCATCTAAACCACATTTCTTCACGAGAATCTCCATGAGTGACTTGACCTAACAATAAGATGAGAGGAGTTGTTAGCAAGCTCCAATAAAAGGACAGCAGTTCACTAACATGTAAAAGCATGCATATTTCCTTTCCCAAGTTTTCTTCTATCCCCTAAAAAAACTTTTCTTTTATCTGTCCTGATATTAGAATAGGAAAGTCACTAATGACAGAATAAATACTATCACTGTTCGCATATATATGTCTAACATATACAAACTAGTGGAAGTGTAAATATTTCAATAACAAGGGTTGCAAACAAGTTAGGGTAGGGTAAAAATAAAACCTCTTTAAGGTCAAAGAAACGAGAGCCTTGTAAGCCTTGTATATTTCTATTCATAAATAAATAGTGCGCTATCAAAAGCAAACAACCAATACCTTTGCTTTAAAGGAATTCTTTGTATCACTTTGCCAGCTCAACAAACCCTCAACAACTCCCTTCAAGTGCTCATGCAACACATCAGCTTTAGATTTAGCCACTAACGCTTTGATAAAACCCAAGTTGGCCTGACCACAATATTAATGTTTGTGTAAGGAGCTGAAATAAAATGGTAGAAAAGCTAAAGTAATGAACTAGAAGTACAAAAGCTAAAGTAATGAGCTAGAAGTTTGTTCTGCACTTTACTTTGACAATTTCTCGGTTGTTCCTCTGCATAAGCAGAAAAGTTGAAGGGAGGAGCTTGTATGCTACTCCAATAAGCTCTGAGAACTCATAAGTCAACCGAGCTAACCCAGTTACAGCAGCACTAATCGCATATGGAGTTTGACCAACCAGACCACCAGCTACCTAAACATGAAAGCAGACAAAGTTAAACCAAACTATGAATGCATGTTTCCTTATATACAGGAACATAATATAAGGAACATAATAAAGGAAAGAGATCCCAATTGTTACGGGATGACAACTGAGCGCAATGAGGAAATGCTAGGTAGGTCGAAGTGGGTGTGGCTAAAAATTGCAACATCTTGGTGCTGAGGCAGTCAATTTTCCATAAAATGTTTAAATTAAAAGACATAATGGCATAGAAGTACCATGCTGAAGAACTGGTGCAAGCTGTCCTTCCTCCCATCATTTTCAGCATCTTCACAAGCACGGCCAATTTCGATAAGCAAATCATAAGCTCTGTTTCTGGTTTTCTTGTTGGCCTGTGAAGAAACATCAACTCATCACTGTTAGGGGACGTTCGTATTATAGCTTCTGTTAATGGCTTTTGACAGCGGCTGATGGCTTTTGGCTGAAAATGAATAGTAGCGGCTAAAAGAATTGACTTTTGGAAAGAACGGACTTTTGAAAAGAAGGGGTGAGTGGTGCAAAAACTGAGGGAGAGATGCATGTGCGAGTCGGAAGCGAGAGGTATGAGGTGCATGATGCGCGTGTGACCCCCTGACTTATCCTCAAAGCGAGACGAGAGTAAGAGGAGTGGAGAAGCCGCTTTGAGAAACCAGATATTCATATTGACTTTTGCTTTCTCTAAGCAGAAGCCAATACGAACAGCACCTTAATCTCACGGCTGGCTTTTATGCACCATACAAATACTTTCAGAAGCTGTCCTTTCATAAAGAACAATTACTTTGCTTGTGTAACCATAGTTAAGCAACAGAATTATGTTGTCCAACTGACACTTGTTCAAAAAGGTCAAGAGTAAATTAAAAATGTCTTTCCAACCCTGTTCTGAACAGAAAAGGCTGCTCTAGTAGATTATTTTTTTTTTGACAAGATAGAAGGATAGCCACACGTAATGACAAGAAATTGTAAAAGGCTAGCAGTATGAAGCACAAATTGTAAAAGGCTAGCAGTTTGAACTTCGAAGCATTTCAAAGGGAGTAAGAATACTAAGAAACTAAAAAAAGTCAAATTGGCAATAGGCTGCCTGAGCATTATAAACAGTTTATCCCTAGTTATATTAAAAATACCGTGCAAAGTACAATATACTATTTCAATTACCTCCTTCAAGGCGAGAAGTATTTCTGTGAGGAATGAACTAACAATTTCCCTCTTTCTAAGCTTAGATGAATCCTGCAGACAGAGAGTGTAGAGCTCTTGTTACTAGTCTCCATGGTACAGTATGCACATTTGTCGAGAAAATGCTACAAGATTTTTTTTACCAACCTTCAAAATGTAAACAATAAGGTGATGCAGGCATTCAAGCCTGTATCGTTTTGATGGAAATTGACATGGCAACGACGAAATCATCAATTCCAACAGGACATCCAAATTTCGTTCAATAAATTCAGCATCCTGAAATAATCGAGCATTCATAAACAAAAGTAGAAGTTATTTTCTTGTTATGTGCAATAATTCATATAAAGTACAAGCGAAAAACAGGAACAAACCTTAAGTAGCATTGAAAGGACCTTGTATGCTCTCTTTTGAATCAATGAGTCACTATCCTAGAAACAGAAATTATCAGGTACAAGCAATTTACAGAACGGCTTGGTTACATTAAAAAAACATAACTTGCATTAAGACCATATAAGTACCTTAATTGCAGGTTTTACATAACTGAACAGCACATTGATAGACTTTGCAGCTAAACCAGGCATTAATGAAGCTGCAAAGTCTAATAAGAGAGCCCTGAAATTCAAATCAAGGTATGAAATCAACAACAGACTTCAATTGGAATCTGGGAGGTACAGATAAGTAAGAACCAACAAGAATATAAACTCCATGCAAACCTCATCATGTTATTTGTATTGGAATTAGCTTCGATTTGCATTGAACTATCATCCATTTGCTCTGCATTAACAGCTTTCGTGGCATCCAACAACTTTCTTATTGCATCAAGGAAGAACTTTGCAACAACGTCTTTGTCTGATATGGAAGCTATCTCACTTATCACAGGCTACAGGTTCAACGAAGAGGGGAAGAACATGCAAGTTATATGTTTTTAAGTAATATAAGAATGCAATCAATCAAAAAAAAATCCAATCACGAAATTCTCAAAATGAAAACTGAAATTGTAATTCCACAAAACATAGGAGACTTTCTCGGTTCAGTCTCAGATCATTGTTTGGTCCAAATTTTTTTAATTTTGGCAATTAGCACCCCCAAAGTTCCAGACTTTACGTGTGGAAGGTTAAGTAATCTGTTCTGATGATATCATGGAGATTATTATAGAACTTTGAAAAACGATGAGCTACCAAGCAACCATAGAGGAAATTTACTATTTAAAGAATCAATTTCAGAAGCCAAATCAAACAATTCTCAAAAGTACAGACATGTGCCTTTAGCCGTAAAACTGGATTTCTCAACAACAACAGTATGTCGAATCATTCATAAGGTACAAAAGCCTTTTTCAAACAAGAATACTAGGCTTCAGAAAATTTTCACACAAAAGGGTGAAACTCGGAAATACCAACATCTAACAGGTATCAAGCCCCACAACCAGATGACAGCATATCTATATACCAAACAGCAATAAGATACCTGTAAGAATCCAATAGTGTCCTTTGAGGATGCCAAGAATATAGAACATAAAACTTCCAAAAACTTTGAAGAGAAAGCCCGTATAGCTTTCAAATTTTCCTCTGCTAGCTCTTTAGTATAGGTCGCCTTTGCTCTTCTTTCAGATTTGCTTATTTCATCCTCAGCAAGAATGTCCTCTTCTCTAGGAACTGACAAAGCTTCCTTGTTTTGTTTAATTAAAATCTAAAAAGAATACAAGTGAAAAAAAAAATTAAAGATGCTCAAAAGCACATGAAAATTCGTGTGAATTAAACAGGGGCAATGTGAAGCACCTGAATACTGGAACAAATGATACCACGCAAGTCGGGCTGGTATTTTAGTGTGTCACATAAAACATTCTGTAGAACTCTAAAGTTGCTTGAAGTATCACATGGATAGTTGCAACAAGATGGTAACAAAGACCAAAGTGAATACACATAACCTTCTGCTCTCTTGGCGGAGAAAAGCTTATCATCCTTTAAAAGCTGTTCAATTGCAGATATTGCAAACATAGTTAGGGCACAGTTCAAACTGAAAGGGATTGATCCTTTTTTTTGCTTAAAGCATAAATAATTTCAATGAAATGTGTAATACCTTCGGAATGCTCTTCTCTACAGCTCTAACAATGCCCAGAATATCTCTCAAGAAAAATTGTAAACTGGCACCAACAATGTGCTTTTCTAAAACAGGAAGAATCCATTCGTTTTTATCACATATTGACTGAATCTGCAGGATTTCAAGGACATTCTTTGGCCCCATTGCAGCAACTGCTGAACCCAGACATGTGTTGAGCTGCAAAATAGAAGCATATGAAAAATAGAAGCATATGAAGGTGAACCAGGAGATTAACTAATCATACATAAACCAAATAAATTCTAGTTGTATGGAGGGCATACAAGTCTACAGTTTTATCTATTGCCTATGCTCTTAGCAATACCATAACCAGCATAAATTAGTTTGTATTGTGCTGAAGAAAAAAATGGTGGTTTTATGATAGAACAAGTGCACAACAATTGTGATTTGACAACATTTCAGAAACCCCAATCCTTCACCAGAGAACATATATTCTTATATGCGGCAAGGCAAGTAAGCATGTAGGATTGAAGTGCATGCGCAGTTAAACAGAAAAGGTACCTGCTTCCGGAAAGAAAAGTCGTCATCTGACAAGTTTTGCATATCTGCCAAGTTTTTAAGTGCTTCAGGCAATAGGTCAGATGAAGATTCTCCTGTTGTTTCCCATTAGACATCAGTTCAGGAACTGTGATAGCTTAATATCAAGATTCAAGCAACTAGCTAGCAAGAGTATAAAATATAATAATCCAACTTAACAGAGAGCATTTGGGTATTGATTGTTAATGGCACAAGTACCAGTGCCCAACAAGAAATATGGTCAAAGCTAAATAGAATCTTCATGATTTTCTGACCAGATGAGACATCAACTATTTGGAACTAAGTTATTGGCAATGAAAACCACGATCTATGATCACCATCACAGCAGAATTAACAAGACGACACAGAGGACAATTTTGATCTTCAAGGTCCAAGCATTAACAAACGACGAAGGTATGCTAAAGCATTGGAAAAATTATATTAACCAATCAAGATGGATGCATTGCCAACATATATGTGGAGGATATGCTGAAGCATTGGCGTACTTACCTAACTTGTCAAATGCCACTGAAATGACATGAAATGATTTGTCCCAGACATCACTATAGCGGACATTTAGCAAGCCCTCTAGGATAGCACATATCTTCTCTATGACCGTGGGGTCAGATATTAATCCTTGATGTCTAGCCTTAATCTGGGTAATACCCTGGGACACCAACTTTTCATCGATGCAATTATCTATTAAACATTTGAAAGCCTCCACTGCAGAAAATCTCGCTTCTTCAAATTCACTTGCCAGTATATCTGACACAATTTACAAGAAAAGATTTAGACAAAATACATAAATATGATTCGTAGGTATTATAGCCCAACTTAGAAATGCCAAATTTATGAGAGAACCAACCTCCAAGAGAAGTACATACTAGCGGAAGCTTGACAACACATATGCTCTTACTCTGATTATAAATTTTTCTAGTGCCCACATTTAGAAGCCGTGCAATGGAAGCCATTTCATCTCCTGATTTTCTTTCAGCAGAGACTGATAGCCCCAAAGAGCACATAAGATCCAATAGCACATCAGATTTAAGCTGTAGAGTTGGACTGTCACCAACGGCATGCAGAATCTCCAATATATTCCTTGTCAAAATGGGTTGACGCAGATCCAACAATGCTTTAAAATATTTTAGAATGGTATTAGAAGGCTTGGATGCCATAAGAGGAAGGCAGCATTTCAAAGCATTCAAAATACACAAGACCTCCTTAGCCCCCTTAGGTCCTTCTTCTGCTACACCTGTATTTACAGCATTGGATCCTCCAGCAAGCAGCAGAAAACGCTCAAAACATATCATTATTCCTTCGCTCGCTGGAACCAAAACAGCTTCCCGCTGGAAACTTAGGAGAATATCTCGCAAGCATGAATGAGATTGCTTCCTCACCTACAACCCAATAAAGTATACTATGAATAATCTTCTACATGATGGTGGAAGACTTATGTTTTTTTGTCTGAGTGAAGCTAAGTACATGACTAAAAAAACTGTAAGCCATGAAAATTCCTTGTGATTATCCTTTGTTAGGTGATTAATAACTGAGAAGTTTCATTTTCTACTAAAAATGAATGGTACTTAACCTTAGGCCGGTGATCGGTAGCGAGCCGTAGCACCACCGCGTAGAGCGGCTCCACTGCCTCCCAGCTCGCTTTTTCTCCCGCAGAGATCAAATGCGCGAGGCACCTCACCCCCGCCCTGACGCCGGAGTCGGGCGTCGAAGGGAACTCGAGCACACGCACCACATCATCGGCGACATCGCGGCCGCGGGCACGCACCACTGCGGCGGGGAGCGCGGGAACCGCCGCAGAGAGGAACGCGAGGAGGGCGCCGGCGATGTGGCGGTCGGCGGCGCCCGCCCCAGCGCGCGCGAGGGGCGAGCGCCGCAGAGGCGGCGGCGAAGTAGGCAACGGGGTGGAGGATACCCTTGGTCCCTCACGGCCTGCGCCATGGCGGCGGCGGTGGCGCAGAGGTGCTGGTCGTCCTCCCGCGGCGAGCCGCCGAGGCGCGCGAGAATGGCCGCCGCGAGGTCGGACTCGCCGTCCAGTAGGGAGAGGTCGTCGTCGCCGGCGGCGGAGCGAGGGGTCTGGGGGAGCTCGCCCATGTCGACGTCGGCCATGGCGATAGTGTGGGAAGCCGCACGCACCGGAGGAAGCGCTAGGGTTTTAGGGAGTAGGAGGAGACGGGGATGGTTTTTTTTTCGTTGGTCGCGACCCAACACGGCCTTTTTTGTGGAATTAATGGGCTGGGCGCAGTTCAAATATATAAATTGGACCTTATAATTGTTTCGGCCTGTAGGCAGTGATGAATACTTCAACTGGACCTGGTTTTTAAGGAAAAGGAAAAATAAAAAAATAAGTCTAAGTACAGTAGGAGTTCTTAAACTTGTACACTTTGAACTTATGCTTTCTAAGGTCATTAACTGATGAATAGTCCTATTTTAGAGAAATTAAAGAATAAGTCTAAGTACAGTAGGTTCACTGGAAGACTATGGTTTATCAACCTAAGTATAATAACTTGACCAGATTGAAGATCTGTTGTGTGATAGATACACACTAATGATATAGATGTGATGCTTTCATTTCATTGTTTTGTAGTAAAGATAAATTAAAATTTTTCCTATAGAAAACACAACAGTTAATTCGCTGAAGGGCCGCTTTGGTTGTTGGGACAGTAGCCAAACCATTACTTGGAAGACAAAGCCTCACTGAAATTGGACCTTCTAAGACGTATGCATGTCTCTTTGAGCTTGACATTTAGGTCAAGTGGGCTAGCTACAGCTGTGAAAAGAAACAACTATCCCTTATTGCCTCTTCGCTGCCAAAACCCAACATTCTTTTGGCAGGTAGCTAGGCTATCTGCACCAAAACTCAGGACACCAGACAGAACAAAACACCACCCATTGAGGCGTGCATTGACCCCTGTAAACCTATCAAACTCAGAAACATATATATTTACTAGATAGAGATTCGTGCGTTGTAACGAAGTCATAAAAATAATGAGACGAAACTTACTGTCTGGCCAACTTCACACATCAAACATTGGAGAGCAAGCGAGAAAGAAGAGTGGCCAGAATGCGCGAGAAGATGGGAAAAGTGAAGGGGTGGACAATTGTATCCTGAGAAAGAGAGGAGGAGAGAGTCGAATGATCCAGATCAAATCGAATGGCTGAGAAGAGAAGAGAAATAATGTACTAATCACTGACTCACATTTTTATAATAGTAAAGATATAAGCAAACCGCTCGAATGACATCGAACTTACTGACGGGAGTCCATGTCCATCCACGACAACAGCTGCGCGTGCAACTTGTTTAGCATTACCCGTCGCTCTTGCTTATGTCAAGCGCATGCCACCCGTTTCTGAACTTTGTCCGCGACCGCAGTGTCTGCCTCTGACAGCACTCGCATAATTAGATATTAGCACAACCACATATGTGCCAATTGTTACACTGTCAAGGCGACTAATCCTCTAGTTAGCTTCCTAAACCCTCATGGCATGCGTGCAAATTGGGCTAACACTGTGACATCAGTGTCGCGCATGCATTTGTTTAGCGATAATAGCTACTGTTCTTTAGGCTCTGAACTTTTGTCTTCAGCTCATCGTCACCTTTTGGCAGCATTTGAGTTGAGTTGTTCAACTGTTACAAGCACAACCATATATATGCACGCGTGAACGCGGCAGTAACAAGATGAGAGTTACAGCTACGTTTGTTCTACTAATTCAGTCGCGAAGATTAGGTTAAACATGCGGTCGCCATTAAGAAATCCCCAGTGAACAATCGTTCGAGAGGAGGCCTGGCTTGCGGTCACCGTTGAACTAGCATTGCTGCTGCCATCATCTATCTCCAAGTAAAAGCTTCGGTCAAAAGATCGATTTCTCAGAGAGAGAAAGGTTTCCTACGGTTACTGGTCTAAAGAACTGAGACAGCGAGTAACATCTCTTGTGTTCAATTAAACTCGCTATCTTTTTCTTACTTGGAGTTAACAGCATTGGTTTAGGGAGATGGATATGGATGGATGGACATCCGAGGTTTGGTGGTCTGCCATTTGATCGATGAAAAATGAGCCTTTAATTCGAGGCAGGTCCGGGACCCTTTTCACCAAAAGTTAGGTCCTTTTTAGATAACCATGTCCTCCTACCACATGTGCCACTTTCGCCGCCTATATATATGCCACACTACCGGTAGCTGGCTTAGCTCACCATGCATTTCTGCTCTTGCCTGCTCATTCCATTCTATCTTCAGTTACGAGAGCGGCGCAGATGGAGGAGGAGCTTGATCGAGATTGATGAGGTGTACGTATGAGGAGGGGCGAGCAAACCGTGCTGGAGAAGCAGGGCACGTGCTCGATCGGGCTGCGCGTTCGCAGGCTTCGCATGCAGCACGTGCGCTCCTTCTCCAGCGTGGCTTCTCGCCCCGTCGATCCGCTCGGTGTGCGCCGTGCTGGGCTGCACAATGCGAGGGGTGATCCATCCATGGATGCCGGCCAGGATGCGTTGGTAAGGCACAGTTTTGCTTCTTTATTAGGCATGAATGTAGCTGGCAGTTGCTCAAAGGTTAGTCAGCAACAGGGTCGTAGATGGCGCTCGAATTCTTGACTTGGGAATTTGTCCTTGGAAAGTCATGAAAACTCGTGGAAACTTTCATGAAAATCGTTGGAACAAACAGAGAGCGAGTTTGGTGCAGTCATAGTGTAGGACCCAAGATGGCAATAAAGAGGGGTAATTGGTGTCTTCAAAATTTTTTTTAAGTATTTACTTATCCTTTACTCCGATAACTACAAAGCTATAAATATTCGCATGAAATCTTACTTAAAATCTGGAGAAACTCAGAGCTAAGCCACTATACAAAATCTGCAGGTGCGGTACTACCGCTGTTATTTCTGCGGTACTACCACAACCGGTCGGAAGACTGAGTGGTCTGAAAACGACTCGTATAGTTGATGATCAGAGAACGGTCGAAAACTAACGTAGTCAAGTTACGACTCGAGTGGTCAGCAACCAGAGAGTGGTCGAAACTAACGTGGTCGATAACTAGTAGCTGTAGTCGGGAAATCAATCATGTAGTCAACGACCTGAGTAATCGTAACAGTTCGGAATATGACCAGAGTGGCCTACAACCAATGAGTGATCAAAACCAAAGAAGTCAAATCAAATCGAACCTCGACCAGTGAGGTCGGCGACCAATGAATGGTCGAAAACCAAAGTGGTCGGAGAACAACGATTCATGATACTATCGCTACGATCTGCGGTACTACTGCTTTCTCCCATATAAATAGGAGTTTCAGCTCGACCACAAGATCCCAAATCCATAGAACTTTCGATCGACTGAACTAAAAACCGTAAAACTTTGTACGTATGTTTCTTAAGGTCTCATAAAACTATTTTATTCCTAGATCGAAAAATCCATGACAAATTTGAGACATTTTTGAAATTCAAAGTAGCGCATGCCAACTGAAAACTGAAAACCAAATCGATATTCAGATCTTACTCGTAGGTAGAAGATAGCCAAGATGGCTTTGAGCACGTTCCCACATGTCACAGCAAACAAGATCACCGAAGAAATCAACCCAAAAACTTTCGAATCAAGAAATCACCCGATTAGGCTAAGAACGAGCAAAAACAGGGTTTCTTGAAAATATTGCTATTGAAGTGGCTAGATGATTACAGGTCGATCTCAAGATATTATCTCCATCTCATTCATGTCAGTGACACAACAAGATCAAGAAAAGAGCAAAAAAGACATCAAACCAACCGAAACAAGAGTAACTCAATCAACCAGCTGAATTCAAGAAGGGTTCGAGAGAAGAGAGGAAAAACTAACTCAAAACTAGAACAAAATCAATCAGACAAGAAGATACACAAAAGTTATATCAAAGTTTATGTATTGCTCACTTGAGAAGATTGATTTTATAACCACTCCATTCGGGAGAACAGAGCTCTAAAACTAGAGCACACACACTCACTAACATATCTCCTATGGGAGGGAGGAGGAGCTAACCACCAAAAGTCTTATCCAACATTCTCAAACCCTAGCTCTTGCCTCTTCCCCCTTATACAGGCTCACAACCTGAACCAAAACCTAATGAATCCACTCATTAGGCTACACCGGGGATAACCCGTTAAACCCACCTACCACTGGGTTTTACTCTCTCACGCACGCTTCTCAAAGCGGTTTATAACCATTAACCAATTAGTGAATCAACACTTGATCCACTTCATATTTTCAGCACATACAAGGCCTAAACTACTTAGACCAACATGGTGGTTTCACACGCCACCACTTTTTTGTATTGGATAATTTACCAAAATACTCCTCTACTGTCTTCCACGAAACTTCCTTCCTCCTTTTCTACGAAGCATTGCCCATACTTCGCCATCTTTCACGTGGCCCCAATGACTTTCCGCTAAACCTCTCACACATCCAGATCCCACCGAACTGTCATCGTTTGCAAATGACCTAAGTCACTTGGCGCGCTACATGCCTCTTCTCAAACATGACGACACCCGGCTTCCATGAATACATACGACATCGACTCCTCCCTAAATCTAGTCCCGATCCACCTTGTCGTTGCCCCGTCATGTCCACCATCGGTAGCTCTCGCTCCGGTTTCTCGTCGTCACGGCTTGCAACCACCCTATAAGCCTTGGTCATCTTCAGCGTCTCCCTAAATATTCTGGACCTCAACACTACCTTGTGCCTAATCCCGGTCCTCCTACGACTTACCATGACCTAGTTCCGAAGACCTGCAACAAATACTAACAAGCAAACCATCACATAGCACCGTATGATACACAAAGACATCATTTTGCGCACTTCATCCATACAATGCACAATGCAAAATGTATGCACCCAAATTGCTGATCCTAAACCTAGAACCAAATAATAAACCCATGTGCACACTAGCAACAACACCTAGGTCAAATCATTATCAAAACCCCAAGAATTCCATAGAACAACCTCATACCACCGAGACAAACCAATTTGACCGCCAAGCACAGGCTAGTCAAACCACTGGCTGGTCTGACACGTGTACTTGGATGCTCAAGAAATGAGCCACTCAAAGCCACCAAGTACCTGCCCTGAAGCCTACAACTATCACAATAGATCGCTACGACCACCGATCACAAAGGCTTACGACTACCGATCTCAAAGGCTTACGACTACCGAACATCGACCAGGCAGTAAGCTACGACTATTGAGTATTGAGACCTCTCGACTACTAAGTACTGAGTCCTCTAGACTACAGAGTACCTTCGAACTAACTCTTCGGACTACTCAGCAAAAGGTTGTTCGAATCGTCCGACTACAAAGTCGTAAGCTTTGAATACTCTAGTACTCGCAGTGCAGACGAACTCGTAAACCACGAAGTCGTCAAACAAAATGCGATATTTTGCAAAATCTTCAAAAACCAAATTCAAACTCTACAAAAACTCTAATCTAAAAGTCAATTACTTATCACAACTATGGGGTAACCTTCACATGGTCTCACACATAGACTGTATGCTATGTCCAAAGGAAGATTGATACACATTTGAAATAGTTTGCCTGAAATCGACAAATTGGCATCGTCGACCTTTCTCTTGCCAAGTTATTCCTTTCTCATCTCTCCTTGACCACCTATGGAGTTTTCCATAAAGGAAGTTATTCTTTTTCTGGTTCACTTTCGTTCTTCCAAACTTTTTCCAATCTAATGCATGGCTCGCTCACACTAGCAACGAAGCGTAAGGACAACATGGGTATCAGTATGAGCAAAGAAAGGATTTTTTTCTTTGAAGTAATATGAGCAAGGCAAGGTTTGGAACGAAGCATAAGGAGAACATGGGTATCACTATAAGCAAAGCAATGTTTGGAACTTAAATGCATGTAGGGTAAGGCATGAAATACTGAATTCCAGTTAATTATCTTTAGTAAGCATTGATAGGACTTCTTCAGAGAGCAAAGTAGCAGGTGAGGGGAGCAACTGACACAGTGTTCAGTTGGTCCTATGGAAAACTCAGGTATGTTCTTCTTAGCCCCACATACTGTTCCAAGTAAAAGGTAGCTCTTTGGTTAGAATCATGCAATAGTAATCTCGAGATTGTTCATGGCAAAGCACTAATCTTTCCTATTACACATAGTACGGATAGACCTATATGGCAGGAATCGATCAGGAGATGCTTCTATATATGTACAAACAGAAGAAAACAAGTGTTTTAGTACTTCAGTGTCCTATTCAATGCAGTACATGATGAGAAGCTAGCTGCTTCTCCAAGCCCGTAGCATAAGAGAACAGTGTGTAAACGAGCTGTTCCTAGCACAGTTTTTACATCAATAGTATAACTCACGTGCATCCTTGTCCATGTCAATTGCGAGCCGTTCATTTCGTGATTACTTTGATAGTTGCTTGTCCGGAATTACAGATTCTAAGTAGAGTATGGAAAAGCATCTTTACTCTTAGTATAACATGATCTACAAACAAATTTCACCAAGCTAAAAGAGTGTTCATCACAGAAGGTTGTGAAACACATCCTCTTTCCCAGGGTAAGCAAGCAGAACGACATACTGCAGTCGGGCAGTTTTTTCACTATCATGGTACTGCAAGCAAACAGATAATTATGATTGTGACAGATCACAGACCATAGGATACGAACATCAGAACAAACCGTCAAGGTTCAGAAGTTTCTCCATTTTTGTTCTTGATGGGTCTACAGAGGCTACACTGCATCAACGAATAGTAACCGGATAGCATATTTCACATGCTCTTAGAATCACACCTGAAGCACAAGGTTCAGAAGATTTAATTTCCGGATTCTTATTCTAAAATTTACAATAACTACATCCCCAACGCTTCAAATCAGCTCCTGCCACAGTTTAATGATCGAAACGAGAAGAAAGATCGATGAGCTGCAACAACAACATCGGACAGCATTAATAGAGTGGTGAAAAGAAAGAAGAATGGCCTGAAAACAGATACAAAATACATGCTAATATCTTATTAGCGTAAGTATATTTACCTTTTGGTGATTTCTCCTGTGGAACTATCTCATTCAGTTCAGACTTTGCAGGAGAGGTAGCCACAAGGCTTTGCAAAGAGCAAGCTGCAGAAAATTTCAAACGCGTTAGTAGTTAGAAAAATTCACATTGCAAATATCCTAATTTGATCAGTACAGATTGTGCGTTTGTTATGTAATAAATATGCACACTTTCTAGGAATACTGAGAAGAACATGAGATGAAAATTACCCTTGGGAGAGACGGCATAACCGTGATCCATATCATCAGAGGCAGCTTCCGAGGAGCCCATCCTGGGCTTGATCGAATCAGTGGACTGCCACCCTCCGCTCTCGCTGTCGTCGTCGACCAGCGAGTTCACCGACGGCGACGTGCAGTCAATAACAGTAACTTCCCTGCCTCTGTTCTTCTTCCCGAAGCTCAGGAACCTTTTGAACCCTCTCGCCTTCTCTTTCGGTGACCGCGCTGTGCTGGAGACCCTGCTTCCCGCGCTGCTCAGCGTCATCAGGACGCTCTTCTCGGCGCTCTCCTCGCGTTTCTTCCGTATCAGCGCGGCGTCCGCTTCGAGCAGCCTCTCGATGGACTGAGCCCGAGAGCTGCAAGAAGGCGAGCTATTGGTTGGGGAGCCCCCTGACCTGCCGGAGAAACAGGGCTCGTCGGAGCTTTCTCTTGCCGGTGCTTCTTCCGTGTTCATCGTCGCGCTTTCCGCGGCAACGGCGTTGGATGGTGCCGTGGTCTCTCCGGCAATATTCTCCTCGTTCTTCTTGCCATTAAAATCCAGTTTAGAATCTGAACAAGGCAAAGTTTCAGAACACCTCATGGCTTCCTCCTCGATGACGTCCTTCTTGATGTAGACATAGCTCGGCTCGGTTTCCAAGTCGCTGGTAATATCTCCATTCGCTAGCTTCCCAGGAGACACCGCAATCTCCTCGCCATTGCGTTCCTCGACGTTCTTCGCTTCAGCTTCACCGCCTGCTATACTGTTGACCACCTCGCTACAATCTGAATCCGGCGAGGCGGCTCGCTCCCTCGCCGCGTCTGCAACAGTGCCGGCGCCACTTCCAGCCGTAATGAACTGTCGAGGAGGAGAATCTTTTTGTATTTCATCAATGACAGCAGTCTGCTCGCTTGAACTGCTCTGCACTGGTGCAGCCACATATATGTTCGGCAGAGCCACCTCCTTGAGATTCTCCAGGCCGCCGGAGCTAGACCGTCGGGGCAGGGAACGCGGCGGCTTTGGCCCAGTCTTGGAGAAGCCGTGCTCTTTCGCCGAGGTCTTGTTCCCTGATAATGCCCTACGTTTTGGCGCTGTCGTTCCGGCGCCGATTGGTCGCGCTCGGTGGTCGTCCTTCCTTCTGGCGTCAGCCGCGCCGTTGGGTGGCTGTGATGGCGACGGTTCTTGCGACAGCGCTCGCCGTCTCCCGACGTCGGGGCGGCTGCTTTTCGTGGTGGACGACGAGAAGCTCCTGGTGCGCGCGTGCTTCTTGCCGGAAATCCTGCTCGGAGCAACGTCGGAGTTTCTTCTCTTCTCGCCATCGTCCTCAGCTTTCTGCTGCACATGACACAAAGCTCCAGTTAAACCTGTACCAGGTGCACCATGATCTGTCGAGTAGAGCTGCCACTTTGCATGTACCGAAACAACTTGCATGTCATACGATCTCAAAGAGAGAGAACGTATCTAAGCTTAGTTTCATTGGAATCTAAGAATATTTACGATAGGCCAAGCTGTAATTTGTTGAGATTAATCTGATGACAGTTCATGGCGCTGTCCAGGGCGGCAGTAACTGACGGGGAAAACAAAGGGTGGACCGATGCGAGTACACAAGGGAATGTATGAGATCGCCTTCACAAGGGAAGGTCATGCGCAGAATCTGAGAAGAGACTTCAGGCTCAAAGCGTGATATGCTTTATTGACACACGAAATCTGGATGCTGCTGCCTGCGCGTACGATTCTGCCTACGAATTCTCAAATTTACTTGCACCTCTCCCTGTGCCGCTGTGCGTGAGGTGCAGTTTTTTGGTCGTGATTTCACTATTTCCATTTAATTCTTTTTTCACCATGCCTTAAGAGTAAATTAGCTTTTCCCGCATAACTTATTTCCCTTTGGACCGTCGCACACGAACTTTTCGCTTCTGAAAGATGCATGTTGCAAACACAAAGTTTGACAGGAGAAAATGTAGAAGAACGGTGCTGCACACTAGGCAACATGTGTGCTGGAAGAACAAGACAGGCATGTATCTTTCGGTCTATCCATCTATTTTTCAGATCATAACTTATGATTTCTTTTAATAAATAAATGGGACGGTTTCTTCGTCACTATTTTAAAACGGTTTATCGGGATAACTTTTGAAGCGACTTATCGACATTCGATTCTTTCGCACAAATACTTGCACTATAGCAAAAAATTATCAGCCACAACCAAAACAAGAGGGCCAAAAACAGCCTGAACAGTGAAGGCCAAATTATACTGGCGTCCAAACTTGGTTGCCGGAGCGTTAATAACGCACGCCAAGAGAACGGGAATGCTTCACATCTGTCGCCCGGGAAACCGTTCTAACAAAGGTAGCTCAACCAAAATTAACCAACTACCCCTCATGTCGATCATCTCAAGGATCAACATAAAACGAGGAAACAAGTTGCATGCGTTTTCATTAACACAACCATCGACTTGGGAATGTATCGAGTGAAAGACGAATTCATGAAATGGTATCCAGAAACGCAACGTGCAACTGTTTCGATCGGTCCCTCCGTCTAAAAACAATGCAAAACCGTTGAAAAACGAACCTGCTTGACAAGGTCTAAGAAAGGAAAAGAAAACGAACGGAACGTGTCGTGCCAGCAACCGCAAACAGAGAACGTCCTCGGTAACAGAATTACCTACCTCTCCGGCCGTGCCGTCGTCCGTCGTCTGGCCGCCAGCACCACCACCGGGCGCCCTCTCCCCGGTGCGGCCGCCGCGCTCGAGCTGCGCCCAGAGCGCCTTGACCTCGGCCTCCTTGCGCTCCATGCGCGCGCGCCACCCTTCCCGCAGCCTCTCGTCCCTCCTCCTCATATACGCCTCGTACATCCTCCCCTCACGCCGCCGCCACCTCCTCCTCATCCGCCTCATCGCCGCCGCCGTTGTTTCCACCACCACCGTGAGCATCGTCGGCGCCAACAACGTCGGCGCGTCGCTGCTCCTCTCGGCGAGCCGCTGCTTGTACCGTGAATCGCTCGCTCCACGGCCGCCATCGCCCACAGTCCACGTCGTCCGCGCCGTCGCGCAACATGATCGCCTCGTCGACGCGCGCGCGCGGTTTGGTTGTCACGTCGATCGCGGGAAAATGGGACGTGACGGGGGATTTTGACGTCCGGTGTTTTACTTGGAGGACGGGAGGGGGGCCGTACGTGGCGGTGGCATCGTGGGCGCACGCACAGGCGGCGCGGAGCGGCGACGGGTGGGTTTGTTTCGGGGGGTTGGAAACTTGGACAGGTGGTGCGCCGGGTGGGATATTTGGGGGTGAGGCTACAGGTGCCGTGGTGTGGTGGTGGCACTGGTGGGGACGGTTGGGCCGGCGCGCGCGCGGGCCACGTCCAACGCTGGTGACGTGCTGGTTTTCTTTGTGGCCGACGTACCTTTTTATTCTTTCCTGTACTGTTATTTTCTCTATGTTACCATTATAAAAAAATGAGTTAATGGTTGTAACTTCATTCTCCTCCAATGTTCTATTCTCTTAACTTCTGACCATTCTCCATTTTCCAATCGATCAGAGCAACTCTCTTCTATAGCACGGTTCTCTATGTATTCAATAAATTCCGTTGCAACACACAAGTTAGTGGTCGTCGGTACGTTCTCTATATACTCTTTAAAAGTGTGAGTTGGTGGTCGTCGGTACGTTTTCTACTTATCTCTTCATAGTCATCCGATCTTACCAGGAAAGAATATAAGCGCTCCTTCCTACTCTCATAGCCAGCCTCGCATCGCACATCATGTTCCCTTCAAAGACCGACCGCACGTTCCTTCTCTTCCCCACGCCGTCACTGCATCAATGGTCCGCGCCGGGCGCTACGACGACACCGTCTCCCTCTTCGACTTCTTCTTCCGCTGCTCCAACATCGTCTCCAACGTCGTCTCCTACAACACCCTCATCCTCGCCCATTGTGAAGTCGCCTACGTCGACTTCGCGCTCCACGTCTTCCGTGAGGTCCTCGACAACACCCCCTTCTCCCCCGAGGCCGTCGCCTACCGCCACCTCACCAAGGGCCTCGTCACCGCCAGCCACATCTTTGGGTCGGAGGTTGTAGGTGTGGTGAATTTGGGGGAACGCGATCCATAGAGGAGGAGAGCAACCAGGATCACACAGCTCGCTCCAATGGCTAGATAGGTCTCTCTCTGCCTCCCTCCCCGTGTGTGTGCTTCTGTTGCGTTGGATTAGTGTGGTTAAAATTGCTAGTGTTGACAAGCGCCTCCTCGCTGGGGAAGGAGAAGGAGGCGGCCAGGAAGACGGTGAAGATGTCAGAGACCTGCGACTTCATCTCCTACGGCGACGGCGGCGGCACCAACAGTAAGGGTATGTGCGCCCGACGCTCATTCGCCTACCACTTTCAACGCTCGGGTGCCATCAACCACCCATAGTACTCAGACATCACCCGACCACCTGTTGGGCCGGGACGCTTCCAACCACCTCCAATACTCGGACGCTTTCGACCGTCTGTGAAATTTGGTCGCTTTCGACTACATGCTGTACTTGGGCGTCACCGATCACCTTTAATACTCAGTCGTCTCCGACCGCTCGTGGTACTTGGTCGACTCTGACACCTTGGACCACTCATCGCGCTCGGACATCACCGACCACCTTCTATGCTCAGTCGCTCACAACCGTCGTGGATTATTCGGTCGCTTACGACCATCCACCAAACTTGAACGGCACCGATCGCCTTTGATTCTTGGTCGCTCACGATCCCCTACAGTGCTTGGTCACTTATGACCTCTAGTTGTACGTAGAAGTTATTTATTGCTTGCTGTGCTTGGGAGCTTACGACTATTCGCAGTGCTCGAACGTCACCGACCGTCCTCAATACCCGGTCACTTACCACCTATTGCTGTATTTGATCGTCATTGACTACCATTAGTATACGGATGCATCCAACTGCATGTTGTATACGAGTGCCTCCGGCCGCTTGTCAAAGGTGCGCGCTTCAACTGCCTGCGATACTCAGGCGCTCACGACCACTCACTGCACTCGAGCATCGTCAAGCGCCTTCGATATTCAGACTTCTTCGACTACCTTCGGAACACAGGTGCTTTCGACCGCCTACAATACCCAGGCACTCACGACCGCTCGCTGTACTCGAGCATCGTTGTCTGCCTTCGATATTCAGACTTCTTCGACCGTCTTCGGAACACAAGCGCTTTTGACTAGCTGTGATATTTAAGCGCTTTCGCGCCATACTCGGGCACTTTCGACCACATGCGATACTCAGGCGCTCACGACCGCTCATCGTACTCGAGCGTCGTCGATCGACTTCGGTATTCAGACTTCTTCGACCGCCTTCAGAACACAGGCGCTTTTGACCGCCTGCGATACCAGGCTCTCACGACCGCTCACCGTACTCAAGCGTCGTCGACCACCTTTGATATTCAGATTTCTTCGACCATCTTCAGAATACTGGCACTTTCGACTGCCTGCGATACCCAGGCAGTCACGACTACTCGCCGTACTCGAGCATCGTTGACCACCTTTGATATCCAGACTTCGTCAATTGCCTTTGGAACGCAGGCGCTTTCGACCGGCTGTGATATTCAGGCGCTTTCGATTCCCGCCATTCTCAAGCGTTTTCGAGCGCCTGCGATACTCAAGTACTCACGACCGCTCATCGTACTCGAGCGTTGTGGACCGCCATTGATATTTAGACTTCTTCGACGGTCTTCGGAACATAGGCGTTTTCAACCACATGCCATACTTGGGCGCTTTCGACTACCTGCCATACTCGTGCGCTTTCGATCGCCTGTGACACCCGGGCGCTTATGATCACCTTCAATATTCAGACTTCTCTGACCGCTTGTCAAAGTCAAGTGCCTCCAACTACTTGTCAACGCCGAGCATCTCCGACCGCTTGTCGAAGTTGAGCACCTCCGACCGCATGTCGAAGTCGTGTGCCTCCAATCGCTTCATGAAGGTGGGCCTCTCTGACCGCTTGTCTAAGTCGAGTACCTCCGACCGCTTTCTCAAAGATGGGTATCTCCGGCCGCTTCTTGAAGATGGATGTCCCCAACTGCTTGTCGAAGTTGAGTGCTTCTAACTTACGACCCCAAGCGATGGTCGACAGTTTCTAACTTACGACCACGAACGAGGGTCGACGGCTTTCGACTTACGACTACAGGCGATGATCGAGGGCTTCCGACTTACGACGACGTGCGATGGTCGAGGACTTCCGACCTACGACAACGAGTTGTTATTGATGGCTTCCGACCTACGACAATGAGTTGGATTGAGGGCTTCCGACTTACGACCATGAGGTGTGATCGAGGGCTTCCGACCTAAGATCACGCGCGATGGTCGACAGCTTTCGACTTACGACCACTAGCGATGCTCGATGGCTTCCGACTTACGACCACGAGCGATGGTCGATGGCTTCCGATGTACGACCACAAGCGAATATCGATGGCCTTTGATGTATGACCCCGAGTGATGGTCGATGGCTTCCGACTTACGACCACATGCGATGGTCGAGATCTTCCGACTTACGACCACGAACGATGGTGGATGGCTTCTGACTTACGACTACGAGCGATGGTCGATAGCTTCCGATTTACGACCACGAGCGATGGTCGATGGCTTCCGACTTACGACCACGAGCGATGATCGATGGCTTCCGATGTACGATCACGAGCGAATGCCGATAGCTTTCGACGTATTACCCTGAGCGATGGTCAATGACTTTTGACTAGATCTTGTAGCACTGAACAACGAGATCTAGGCATGCCGCGTTGACACACAAAAATAAGACCGCTAATATTCATAGCTGGGATTCAAGCACCAGTTAAAATGCTTAAAGCTGTGTGTTTTATAAAGGAGGTCACATCAACTTGTAGTACATGGCAACACTAATCACCATTTGTTAATTTGTAAGCTGGCTCCGTTGTTAGTCGACAACTCGACGTTACAAGCTGTGGCTATACAACGAGAGGTCACATGGACACGTAACATCACGCATCTACATACCAACATTGCTCGCTGCTGCACGAGAGCGACACGGACACGGTATCGTGCGAAACATAGGCAGGTACTACACCTGCTGCTGCCATCGGCGCATCGTCCCAGACAAAGATCCGTTTCTTTTGCTCGCGCCGGTGCGCTCTGTCCGAGAGAATGAAAATCGCAGGGGGGGAATCGCGGGAGCATTGCATCTGCTCTCTGCTCTGCGATGATCATTTATATCCATCGAGCTGAGCAGGAGCACCCGATGCAGGCAGGCCTACGGTTATCCAGCATTTATGCACTGCTGCGTTTCTTCGCCGAGCCTGTCCCTGTCTGTGAAGAGCTCATTCCCGGCTCTCTCCCCCGGGGCCGGGTGCTCTCGACTGATCTGTGGCCTGTGCACGGCGGCAGAGCATCGTTTTAAAGTTGCTGATCTTATCACGAGAATAGAGTGGTATAATTGGAAGCAGGGCACTAAGGTGCCGCTCGATTAGCTAAAATAAGCTGATTTATAGGTAAAATTATACTGTATCTGACTGAAATTACACTGTAGATGATAGTGGCTTATTTGATGTAACTAAATTTAAAAAAATTAAAAATAGAAAAATATGTTAGCCCATCATAGATAACGCAAACGAATACGAGAAAAAAAGAATCGACAAAAAAGCTCAAAAAAAGCTAAAAAGTCAGAAAAGATGAAATTTATGAATAGTAAAAATAAGCCAGAAACTCAAGCCAGTCACGAGACTTGGGGCCACTTAGTTCGGGTGAAATAAATTGACTTATGAATTATTTTATACTATAGCTGATAATAGCTTATGTAATGTATTTAAATTTTAAAAAAAATAAGTTAGCCCATTACGAATAATGCAAACGAACACGGGAAAAAAGAAAAGCCAAAAATCCAAAAAAAACAACAAAAAAGACGAAATCGAGGAACAGTGAACTAGAAACCAGAAGTTCAAGCCGAAACGAGCGGGGCAACTGGGAAAGTCATTCTTCAGAATTCAGACAATCTGTTGCTATACATATGACTGACTGACTACGACCGTGTTCTTTTTGGCTTTTATGGACGGTTTTTAGCTTTTGTTACAGTATCTAACTTTCAAACGGAGTATTTTTTTAAGACGAGATTTACGAGTTAATTGTAGTACATGTTTCAAGCCCGTTACATATATCGATCAAAATCGCATGCGAGTATCTCTCTTTTAGTATTTTTTATCACAAATAACTAAATTTCAAAAAAATTTAACTAAAACCCAAAAGTCAGAGCAGAGAACAGATTACCTTGTCCTTGATGTTGGACTTCGTTTCTGGGCTAACGTCTCGGCCTCTCGGATTCCTCTCCAGCACCTGCATTGCTGGTGCCCAAATTGATCCAAGAATGTAATGGTTTTCTGAGTGCACGTCAGAACATGTTCAGGACAGTAATGGATTGCACCAAAAACCTGTACTCGCAGCCACAAAACACAAGGCAAATATTTCACACGTCGGACACTCGGATAAAGGAGCCACGCACGGGTACCTTTACTTGTGAAAACAACCTGCAAGTTAGCAGCAGGTGCTGACAAATTCAGCATAGGTGTATTCCGCCATGTTTAATGAATGCAATAGAATCCGACGCGTTACGTATGTACGAAGAGCTTTGCATTGCTCCACTTGGAGATTCCACGACATAAGAAATGTTTGAGCCTGTGACAAATTGCAATTGAAAACAAAAATGGGTCTATGTGGCAACCCAAATATTTTATATTATTTAAATTTTGTTTGAATTTAAAGGTTTTTTTGCCAAATCTCAAAACTCTAGCCAAAAATCTGCTTTCCTTTTTTTCGGAAATACGCTTTCCATCTGAAAAAGCACAGTCTTGTCATTTGTCTTCTTCCCTATTGCCGTTGCCTCACGTCACTCTGCCAGTCGCATGCGCCACACCACCTTAACTTGTCGTCACCTTTACTAGCGCCAGGCTGCGCCAGCACCTATGCCACCTCACGCCACGCCAGTACAGCTTCGCCACCATCGCTTTTGCGCCAGCACCACCTGCTTACCCACAAAGATCGCGCATTCGTCTATGCTGTAACGCCGCTGTTCTTTACTGCCACCTCGTATGCCTGCTCCTAGGAGGAATGATGATTCCTGCACTTCCACCGCGCCGTTGTCCCGGCGCCAAACTTGTGTAATCGTCCACATTGCTGCCCATACGCCAAGCTCGCCTCACGTCGCTACTGACGCCACCATCTCTTGCCGCCTTTTTAGCCGAGCCCCTGAACTATCTCCATCTCTTTCCGCATCGTCTCACACCCACTGTCAACCTCCCTTCCTCCGCTCCGGCCAAGCCATGTTGAAATCGCCGACACCCAATCTTCGTTAGTAAGCTCAATTCCAATTTCTCGCCTCCGCTTCCTTTTCTAATCCAATTGTTAGCGTCCTTAGCATCTCCTCACTACCACAATCTATTCCTAGCATCCTGCCTTGATACGGGGTCGCTCGATCTTCTCGGCGTAGGATCAAGATACTCACGTGTCCTCTCTTGAATCGTAGTGATCTTCCGTTGGCAATGCAAAAACGAACATTCTTTAATTCACAAAAACACACGTGCCGGACTTCACGATCACCAAGCGAAGCCATATCGTGCTCCTAATTCCCAGCAAAAAGGTCGAACAATCTCAATTTGCGTAGAATTCCCAATTTTCCTCAAGAACATGGTTTGGCCATGCGTGGAGAAACAAGAACTGAAATCAATCTCAAAGTTTTTCTCAAAATAAGTGGTCTGTCCTTTCACAATAGGGAGGGGTGCGGCTATATGGCGCCTTCCCTAACCTCTAGACGCACGCATAGCCCTAGGGCCGGCTTGGAAAAGGATTCAGCTAAGAGTGGCTGAAATCCACTTCAATTCAGCTTTAGGCCAAATTTAACTCTATTGTTCAGATTCCTACACGACTATAGTTTGGAGACATTGGATAGAACTAGATACATGTCTGAAACAAGTGGTCTTCGGACTTGGAATTTGGTTCGCAGGCCCTCTTTGAAGCTCCCAAGCTGCATGGGCTTTGTCCCCTTTGTTCACCGCATTGTTGAAGTCTTGATACAGGGTTGCCTTCGAGTTGTTCAAATCTAACAATGCACAAGAAATTGGCATGAGGTAGTATATTGCTCTCATTAGTAGAAGAGAATTCATTAAGAAACAAATTCACCTGTTTATTTAAAAGCTTAGCTCGTGCTCTAGTCACTGGACCTTGAGGTGTATCATAATTATCCTCATGCACACTTGGAGAGTTGAAGTACTTGGAAGATGTCGTAGTCACATGGATGTCCTAATCACGGCTAGCCTCGCTATCCCTAGCTCACCATTGTCGTGCGCCACCGTTTTGCCTTCCATGGTCACCGTCTCTAGACTTCCTTAGGCTGCCTTGAGCTAAGCCATCACCACTACCAAGGCCATCTAATCTCCTAGATGCTCGAGCCACCGCCAATTCGATCAAAACCTCACTGTAGCCCACCGTGCATGCCCCTCCATCGGGAAAGCTCCGTCATCACAACTCACAACCATCTCCAAGTCGCCACCGCTAGCGCGTGTGCAAAAAATGGGTTGCTTGTGTCCCAAAGTCACTTGCCGTACCACCGCTCACTGCCATCCATCGTCACCATTTCCTTATCTCGGCTGCCATAAGAGCGAGCTCCAGCTCACTCTACAGCGGGTTGGGCCATGTGCCCTTGGCCCACCAAGGTGGGCTAGTAAAGCTAGCCCGAGCCAACTTTCGGCCCAGCCAGCTAAATTGAGCCAAGTCCAGTACTGTTCATAGCCTAGTTCGTATTATGTAGAACAACACTATTCACTCAACCCAACCTAAATACTGTTCAACCCGACCCGCTACACAGTAAATGAGGTTTAACACTATTCACCAAACATGGCTAGCTAGGAATAGTACCAACCTAGCACTGTTCACTCAACCTGTTACTATTTACCCAAAACTCGTTAATCCTGCTTATATTCATTTCGATTGTTTCAGACCCGTCTAACCCATTTTCAACCCAGTTCAACCTAACCAAGCTCAGTTTAAAAACCTATCACCAAAACTTACCTTCTTTTATATATTTTCAAATATTTTTATTGTATTTTGCTCACATCTTACATTCTGCAAAAGCAGGAACTCGTTTGTATTCGTTCTTTTGCGCTAGCATCTGTATTCGACTAGTTGACCAAGGGAGAAGCTATTGAAGCAACTGGAATAGATGGTGCCAAATCTAAAGCCTACGAAGAAATAATTGAAAACCTTAGATAAGAAGGCATGTCACATGTCTTTGATCATGTTGATTCCATACTATTTAATTCCTATTACTTTCATTTATGCTATTTAAGCACTGTTATTTAAATAAAATACTAAATTATAATGACACGATGAATAGTTTGATCGAACCACTGAAAAACCGGTCATACTTTTGTAAGCCATATTCATCTTGACAACCATAAGTATTATTATAATATAAAATCACCTTATTGATAATTAGTAGGTAGGTTAGAAAAATATAAATGCTTTACAAACATTGTTATGGATTATCCGGCCTAGTGGTGACAAACTTTGAAACAAAGTTGAGTAATGGGGATTTTTGATAGGCAACCACTAGATGGTTAGAGCTGATGACCTCACCCAAAGATTTAGGCACTGGTTTAGATATGGTGGTGTGCCAGTGTGCAAGTTGTATGTCAATGATAGCCTCATCTTTGATAAATATTGAGTAGACCTTGTGCCAAGTAAATAATACATAGCTCGCTCAACCATAAGTTTGACTTGTTAACCTGATCTAATACACTACTCAATTAGATCAAATATCTGCAAGGTGATGGTTATCCTAATTTTGTCTGGATAGCCCACAGGGAAAAATGGGTGAGATGGAAATTGGGCCAGTTGTGCCAATTGGCAATCTTCACAATAGTAGGTCTATTCAACGTCGATCCATGATTTTTACACTGGCCAGTGGATTTCTAAAGATGATTGAATGGTTCTGCGCCTATCAGGTAGAAACTAGAATGAAAGAACAGTGAAACGACCTTGTTATCCTCAGCTCAGTCGCACGATATCATGTTGCATGTTTATAATTTGATACTATGAGTCTGCGATATTTTATGGGTAATATTGGGAAACTCTACAGAGTATAATAATGATATCCAAATACACAGTGCTCCCGATCAATAGAGCTGTGTTTCTTAGGTGATTCCGATAACAAGGCATAAATAGAATTTAAAAATTTTAATACGGAGATTGTGGGCGACAAAAACCTCTTACTAAGTAAATAATGTTTTACTTCTTTAAGTATCAAGTTCTTTACCAGCAAACTTGCATCTATTCTTATCATATGACAACACATGACTCTATCTAGTTGAACACTTTGCATGGTAGTTAAATAGCCTTCCCATATGGCCTACTGAGTACCTAATGTACTCAAATTTACTTATTTTTATCAGAATAAACACCCAAGGAAAGAATGATGCATCAACTAATGCGTTAGGGTTAAGACCACACTTAAGTATTCCTACGAGATTTCATTGATTCTTCTTAATGTAAGTTAAGTTTTGGCTTGGACGCCTATAAATCTGTTATAGTTTAGCTATTAGGTCATATTTTAATCAAGCTAATTCTTTTAAAATACTCATGAGCATGTATGATACTCTTTCTGACCGCAACTGAATTCCTAGACTGTTACGAAAAATACTACAATTTTATTCTTAAAATAGAATCATTACAGTCTAGCAATCTTTTATATAGAGTAAATCGCCCTCTAGATCTGGGAATTTCCTATCCCTAGTTCTGCATGCAAGCTTTATCGCGAAGAGGACAGATGAATGAATTGGTTCCAGGGTCAATATGGAGTGCGCGCCATTGACAATGTCAGTTTGTGCATGGGTTTTCTGTTTTTAAATAAGGCTATTTCTTCTGTAGGCACATATTTGTTGGGGTTGTGGGATGCAAATTCTTCATAGCATGTTTATCATACAAATGTTTCCAATGATTGGAGGCGTCACTACAACAACAACAAAACATTTTGTCCCAAACAAGTTGAAGTAGGCTAGGTATGAAACCTCCTTAGGGTGAAACAAACGAGCGCCTTGTAATAAAACTTACAAGACTAAAATCCTAAACCGTACATCTTGCCATCTGAGCCAAAGGCCTAAAACACCACCCCTAAACCTTCTTATGTCATGGTTCGGTACGTGGATCGCTAACTTACATGTGTTTCTATCCAAAGCTAATTCTTTAGATACATTCTAATCCCTCAAGTTTCTTTTAACAGCTTACTCCCACGTCAGATGTCATTGGAAATTCAAAGGGCTATAAATAACTTGATGGATTAGCTGAATAAACTGTTTGAAGTGATGTACGCACCATAGTTACAAGATTTGCAGTTCGATGGGTTCGTGGTTTGGGTTTATATACCTCTTTGGTTCGTGAATCTGAGATGGGGTTTGCGAACCCAACGATTCCGGTACGCTAACTCTAGTGTACAACATATTTTCTCTATACAGGGGTTGCATGATCCCTAAACTGCTGTAAAAAAAAAAGAAAAGAAAGGAAATAATAAAGAAGGAGAAGAAGAGAGAGGGTCAGCCCAGCCCACCACGACTAGACCAGCCCAATCCCTTCCCTTCCTCCTCTAGCCACTAGGGCACAGCCACACGCACACACACAACAGAGACATGGGCTATGTGAGAGCTGTGCCGCCGCCACACACGAGATGAGGGTGAGCAGCCTCCGTTTGCTGTTGCCGGAGGCCCGGAGCTGCCGTCGACTGTCCACCATCTTCTCCGCTTGCGTTGCTTCCCCTTGTTCTCGTTGGAGCCATCATCCACGCACCTTTACATGACATTGTTAATATGTCGGGCACCATAAGATGAAAAGTAATTAGCGTACGATATTAAAATCCATGCTTGTCAGTTGCCACTTCTCTTAATTCTTTCCTGTTCTCTCAGTGGTAAAGCAATAAAAATGCACATCTATTCAAATTCCTACATTTATGTAAAATTATCCATGTTATCAATTAAATGTGCCAAATCATAAGCTGGTCAGCTGGATACTGTTATTTGTCAGGAATCTGGACAGACTAATAAAATGTCAGTTAAGTGTACGAATATTTGAGCAACATTCGCAATGGATAAAATTACCCAAAAATTACACTGCGAGGTACGTTGTGTCGGGAGGCTGTACATAAATTTTCGTAATTTTTAGAGCTCATTTGATATATTTAAAAATTCAAACAAATACTAAACAAAAAAATTAAGGCATGTAATAGCTGACCTAATTACCTGCCGCCTTCTCCCTGGACGGCAAACAGGCCTGCTGTCTGGCCCAGGGGCGCCTGTTGCCGACGGCAGCGCCATACGTCGCCTAGCGGGCGCTGCCGTCCGGTCCACTGACGTCAAAAATAATATTTTTATCAATAAATTATATATATTACTATTTTTATAAATTAGATATGAAACAGCACCATAACTGCTTTTGATTCCGCGGCGGCGTGCGCGCGCGTTATACCCATACAACCGTAGCTTCCTTAGTCCTTACTACACTACCTACCTACCATAGTACCATGACTCATTCAGCGACGCACGTCTCCCTCTCCCCGTCGAGTTAGACCAAACCGCAAAGCGAGGCGAGACAACAAGCCAAGCCACCACCCAATCGAGCCCCGGTCGCCGTACACCTAGGGTTTCGATGGAGCCCGCCGCCGCCTCCTCCTCCTCGTCCAGGTCATCGCCAGCGGCGGCGGGGGCGGCGGCGGCGGCGAGGCGGAGGTTGCCGGAGGCCGCGGAGCTGAAGCTGCGGCGGGAGACGCTGGAGTCGGTACTGGAGCAGTGCCAGCGCGCACTGGAGCTGATACGCGAGGACGATCTCGGCATCGCCGTGCCGGAGGAGGCCGCCGAGGCGGCGAATCCGGAGGAGGGGGAGGATGGGGGCGGCCAGGCTGCCGGCGACGGCTGCGATGAGGAGGGGGCGCAGCCGCCGCCGCCGTCGGATGCAGACTACGAGACGGACGAGGTGAGGGGGAGATTTCGTGGTGTGCCTCTAGAATTTGTGGTCCGTGGATTTGTAGGAGATTGAGAACTCAGGTTCCGATATTGGTGGCTAATTGATTGGTAATTTGTGAAGTTTAGGCGTTTGGTGAAATTTGAGTCCTCTAAGTGGTAGTGATTTAGTTGGTTAGGAGATGGTAGTGTCCTGGAATTAGGTCAAATTCACACGAAATTGCCCTATTTCGAATGTTACTGCCACATTTTGACTACCCTTTGTTTCTGTGGTGTCACGTGGTGAGTCTGCCAGTAAGTCCAATTACAACTGTTCGCCGGATATAGTCGCATTCTGAGTTATAGATTATCTGTGAGAAGGTGCGGCAGCTACCACTTGAATGTGTTGCTGGGTAGGTGAGGGCTGTTACGGCAATTGGGACTTGAGGTCACGGCAGGATGTGGAAATAGAGAGGTGGGATGCGTATTGTCCGATCAAATGAGCCATAATTCAGAACCGAACTAGGGTGTTACTAAAAAATTGTATGAGTATGCATATTCTCCAATCAAATGTGTTGTACTTAGTGAAAACTGATCTAGGGAATTCAGCAAATTTGATTAGGCTGCTATTGTCCAATCAAATGTATTATAGCTCATAAGGGAGAACTGAACTAGGAGTGAGCAAATATGATAAGCACATTAAGTCCTGGATTTGGAATAGTTGAGAAGTGACTGTAGTCGTATAGTTAAGGCTATTCATTTGTAGTTACTTCTATATATGAGGACATATCTGTTATGAACCATGGATGTAGGTGTTTGGTGTTCCTGGCGCCAAGGTTACCCTTTCCAAATTTGTTTTCTCAATGACAACTGTGGGCTAAACTGTTCTCTGACACTTTTGGGTATCACTTATTGGGGTGACATGAAAGCAGGGACTAGGGAGAGAGGGAAAGACCGAAAGAGATCTTTCATTGTACTTCTTCTTCTGTTCTAAATCTGTCCTAAATTTTGTATCCTTTCCTTTACTTTGCAGCTGTGTGATCTTCTTAAATCGAGGGTTGAATCACCTGAATTTCTCGAGAAGCTTGATAGCATCCAGAAGTCAATGTATCAGCATGGTGCAGGTGCGCATTTGCTGAGTGAACCATTATTGCCCTTTGCTGGAATGCACACACTGACCTTTCTGCAGCATGTTACAAATTTCCTTTTATTTCACTTCTTCCAATTTAACCTGACAACTGAACAGTTCCACAATTATTCATGTAACAGTAGATGAAACTATATCATGGGACATCATAAGTGCGGCAGATATATGGGATGATAAAAGTGTGAACGTTAGTGATGATTCAGAGGATGGATATGTTCTCGTTAAGCAAGAGGATATAGTCGATGGGATTGCATCCTTCATGGCTGCATACTTGTTGTCGCTGAAACAAACTAAGGTATGCAAAGTTTAGTTCACACCTTAATTTGTGATCTTCTCCCGCATTTCTTCTGTGTACCTGGATATCCTTCCTCATGCAGTCATTCCTTATACTTAGCCTCACTCTCACAAAGAATCTATATTCTGACTAACGAATCATGCTTACTTTACAGTGGCCACTGAGGTTCAGGATATATAAATATTATAATTTACAACCATGAATTTTTATGGGGTCCTTTACATTTTTATTAAATCTATATTGTTAGAAGATGGATTACCTATAGTTCAACATAGTGTCTACTCTTCATGATAGGCTTGGCGTAATTTGTCCATTGTTCTATTTATATCAATATGGGAAGGCCCGTCTCTATTCTTTGTCATGCCTTGATTGCTAAATTATCATCATGGCGGCGGATTTCATTATCACTCATTGATTTGGAATCTTCATGCTTTTGATGGCCGAAAATTTCATGTTATGCAGGACTTGACACCCAATCAACTTCAACAAGGTTACCTTTACTTTTCCTGTCTTAATTCTAATGATTTTAGTTAATTAAAAAAATCTTATGTTAAGACTCATTTTTTGTCAGCTCTGAGCAAGACATTTTCAGCTAAAAAGAGGAAAAGCAAGCTTCAGAAGGCATGGGATGGAACAAAAGTTATTTATAATATAGCGTCATGGAGTGCGACAGCTATTGGGTAAGTTGTCCTTACTAATCAATAACCATGGACACAATTTCTATAGAATTCTCCCAGTAAGTGATTTTCTCAGATCGAGTCAAGGAACGTGGAATCCCTCTGGACGGTGGCCAAGCTTGGGTTTCTGTAAAAACATCACAAGTTAGCTTCTAGCACACAGGCCACATAATCCCTTCGACAGAACTTGATTTGCTTCTCAGTGAAAACTTAGGGCAATAATGTCTTCAAACTCCATCTCAAGCTACCTTTACTCCTTCTGACTTGGTGGGTTTGTTGGGGAAGCCTTACAAACTTCTAAAGGCTCCTTGGAGCTATGCCTAAAGAATCTGTGCTAGAAACTTTAGCTGCAAGCATTTTCTTCCCTCTGAAAATTGAAAAGTTAGTAAGGAAGCTCACCCAAACTAAATGGTCTGTAAGCAACAAGCGTAAACTAATCCTGGTCTCATGGCAACTGGACATAATCACATCACGCCCAAAGCGTAAACTAAATTAGTGAAGTTGACCAACTGGTTGGAGCCTTTAGGGTCTGATGAGTTTGATAAGGTGCGACAATTGATGATAGAGATTGATTAATACATTCGTTCAGCATGCCATTTTCAAATATTTCCTGCAAAAAAATGCACTCCATCATGCCATTTTCTCTAACAGTATTTAAATCACAAATATTTCCTGCACAAAATCGCACTCGTTCAGCATGCCATTTTCTGGAACAGTACTTAAATCACAGATATTTCCTGCAAAAAAAATGCACTTGTTCAGCATGCCATTTTGTCTAACAATATTTAAATCACAAATATTTCCTGCACAAAATCACACTCGTTCAGCATGCCATTTTCTCTTACAGTATTTAAATCACAGGTATTTCCTGCACAAAATCATAGTGGCATCCTTAGCGATAAGTTCCTGATAAGCTTGCGGGTGTTTGCTATTCCTGTAGCTGTGCATGTAGGCATGTAGCTCTAACTGATTTTGTTCCGCTCTTGCAGTATCTACCAGAATCCAGCGATTCTAGAAGCAGCAACTGCAGCGTTTTGGACATCCTGCCGTGTAATATCAAAGTTTCTGTGAATAGTCCATGGCTTGTCGTTGTTATCCTGTACACAGTCACTACGGCCATGATATGACTTCCCTGTGTCACACGTTGTGGTACACTTGCTTATGATGTAGTTCTATTGAAATCCTCTACTGCTGGGCCTTCACCCGCAGGTTCATAGGTTGCTTTTATCAGTTAGATCATGTGTCGGAAGGTGTCAGCGCAAACCACATCAATGACTGGTGATGAACACGTGGTGGGGCTGATCCGTCGTATCTGACGCGTAATCTAATTGTTGAATGCAGCTTCCTGTGTGTACCTGTTTCATTTGTATCCGACCTCCGATCAATATCTCCTTGTATATACAAGTCCGTTTGTTGTATATCAGCTGTGCAAGTGCAACCGAACATGGGTTTATCCATCATCCAATTGTAAATATATCGATGCGTTTGAGTGACGTGTCGCTCATGTGTGCTGCTCCTTTTCATTTCAGAAGTGTGCAACTACTACCATCTGAACTTAAGTGTTATTGGTCATTTTTTTTTTTGGGTTTTGGTTTTTGCCTTGTCCAAAAGGCAAAACAAACATAAAACAAATGGGATGGTTTTTTGGTAGCAGATTATCTAAAGAGTTTGTTGAGTCTAAAACCGTATGCGCTATTTGCGACAATGTCTTTGTTGTCCGTTATTATCTTGAAAAATATAGATAAAAATTAACAGTTATCTCTAAAAGCACAGATAAAAACTATCGACCGTAGTCAAAGACTCTGTTTTTCAGCTTTTAGCTTCGATCTTTATCAGCTGATAATATTTATTATATTTACTAATTATAGCCAAAATCTTTCGGCTAAAATCTATCTGTTGATACTATTTATTATATTTACCAATTATAGCTAAAATCTATTGGCTGCAGTTCAAAAGCCTGCAGCTTAAAAAGAACAACTCCGCATGAAACATGCGTGCTAATAGATATACTACAATTCTACGTTCTCTTACATTGTAAGAATGCGTGTAATGAGCATAATGGCGAGGACAAGTAACGTCGCGCCGTCCGCCCGTCCGTTGCCACCACACTGCGGCAAAGATCTAACGGTTGCCTTGGAAGTTGGAGACTGCCACCACCACGGGTCCACGGCACCACCCAGCCACGAACGGCACACAAGGGTTGCAGCTTGCCCGGCACGATGGGCACAGCAGCGTGCGCGCGGGCCTCGTAGGCCGGGACCGTAGTGGTTAAGCGTGCAAGCACGCGGTGCACCGCTCCAGACATTAAGCCGGTGACGACCGGCCGCCACCACGGCTGGGTGATCGGCGGTAGCGCGGTAACCGGGACCTGCTGGGGAGACGTGATGGGTCTCGGGAGGGGAGCGTGTGCCCCACCGGTGCAGAGGAGATTGTTCGGCGGCGAGTGGGTCTCAGTCGCCCGCCGTCAGGAGCTTCTCGGCCACGCTCGTCCCGCCACGCCAGCTCCACCGTTTCGCCTCCTGCCGCGCAAGGATCCCATTGACCCTGCCGGGAGCGTACCTTAAGGCATTGAAAACTAGAGATCAAACTCTCCAAAATTGAACAGTCCGAACTCTGAAGTTCGTGGTTGTACTGTACGTGCTATAACACACATTACAAATCTCAGAACAAATCTACTGCCAAAAGTAGGACAAGGGACGGAAAATGCGTTTACACCCTTGCAGGGAATGTATGGCCTAAACCAGGACTACAAAAAGAACAAAAAACAGTACAGAACAAAGCAAGATGTGTCTCAAAAATCTCTCTTTCTAACAGACAACTACTAAATCAGAATTCCTAATTGTTAATCTAATCATATGGATCTGTCCCTGTAGTTTCTCACCCTGAATGAAACAACAGTGCAAGTGTAAACTGCGGTCATGGATATAATGAACACTCCAGCATATGTGCATACTGTTGCTGCACAGACATAAAGGTACCTGTCGCCATTTGCAAATGGAACTGGTCAACTAACAAAAAGAACCAGATGTAGCATACATAAAAGATTGATGTATTGAACTCAGTAAAAGTCCATCCATGATAACCAATTCAACCAGTGAAAACATTCTGGTCACAGCTAACTGCTTCTATTTGTTGTTAAAGAAGACTGGAATTAGATACTTGAAAACACTATCCCCTTCTTTTCTTTGGCTTCACATGTTCTATTCAAAAGTTTGACGGGTGTGCTTGTAGCATTAGTTCGTATGAACATAAGCTCTATTTTAGTATAGCTGCAGTCACTGGTTCTGATTTCTAAAATGCAAACAAACGGAAGCGCACATGCAGAAGGCAAGCACCAAATAAAAAAGACATAAATCCTGAAGGGATCCATGTGATACACTAAAATGGAGAAGTGACTAAACATTTATTTGTAAAGCTTTTATTGAATACTTACTTTGGTGAAAATACGCTCCAAACAAACAAGTGGTTCCTCATAAGCAGCAAAACAATGGTGTATGAAGTCAAGGCAACAGAATTAATGAGCAAAGGAAGCAAACAGGGCAATGTGATCATTTTATCTAGAATACAGCTCCATTTTAATTGCTGTGGAGTAGAGACATCATCACTATCTTTCTCCGATATATAAACCACCATTCCAAGGTATAACAACAGAGGTGATCCATATGTAATAATGAACATCAATATCCCAGAAAGAACTGTGGAGTAACTTGAAATGCCCTGTTAAAATTCATTAGTCAAATCAGAAGGAAATGGGGAGAAGGGGCACTTCAGAAAGTCTATGTTAAACTTACAATGAAAGCTCCAGCAACATCAATGCTGGCGAGGGTATTTGTATTCCCAAGACCAAAATGACCGGCCATTCCCAAGAATTGCATTGCAACAACCTACACAATTTATCACCAATGGTTAGCCAATAAAAATAACCATTTCCCATGGTGCCGTGAATTTGGGAAACAAAAATAGCATGTTGGTCAAGCAAAGATTATAAAGCATATTTCAATAAACCAACCTGTACCCATTGCTTATGCAATGATTTATCCAGAGAAAAATAAATTATACTCGAGATGATTTGCAAGAAAATGAGCAAAAGAGGAATTGCATTTATGGATTGTTGCAGAAGCAATTGCAGAAGGCACCAGAACATTGTGTATGTTATTCCAGTCAGGAACAAACATTGCTTGATGCCATGCAAACGTATAGCTGTTTCAGGATTGGAGCCAGAGGAGGATGTTGGTTCCGCTTCCGTAGAATGTATTGGAAATATCCAAGGTGACGCAAGAAAAGTGAAAGTTACTGAAATACTTGAGATGGCATAAAATATCTGGGCTATTGATGTTGTGCTATGGTTGGTTGGTACTGAAGTATTGATCTGACTTTCCCAGATATGCAGCGCAACCAAAAGTCCACAGGAAATGTGGCTCAACCATACTCCTACAACATGTATTTTCCTTGTTCTCAGAAACATGAGTGAAACTGAATACAATACCACAACTGCAAGAACAGAGATAATTTGAAGAGACTTTACAATAGAAGAGTCAGCTTGGGCCAATATCTTCGAAATATCAGGAAAGTGAACCCAGTTAACCCCACCTTGATGCCAAGCTCTTAAAATTCTCCCAGCAACAAGAACAGTAAGGGCAGTACATAACTTGTAACCATCTCGCTTGCCTGGGGTTAGTTTATCGCTGGTAACATAATAGTAGTTATTTCTTTGAAAGATCTTTGCTTCTGCTCTATGTACTACTGTTGAATTTGATTCTTTCAGCGTTGATTGAACTGTCTTGATGAGAAATATTAAATACAGAGTGGAAGTGAGAAAGTGCCATGTATACTGCTCTTCTTCCACAAAAGAGCTTGAAGCAAGACTGATGACAGAGAGAAAATCCCATAAGAATGAAAACCTCATCAAGGTGCCAATGTTTATCCAAATCCCACTCAGAATGGTGTTCAACTTGACTTGGAGTCTTTCCCTTAAATAGGCAAGAGACAATGCCCACAAGAAAAAGGCATGAAATAATCATCAATGATATTGCAGAGACAAGTAAATGGAGTGGTTTCTGCAAATATAAACAGTAAAATGAAATAAGTCATTCAAAAGAAGACCAAATGTAACAGCAAGCTACTTCACACTGCGGTATAGAACTGCAAAGATAGTAAAATTACATCGGTCGATCTGTGAGACAACCACTCACTCGCATATCTTAAGAACCCATAGTAGGCGTCCACAGCAGTCTCAAAGTACCCAGCCTCAATGGACCTGGAACAGCGAGTTCTTTTAAGAAGCGGTGATGGGTGATGATATTCACAACTGTTTAAGGATATTAGCAGCATAAGCTCACTTGAAATTAGAACCTCGATGTAGACGCGAGGATTGATGAGAAGCAAAAGCTTTAGAAAGCAAATGGCAAAACTTCTTCTCAATAGATTCAGGAAGCATATCAATGCCTAAACCATCCTCTGAGTTAATGCAATCTTCGAAGCAGAAAGCAGGTAACTGTGCTTGCAGCGATCTTGAGATTTGCCACGAATTCAGCTCTAAGGTTCGCAGTTTTTGGTCATCTGAAAACAAGATGCACTCATCATCTCAGAGCCGAAAGCTGAGAGTACTTAATCAAGTAATTTGTAAACAAAATGAGAATATAACGATCCACTAAAGGCACAGGTGACATGATTATACATCCAACAAAAAGCTATAACTTATTGAAATTAATAAGAAGTCTACAACAATAAAACATCTATTCTTCTGCTTCCTGATGAAGCGCGATGCACTTAAAATGGAGGGTAAACAAAGAATCACCTGTCAAAGAATTAAAAATCTCTGCAAGCAAGACACCTATATTGTTCTTCGGAATTGGTATGCCAAAGAGAAGAGCTAGAGTTGGGGCAAGGTCCACCTGACAAATAAGATAACAGGTCAGAGCTGCGTGTTGGTCTCTTGGAACACTATTTTTAGGATATTTGCAAAAATTTCTTCAGCTTGAATGATGAGGACGGAAAACTGACTCATATATATAAGAAAATATTCACACATACTACAACATTGATTCTATATCAAAACTCAAAAGCACACTCGAAACTGAAGTAGAGCTCCGCAAAAATCCAGAGATTGAAAAAAGAAGGCTGAGAGAAGTTCTGCAATTCACACACGCACGCACGCACCCGCGCGCACGTGCGTGCGTGGGTGTATTACTAATAAAGTACATATTCGTACTTGAAGTGCTTCTTTCTGGTCATAAGGTGAACAATATGAGCTCTCAACACTGTGTCCTATAAAAAGGGCAAGGGCGTCAGTTTCTTCGTAAGAAGATCCTCCATGATTACCACCTTCAGTCATACCATGATCACTGACCACAACCTGAAATGTTGGGGAAAGCAAAACGCCTATCAGAACTAATCTACAACCTTAATCTTTTCAGACAAAGCAGAATTGGTGATTCATGGCTTTTAGTGGATTGAATTTTTTCTATTCTTTAATTTTGGTTGTAGTGGAGCCTTGAAAGTCGACTTAGGTCCTATGGATCCTTATGCAAAGTTTTCTTTTGTTTTTATATTATTAATATATACTATCTATATATATATTTAGTAGGGTCCTCCCCAACTGTTCTCATCAAAAACAAAAAAAGACAAGTGTACACACTACTGAATTTAAATGTGATATGAAATTTCTCTGTGCATCCAAGCATATATAATGCAACTTGGAAGATAGAATAAATGCAAAGTTTGACTTGTTAGCCCTTCAAATGTGGAAATCAATAAATATCACTACAAATTAGAAGGCGTCAGAAGTAAAATTTGTTAAGCATACATATCTGAATTATTACTATAAATTCACTATTCGCTAGTGGACTCTCGTAGCAATTTATTGCAGATGTTGGAGCAAACTTCTTTGTCACGTAACACGTATGCTACTAGAAACAGAACAAAATTTGCAGAAACAAGAAAGGATCACAAACCAAAAGTGTTCTGTCTGGATTATCCTGAAGGCTCGTAATTGCAGTATGCACCATTCTAATCACATCATCCATCTCCTTCAGCTTTTGGGTCATCAAAACACTGTCATTTTAAATTTTAACTTAAACTAGACATCACTCAAACCTCAAAAGGCAACACTGTCATTTTAAAATTTCAACTCAAACTAGACATCGCACAAACCCCAGAAAGCATTAAAGATGATATTACCTCCGTCGTCCGCCTATATGGCCAACATGATCTAAGCCTAAATAGTGAAGAATCTGAAAATATCAAAAGAAAAGGAATTGCTCAGTATTCAATAAAAAGACATAGCAGAATAACTTTATCAAACAACATAAAACAGGGAAGATCATGTAAAGAGAGTTAGACATTGATCATAATTCATAACATACATTAGTTGGACACTTGGACTACATGGTTGTAATCCGAAGAATTAGTTAGCATTATTACTCCACAAGTAATAAAATAAGTGAACATGCACCAAGGCAAGAGTAAAAGTGTACCAATGCATTCCAGTCTTTTGCAGCAAACTCAAATTCCAAATGACGAGAAACATTGAAATCAACCTCAACTGTATCTTTCACCTGACATGTAGTTACAAATCATTAAAGTTTTATTCATAAGAGACTAGGCTGGGAAGAACAAAGAAAGCACTGTTATTAGCACAAATCAAGCACCAACTTATAAGCTTAACTGCTTAAGTGCCAAATATGCAAATGTCTGTAAGCAGGGCCCGAATTTGCCGATATTCCTTAAAAGATTGTTATACGATCACCAGGAGAATTGTGTGGTTTTGAAATATAGTATAGTGAAGTATGCCTAAAAGATGGCAAGGAGATGTCAGGTACCTAAAAATTTAAATGTCTCAGTTTGGTCTATCAGCTAGTGATTTCAGTAATTTTTCAATATTTCTTGAGAATAACACAGTGAAGCACTGATTCTTTGTTGTAAAGTAACTGTTAGATTAGAACTTCATATCATAGTGAAAGCTCATTTTATGAGTGTTTAAACTTGCAAAGTGTGTTCTTATCCTTCAATCACATTCCATTGTAAGAAAAGCATGTGACGATGATACAAGACTTACATAAAAACTGCTCACTCCATCTTGTCTACAGAACAGTGTTGGGAACAATTTGATCCATGTCTCATCTCCCAACATCACTAATTTATAACCAATCATATGAAGCTGATCTGCAAAGGCGTGCACATATGATAAATATAAATTATAAGTAATTTCTGGTGAGATAGAAATCGATGGATGATGCAGAACACAGAGGGGGTAACCCTCGACAAATTTGACTAACACATTCTATTGGCAATTTGGCATACAAAGATGATGACTAGTAAGAGAGAGGGACAGGGAGGTAGGGAAAGGTTCTAACCAAGAAGATTATCATCCAAGAATGCTTGAGTATTGAAGTTAAATGCTACATCTAGAAAACCTCCAATTGCTCCGGATACCATTGCCTGAAAGCATAACACAATTACGATTGCGGAACATTTGCACAAATAGGTATCTCTAGGCCAAAACAGTCCTACTTTCAGTCGGGGCATTGTGACGGTTGGAGGTGCAGCCTTTGCACGATAACCCACTGCTTTGCAACCAGCTAACAGAGATTGAGTGTACGGCATGGACTCCATCATTTCTTGGCTTGGAGGTTTTCCACCTCTCCCCAGTACAAATTCAGCAGGTAGCCCATCTATTACCTATATTGACATTCATAAACTCAAAAGGCCAAACATTAAAAGGTAAGATAAATAGTCATCAAAATGTATTGGATTATGCTGTCAGAAGAACAGGCATACCAATTTAGGACATACCATCAAAACCAAGCGATCGTACGCAGGAGGGACCTCAGAGAGCTCCTGGTGTAAATCACGCACAAAAACACAAGCGTGAATATCGTAATAAATACTGTGACCTGTGCTCTCGGTAGTTTTTTTTTCTAAAAAAATAGTGTACACAGTACAGTCATCAACAAGCTCAACATTCAAATCTTCGATCTCTCAGTCACGATGCAATACGCAGGAGCAGCACGAAATGGATCTAGAGCGAGGAATTGAAACGGAGGCAATGCCTTACCCTATACAGAGATCTGAGCTGATCCGGAGGAAGCGCCGGTTCCTCCGCGCCACCACCGACGGGACCACACGATGGCGTCCGGTAGCTCTCCGCGCCACTGTGGTGGGTCAACCGAAGGAATAAAACCATCCAGAGTCACAGAGAAACCAGAGATGGGTCAACCGAAGGAATAAAACCATCCAGAGTCACAGAGAAACCAGAGCAGAGCAGATTTAGAGACGCAAACCTGAAGCCGGGGAGCGTAGGCTTGACGGGGAAGAAGCCGTAGAGGAAAAGGGAGAGGCCGGCGAGCTGCAGCAGCACCGCGGCCACGGTCCAGCCGGCGACGGCGGCGCAGGAAGGGGAGGTGGCAGCCATGGCTCACCTCGGCAGTGGCGATCGCCGCTCCTCTACGGCGCGGCGGACACGACGCTGGTGGTGCTTGGAAGGCGCATCGCTCGCCGTATCGGAGCCGAAGAGGAAGATACATACAGAGCGATACGACTGGGCTGAATATATAAATCTAGGCTTCGTTAGAAAGTTGGATCTCTCGGTCCACAAGTGAAATGGGCCATCAAAGTATAAGCCCATTCCAAAATGATAAGCTGGATCCTCGGCCCAAACCAAACCCACCCCACCCGGTGGCGATGGCGATGGCGATAAAGCGCCCGCTCGCTCACCTTGCGTCATCGCCTCTCGCTCCGCTTCCGCTGCTCAACTCTCGCCAGGGGCGGAACTGGGCCTCGGGCTGGGTAGGCTATAGCCGAGGCCCAGCAAAACTGCTAATACTAACCCCTTCTAATATACACTTAAAAAATATCTACCCTACTGACTCGGCCGAGGCCCGACCATGGTAGCCCACAACCCCACACAACAATTCACATTTCATTACACCCCACACAACAACTCATTACATCGATCGTGACCCATCCATAGAGACATCACCAAGAAAACCCTAATCCCCATTCCCAACCCGGCAATCCCACCCGTACTTTGTCGCCCATCGAGCACGGCACCCTGTCGGCCCTTGCTGCGCGCCTCCCACCGTCGGCCGCTCATGCATGCAGCACCACGCGCCCATCACCGGCCGCTCATGCCACGCGCCACGCGCCTCACCGCAGGAGGCCGCGATCATGGCAGCCCCGGAGCACGGCGGCGCCGGCGGGAGGACCCGGAGGCCGAGGAGGTGAAGGCCGAGCACCGCTGCGAGGCCGCGGCTGGCGCGGGCGAGCCCGGCCGCACGGAGCGTGGAGGTCGAGGTGGGAGGAGGACCGGAGGAGGAGTGGAGGGCGGCGCCCAGCGAGCCGAGGGCGAGGCATGAGCCAGCCGAGGGCGAGCCGGCGGGCCAAGAAACGCGGACGGGCGGAGTGGCGGATGCTAGCGTCGGTTACTCGGTCGGTTTATGTTGAGCGTGGCGTCGGCCGAGGCTGAGTTGATTCAACCGAATCGAACCAAAGCCGAGGACCGATCAAGGTGCGGATCTGCGGGCCGGGCGCAAGCGTGAGGTAAATTTTTTATGTTTTAAAATAAGTATGAATGATCAAATGCTATATATTTAATGTTTTATATTTGCTATTTAGTTTATTTCAAATGTAATATTCACGCTCTTTGAATTTATCTATATTTTATTTTATTTTTTATGTTGTCTTTGTAGGTTTTGGTTCTTATCCTATTATTGATGAGGAAATTGTGAGCTAGCCGCATAAAATAGTGAGCAAATCTCCATTTAGGATTTGAGGTACTTGATGTATCTCTCGCTCTGCTCTGCTCTGCTCTGCTCTGCTCTAGGCCTCTAGGGTTTATTATCTCCTTCCGCCATTTGGATTTTGCGGCGTGAATCTGCAGGGAATGGCACCGTGCAGCTCTGGTGCGGGAGTTGGCGCGGTGGCATTCGCCGGAAGGGCCGGCCTCCTTCGACGCTCCGCCTTCCCGTCGCGACAGGTGTTGATTAGTTCTCCGAAAGACGGCTAATTTTTATAGCATGATTTCGACGTTATTTCTGTAGTCGTAGTCATAATTACTGTTATTTAGTTAGTCATAATTAATGTAATTTGTATTATAAAGGAATTATTAATCTTCGCACTAATATTCTTTCTGTCCTATGTATTGGTAGGTATGGTTTTACCAAAGCTTGGAACACTCGTGCGATAAGAAACACCATTGCCACACATGGATGATGAGTAAAACAATGGCCCTTCACCATTCAAGGCTGCGGGAGGGATCCGGCGCCGGACGGCGCTACGTCCCAACCCTGCGGGTCACGGGTTTGTTGCCCTTTGCGAGGCTGGTCTCCATCAGGCACGAGTTCACCATCGACAACAGCCTACTCGAGGCACTGGTGGATAGGTGCAGGCCCGAGACACACACATTCCACTTTCGTTGGGGTGAGATGACGGTCACTCCGAAAGACGTCGCGTTCTTGACTGGTCTCCCTCTCGGGGGGTGACGCACTTGTCCCAGAGAGCAGTATACGGTGCCAGGGTTTTGCAGCGTACGTAGAGCAAAACTCAGCGTTCTCGGCATACCTAAGATTTGGACACTTCGATGGGCTGAGCTCCTCCGGCTTCGCTGCCATGTCGTACGATCAGGGCGATAGCTCCTTCGCACCACAAGGGGGATTTCTAGAGTCCTTCGTATACATTATTGCAAGCGGCTCGCAGTTCGACATGTCTCAGCTAGACGACTTCGACCCTTATCGGACCCAGCCTACTGTACCTCAGTCTACTGGACCACCGCCGACCACTTAGCAGACAGAATGGTCTCTATACATCCTTCGACCCGAGACGCAACCTCCGGACCGACTGACGTACCCAACGGGACATGCTCATGCACGACGGGAGACAAGACAACGTACGGGGAGGCAAGCGCGGCGAGAAGATAGCAGTGGCTCAGATGAGTGAGCCATATCGCATCGATGTGGTGCATTTTTGTACTCACGTAATTCCTTTTAATTGAATAAATTCCTAATGTATAAAATTGTAAAAACGTGTAATATTTATAAATTCATGATTAAGTTAACTTGAATAAATGTGGTAAATTCGGACTACAAAAAATTACATAATAACTATTACTATATCGGCAGGTTTCACATAAAATTTTGTAATTTTTGGAGCTCCATTGCTATATGTAAAAACTCATAAAAATATCAAAATTGTATGAATTTTTTAGCAACATTCGTAATGGATAAAATTACCCAAAAATTACACTGCGAGATACGTTGTATCGGGAGGCTGAACATAAATTTTCATAATTTTTTGAGCTCATTTGATATATTTAAAAATTCAAACAAATACTAAACAAAAAAAATTAGGCTAGATAATTACACCTTCTAATTGTCGCCCATCACGGATGGCGGGCAAACATGCCGTCCCCTACCGGCGATGACAGCTAGTATTACCATGTCCTTTTGGTGGTCATCATTTCGTGGAAATATCTTTGCAGCGATTGTAGAATTTGCTGTTTCTAGAGCATAAACATTCCAAGGCAACTTGAATTACACGAAGAGAATCCTTTTATTCACTTGATGATAGAGATTGATTAATACATTCGTTCAGCATGCCATTTTCAAATATTTCCTGCAAAAAATGCACTCCATCATGCCATTTTCTCTAACAGTATTTAAATCACAAATATTTCCTGCACAAAATCGCACTTCGTTCAGCATGCCATTTTCTGGAACAGTACTTAAATCACAGATATTTCCTGCAAAAAATGCACTTGTTCAGCATGCCATTTTGTCTAACAATATTTAAATCACAAATATTTCCTGCACAAAATCACACTCGTTCAGCATGCCATTTTCTCTTACAGTATTTAAATCACAGGTATTTCCTGCACAAAATCATAGTGGCATCCTTAGCGATAAGTTCCTGATAAGCTTGCGGGTGTTTGCTATTCCTGTAGCTGTGCATGTAGGCATGTAGCTCTAACTGATTTTGTTCCGCTCTTGCAGTATCTACCAGAATCCAGCGATTCTAGAAGCAGCAACTGCAGCGTTTTGGACATCCTGCCGTGTAATATCAAAGTTTCTGTGAATAGTCCATGGCTTGTCGTTGTTATCCTGTACACAGTCACTACGGCCATGATATGACTTCCCTGTGTCACACGTTGTGGTACACTTGCTTATGATGTAGTTCTATTGAAATCCTCTACTGCTGGGCCTTCACCCGCAGGTTCATAGGTTGCTTTTATCAGTTAGATCATGTGTCGGAAGGTGTCAGCGCAAACCACATCAATGACTGGTGATGAACACGTGGTGGGGCTGATCCGTCGTATCTGACGCGTAATCTAATTGTTGAATGCAGCTTCCTGTGTGTACCTGTTTCATTTGTATCCGACCTCCGATCAATATCTCCTTGTATATACAAGTCCGTTTGTTGTATATCAGCTGTGCAAGTGCAACCGAACATGGGTTTATCCATCATCCAATTGTAAATATATCGATGCGTTTGAGTGACGTGTCGCTCATGTGTGCTGCTCCTTTTCATTTCAGAAGTGTGCAACTACTACCATCTGAACTTAAGTGTTATTGGTCATTTTTTTGTTGTCTTTGTGTTTTGCCTTGTCCAAAAGGCAAAACAAACTCTGGGCTCGATAGGATGGTTTTTGGTAGCAGATTATCTAAAGAGTTTGTTGAGTCTAAAACCGTATGCCTATTTTGCGACAATGTCTTTGTTGTCCGTTATTATCTTGAAAATATAGATAAAATTATGAAGTTATCTCTAAAAGCACAGATAAAAACTATCGACCGTAGTCAAAGACTCTGTTTTTCAGCTTTTAGCTTCGATCTTTATCAGCTGATAATATTTATTATATTTACTAATTATAGCCAAAATCTTTCGGCTAAAATCTATCTGTTGATACTATTTATTATATTTACCAATTATAGCTAAATCTATTGGCTGCAGTTCAAAAGCCTGCAGCTTAAAAGAACAACTCCGCATGAAACATGCGTGCTAATAGATATACTACAATTCTACGTTCTCTTACATTGTAAGAATGCGTGTAATGAGCATAATGGCGAGGACAAGTAACGTCGCGCCGTCCGCCCGTCCGTTGCCACCACACTGCGGCAAAGATCTAACGGTTGCCTTGGAAGTTGGAGACTGCCACCACCACGGCTCCACGGCACCACCCAGCCACGAATGGCACACAAGGGTTGCAGCTTGCCCGGCACGATGGGCACAGCAGCGTGCGCGCGGGGCTCGTAGGCCTGGACCGTGGTGGTTAGCGCGCAAGCACGCGGTGCACCGCTCCAGAAATTAAGCCGGTGACGACCGCCACCACGGCTGGGTGAGCGGCGGTAGGGTGGTAACCGGGACCTGCTGGGGAGACGTGATGGGTCTCGGAGGGGAGCGTGCCCCACCGGTGCAGAGGAGATTGTTCGGCGGCGAGTGGGTCTCAGTCGCCCGCCGTCAGGAGCTTCTCGGCCACGCTCGTCCCGCCACGCCAGCTCCACCGTTTCGCCTCCTGCCGCGCAAGGATCCCATTGACCCTGCCGGGAGCGTACCTTAAGGCATTGAAAACTAGAGATCAAACTCTCAAAATTGAACAGTCCGAACTCTGAAGTTCGTGGTTGTACTGTACGTGCTATAACACATTACAAATCTCAGAACAAATCTACTGCCAAAAGTAGGACAAGGGACGGAAAATGCGTTTACACCCTTGCAGGGAATGTATGGCCTAAACCAGGACTACAAAAAGAACAAAAACAGTACAGAACAAAGCAAGATGTGTCTCAAAATCTCTTTCTAACAGACAACTACTAAATCAGAATTCCTAATTGTTAATCTAATCATATGGATCTGTCCTGTAGTTTCTCACCCTGAATGAAACAACAGTGCAAGTGTAAACTGCGGTCATGGATATAATGAACACTCCAGCATATGTGCATACTGTTGCTGCACAGACATAAAGGTACCTGTCGCCATTTGCAAATGGAACTGGTCAACTAACAAAAAGAACCAGATGTAGCATACATAAAAGATTGATGTATTGAACTCAGTAAAAGTCCATCCATGATAACCAATTCAACCAGTGAAAACATTCTGGTCACAGCTAACTGCTTCTATTTGTTGTTAAAGAAGACTGGAATTAGATACTTGAAAACACTATCCCCTTCTTTTCTTTGGCTTCACATGTTCTATTCAAAAGTTTGACGGGTGTGCTTGTAGCATTAGTTCGTATGAACATAAGCTCTATTTTAGTATAGCTGCAGTCACTGGTTCTGATTTCTAAAATGCAAACAAGCGGAAGCGCACATGCAGAAGGCAAGCACCAAATAAAAAAGACATAAATCCTGAAGGGATCCATGTGATACACTAAAATGGAGAAGTGACTAAACATTTATTTGTAAAGCTTTTATTGAATACTTACTTTGGTGAAAATACGCTCCAAACAAACAAGTGGTTCCTCATAAGCAGCAAAACAATGGTGTATGAAGTCAAGGCAACAGAATTAATGAGCAAAGGAAGCAAACAGGGCAATGTGATCATTTTATCTAGAATACAGCTCCATTTTAATTGCTGTGGAGTAGAGACATCATCACTATCTTTCTCCGATATATAAACCACCATTCCAAGGTATAACAACAGAGGTGATCCATATGTAATAATGAACATCAATATCCCAGAAAGAACTGTGGAGTAACTTGAAATGCCCTGTTAAAATTCATTAGTCAAATCAGAAGGAAATGGGGAGAAGGGGCACTTCAGAAAGTCTATGTTAAACTTACAATGAAAGCTCCAGCAACATCAATGCTGGCGAGGGTATTGTATTCCCAAGACCAAAATGACCGGCCATTCCCAAGAATTGCATTGCAACAACCTACACAATTTATCACCAATGGTTAGCCAATAAAAATAACCATTTCCCATGGTGCCGTGAATTTGGGAAACAAAAATAGCATGTTGGTCAAGCAAAGATTATAAAGCATATTTCAATAAACCAACCTGTACCCATTGCTTATGCAATGATTTATCCAGAGAAAAATAAATTATACTCGAGATGATTTGCAAGAAAATGAGCAAAAGAGGAATTGCATTTATGGATTGTTGCAGAAGCAATTGCAGAAGGCACCAGAACATTGTGTATGTTATTCAGTCAGGAACAAACATTGCTTGATGCCATGCAAACGTATAGCTGTTTCAGGATTGGAGCCAGAGGAGGATGTTGGTTCCGCTTCAGTAGAATGTATTGGAAATATCCAAGGTGACGCAAGAAAAGTGAAAGTTACTGAAATACTTGAGATGGCATAAAATATCTGGGCTATTGATGTTGTGCTATGGTTGGTTGGTACTGAAGTATTGATCTGACTTTCCCAGATATGCAGCGCAACCAAAAGTCCACAGGAAATGTGGCTCAACCATACCCCTACAACATGTATTTTCCTTGTTCTCAGAAACATGAGTGAAACTGAATACAATACCACAACTGCAAGAACAGAGATAATTTGAAGAGACTTTACAATAGAAGAGTCAGCTTGGGCCAATATCTTCGAAATATCAGGAAAGTGAACCCAGTTAACCCCACCTTGATGCCAAGCTCTTAAAATTCTCCCAGCAACAAGAACAGTAAGGGCAGTACATAACTTGTAACCATCTCGCTTGCCTGGGGTTAGTTTATCGCTGGTAACATAATAGTAGTTATTTCTTTGAAAGATCTTTGCTTCTGCTCTATGTACTACTGTTGAATTTGATTCTTTCAGCGTTGATTGAACTGTCTTGATGAGAAATATTAAATACAGAGTGGAAGTGAGAAAGTGCCATGTATACTGCTCTTCTTCCACAAAAGAGCTTGAAGCAAGACTGATGACAGAGAGAAAAATCCCCATAAGAATGAAAACCTCATCAAGGTGCCAATGTTTATCCAAATCCCACTCAGAATGGTGTTCAACTTGACTTGGAGTCTTTCCCTTAAATAGGCAAGAGACAATGCCCACAAGAAAAAGGCATGAAATAATCATCAATGATATTGCAGAGACAAGTAAATGGAGTGGTTTCTGCAAATATAAACAGTAAATGAAATAAGTCATTCAAAAGAAGACCAAATGTAACAGCAAGCTACTTCACACTGCGGTATAGAACTGCAAAGATAGTAAAATTACATCGGTCGATCTGTGAGACAACCACTCACTCGCATATCTTAAGAACCCATAGTAGGCGTCCACAGCAGTCTCAAAGTACCCAGCCTCAATGGACCTGGAACAGCGAGTTCTTTTAAGAAGCGGTGATGGGTGATGATATTCACAACTGTTTAAGGATATTAGCAGCATAAGCTCACTTGAAATTAGAACCTCGATGTAGACGAGGATTGATGAGAAGCAAAAGCTTTAGAAAGCAAATGGCAAAACTTCTTCTCAATAGATTCAGGAAGCATATCAATGCCTAAACCATCCTCTGAGTTAATGCAATCTTCAAGCAGAAAGCAGGTAACTGTGCTTGCAGCGATCTTGAGATTTGCCACGAATTCAGCTCTAAGGTTCGCAGTTTTTGGTCATCTGAAAACAAGATGCACTCATCATCTCAGAGCCGAAAGCTGAGAGTACTTAATCAAGTAATTTGTAAACAAAATGAGAATATAACGATCCACTAAAGGCACAGGTGACATGATTATACATCCAACAAAAAGCTATAACTTATTGAAATTAATAAGAAGTCTACAACAATAAAACATCTATTCTTCTGCTTCCCATCGATGAAGCGATGCACTTAAAATGGAGGTAAACAAAGAATCACCTGTCAAAGAATTAAAAATCTCTGCAAGCAAGACACCTATATTGTTCTTGAATTGGTATGCCAAAGAGAAGAGCTAGAGTTGGGGCAAGGTCCACCTGACAAATAAGATAACAGGTCAGAGCTGCGTGTTGGTCTCTTGGAACACTATTTTTAGGATATTTGCAAAAATTTCTTCAGCTTGAATGATGAGGACGGAAAACTGACTCATATATATAAGAAAATATTCACACATACTACAACATTGATTCTATATCAAAACTCAAAAGCACACTCGAAACTGAAGTAGAGCTCCGCAAAAATCCAGAGATTGAAAAAAGAAGGCTGAGAGAAGTTCTGCAATTCACACACGCACGACGCACTGCATGCGTCGCAATGCGTGGGTGTATTACTAATAAAGTACATATTCGTACTTGAAGTGCTTCTTTCTGGTCATAAGGTGAACAATATGAGCTCTCAACACTGTGTCCTATAAAAGGGCAAGGCGCCAGTTTCTTCGTGAAGAAGATCCTCCATGATTACCACCTTCAGTCATACCATGATCACTGACCACAACCTGAAATGTTGGGGAAAGCAAACGCCTATCAGAACTAATCTACAACCTTAATCTTTTCAGACAAAGCAGAATTGGTGATTCATGGCTTTTAGTGGATTGAATTTTTTCTATTCTTTAATTTTGGTTGTAGTGGAGCCTTGAAAGTCGACTTAGGTCCTATGGATCCTTATGCAAAGTTTTCTTTGTTTTATATTATTAATATATACTATCTATATATATATTTAGTAGGGTCCTCCCAACTGTTCTCATCAAAACAAAAAAGACAAGTGTACACACTACTGAATTTAAATGTGATATGAAATTTCTCTGTGCATCCAAGCATATATAATGCAACTTGAAGATAGAATAAATGCAAAGTTTGACTTGTTAGCCCTTCAAATGTGGAAATCAATAAATATCACTACAAATTAGAAGGCGTCAGTAAAATTTGTTAAGCATACATATCTGAATTATTACTATAAATTCACTATTCGCTAGTGGACTCGTAGCAATTTATTGCAGATGTTGGAGCAAACTTCTTTGTCACGTAACACGATGCTACTAGAAACAGAACAAAATTTGCAGAAACAAGAAAGGATCACAAACCAAAAGTGTTCTGTCTGGATTATCCTGAAGGCTCGTAATTGCAGTATGCACCATTCTAATCACATCATCCATCTCCTTCAGCTTTTGGGTCATCAAAACACTGTCATTTTAAATTTTAACTTAAACTAGACATCACTCAAACCTCAAAAGGCAACACTGTCATTTTAAAATTTCAACTCAAACTAGACATCGCACAAACCCGAAAGCATTAAAGATGATATTACCTCCGTCGTCCGCCTATATGGCCAACATGATCTAAGCCTAAATAGTGAAGAATCTGAAAATATCAAAAGAAAAGGAATTGCTCAGTATTCAATAAAAAGACATAGCAGAATAACTTTATCAAACAACATAAAACAGGGAAGATCATGTAAAGAGAGTTAGACATTGATCATAATTCATAACATACATTAGTTGGACACTTGGACTACATGGTTGTAATCCGAAGAATTAGTTAGCATTATTACTCCACAAGTAATAAAATAAGTGAACATGCACCAAGGCAAGAGTAAAGTGTACCAATGCATTCCAGTCTTTGCAGCAAACTCAAATTCCAAATGACGAAACATTGAAATCAACCTCAACTGTATCTTTCACCTGACATGTAGTTACAAATCATTAAAGTTTTATTCATAAGAGACTAGGCTGGGAAGAACAAAGAAAGCACTGTTATTAGCACAAATCAAGCACCAACTTATAAGCTTAACTGCTTATGCCAAATATGCAAATGTCTGTAAGCAGGGCCCGAATTTGCCGATATTCCTTAAAAGATTGTTATACGATCACCAGGAGAATTGTGTGGTTTTGAAATATAGTATAGTGAAGTATGCCTAAAAGATGGCAAGGAGATGTCAGGTACCTAAAAATTTAAATGTCTCAGTTTGGTCTATCAGCTAGTGATTTCAGTAATTTTTCAATATTTCTTGAGAATAACACAGTGAAGCACTGATTCTTTGTTGTAAAGTAACTGTTAGATTAGAACTTCATATCATAGTGAAAGCTCATTTTATGAGTGTTTAAACTTGCAAAGTGTGTTCTTATCCTTCAATCACATTCCATTGTAAGAAAAGCATGTGACGATGATACAAGACTTACATAAAAACTGCTCACTCCATCTTGTCTACAGAACAGTGTTGGGAACAATTTGATCCATGTCTCATCTCCCAACATCACTAATTTATAACCAATCATATGAAGCTGATCTGCAAAGGCGTGCACATATGATAAATATAAATTATAAGTAATTTCTGGTGAGATAGAAATCGATGGATGATGCAGAACACAGAGGGGGTAACCCTCGACAAATTTGACTAACACATTCTATTGGCAATTTGGCATACAAAGATGATGACTAGTAAGAGAGAGGGACAGGGAGGTAGGGAAAGGTTCTAACCAAGAAGATTATCATCCAAGAATGCTTGAGTATTGAAGTTAAATGCTACATCTAGAAAACCTCCAATTGTTCGGATACCATTGCCTGAAAGCATAACACAATTACGATTATGGAACATTTGCACAAATAGGTATCTCTAGGCCAAAACAGTCCTACTTTCAGTCGGGGCATTGTGACGGTTGGAGGTGCAGCCTTTGCACGATAACCCACTGCTTTGCAACCAGCTAACAGAGATTGAGTGTACGGCATGGACTCCATCATTTCTTGGCTTGGAGGTTTTCCACCTCTCCCCAGTACAAATTCAGCAGGTAGCCCATCTATTACCTATATTGACATTCATAAACTCAAAAGGCCAAACATTAAAAAGGTAAGATAAATAGTCATCAAAATGTATTGGATTATGCTGTCAGAAGAACAGGCATACCAATTTAGGACATACCATCAAAACCAAGCGATCGTACGCAGGAGGGACCTCAGAGAGCTCCTGGTGTAAATCACGCACAAAACACAAGCGTGAATATCGTAATAAATACTGTGACCTGTGCTCGGTAGTTTTTTTTCTAAAAATAGTGTACACAGTACAGTCATCAACAAGCTCAACATTCAAATCTTCGATCTCTCAGTCACGATGCAATACGCAGGAGCAGCACGAAATGGATCTAGAGCGAGGAATTGAAACGGAGGCAATGCCTTACCCTATACAGAGATCTGAGCTGATCCGGAGGAAGCGCCGGTTCCTCCGCGCCACCACCGACGGGACCACACGATGGCGTCCGGTAGCTCTCCGCGCCACTGTGGTGGGTCAACCGAAGGAATAAAACCATCCAGAGTCACAGAGAAACCAGAGATGGGTCAACCGAAGGAATAAAACCATCCAGAGTCACAGAGAAACCAGAGCAGAGCAGATTTAGAGACGCAAACCTGAAGCCGGGGAGCGTAGGCTTGACGGGGAAGAAGCCGTAGAGGAAAAGGGAGAGGCCGGCGAGCTGCAGCAGCACCGCGGCCACGGTCCAGCCGGCGACGGCGGCGCAGGAAGGGGAGGTGGCAGCCATGGCTCACCTCGGCAGTGGCGATCGCCGCTCCTCTACGGCGCGGCGGACACGACGCTGGTGGTGCTTGAAGGCGCATCGCTCGCCGTATCGGAGCCGAAGAGGAAGATACATACAGAGCGATACGACTGGGCTGAATATATAAATCTAGGCTTCGTTAGAAAGTTGGATCTCTCGGTCCACAAGTGAAATGGGCCATCAAAAGTATAAGCCCATTCCAAAATGATAAGCTGGATCCCTCGGCCCAAACCAAACCCACCCCACCCGGTGGCGATGGCGATGGCGATAAAGCGCCCGCTCGCTCACCTTGCGTCATCGCCTCTCGCCCGCTTCCGCTGCTCAACTCTCGCCAGGGGCGGAACTGGGCCTCGGGCTGGGTAGGCTATAGCCCGAGGCCCAGCAAAACTGCTAATACTAACCCCTTCTAATATACACTTAAAAAATATCTACCCTACACCACCGAGGCCCGACCATGGTAGCCCACAACCCCACACAACAATTCACCACATTTCACCCCACACAACAACTCACCCACATCGGCCATGAATGACCATCCATAGAGACATCACCAAGAAACCCTAATCCCCATTCCCAACCCGGCAATCCCAGCCCACCACTGTCGCCCATCAGCATCGGCACCCCTGCCGGCCCTTGCTCGCGCTGCGCGCCTCCGCCGTCGGCCGCCCATGCATGCCACGCCGCCCACCGCCGGCCGCTTCCCCGCAGCGCCACGCCCCTCCGCAGGGAGCCGCGACCGCGAAGGCAGCCGAGCACGGCGAAGGCCGAGCGGGAGGACCGGAGGAGCCGAGGAGGAGCGAAGGAGCCGAGCACGCAGCGAGCCGCGATCGCGAAGCGCAGCCGAGCCCGCCGCACGGGAGCAGTGAGGTCGAGGCGGGAGGAGGACCGGAGGAGGAGGAGAGGCGAAGCCGAGCGAAAGCCGAGGGCGAGGCCATGAGCGCTGGCGCGGCGGCGAGGCGGGATCAAGAAACGCGGACGGGCGGAGTGGCGGATGCTAGCGTCGTTACTCGGTCCGGATTATGTTGAGCGGCGCCGTCGGCCGAGGCTCGAGTTGATTCAACCGAATCGAACCGAAACCGAGGACCGATCCAAGGTGCGGATCATGGAGCCGAGCGCAAGGCGGAGGTAAATTTTTTATGTTTTAAAATAAGTATGAATGATCAAATGCTATATATTTAATGTTTTATATTTGCTATTTAGTTTATTTCAAATGTAATATTCACGCTCTTTGAATTTATCTATATTTTATTTTATTTTTTATGTTGTCTTTGTAGGTTTTGGTTCTTATCCTATTATTGATGAGGAAATTGTGAGCTAGCCGCATAAAATAGTGAGCAAATCTCCATTTAGGATTTGAGGTACTTGATGTATCTCTCGCTCCTCGCTTTCGCCTCGCCTCGCTCTAGGCCTCTAGGGTTTATTATCTCCTTCCGCCATTTGGATTTTGCGGCGTTAATCTGCAGGGAATGGCACCGGTGCAGCTCTCTGGTGCCGGAGTTGGCGCGGTGGCATTCGCCCGGAAGGGGCCGGCCTCCTTCGACGCGCTCCGCCTTCCCCCGTCGCGACAGTGTTGATTAGTTCTCCCGAAAGACAGCTAATTTTTTATAGCATGATTTCGACGTTATTTCTGTAGTCGTAGTCATAATTACTGTTATTTAGTTAGTCATAATTAATGTAATTTGTATTATAAAGGAATTATTAATCTTCGCACTAATATTCTTTCTGTCCTATGTATTGGTAGGTATGGTTTTACCAAAGCTTCTGGAACACTCGTACGATAAGAAACACCATTGCCACACATGGATGATGAGTAAAACAGCTGGCCCTTCACCATTCAAGCTGCGGGGGGAGGGATCCGTGGGCGCTGGACGAGCGCTACGTCCCAACCCTGCGGGTCACGGGTTTGTTGCCCTTTGCGAGGCTGGTCTCCATCAGGCACGAGTTCACCATCGACAACAGCCTACTCGAGGCACTGGTGGATAGGTGCGGGCCAGACACACATTCCACTTTCGTTGGGGTGAGATGACGGTCACTCCGAAAGACGTCGCGTTCTGATCGGTCTCCTCTCTGGGTGACGCACTTGTCCCGAGAGCAAGATATGGTGCGTGGTTTTGCGGACGTAGAGCAAAACTCAGCGTTCTCGGCATACCTAAGATTTGGACACTTCGATGGGCTGAGCTCCTCCGGCTTCGCTGCCATGTCGTACGATCAGGGCGATAGCTCCTTCGCACCACAAGGGGGATTTCTAGAGTCCTTCGTATACATTATTGCAAGCGGCTCATGATTCGACATGTCTCGGCCTAGACGACTTGACCCTTATCGGACCCGACCCTCAGACCTCGATCCATCGGACCACCGCCACCACTTAGCGCATGCAGAATGGTCTCTATACATCCTTCGACCCGAGACGCAACCTCCGGACCGACCGACGTACCCAACGGACATGCTCATGCACGACGGAGACAAGACAACGTGACGGGAGGCAAGCGCGGCGAGAAGATAGCAGTGGCTCAGATGAGTGAGCCATATCGCATCCAGTGTGGTGCATTTTTTGTACTACTGTAATTCCTTTTAATTGAATAAATTCCTAATGTATAAAATTGTAAAAAACGTGTAATATTTATAAATTCATGATTAAGTTAACTTGAATAAATGTGGTAAATTCGGACTACAAAAAATTACATAATAACTATTACTATATCGGCAGGTTTCACATAAAATTTTGTAATTTTTGGAGCTCCATTGCTATATGTAAAAACTCATAAAAATATCAAAATTGTATGAATTTTTTAGCAACATTCGTAATGGATAAAATTACCCAAAAATTACACTGCGAGATACGTTGTATCGGGAGGCTGAACATAAATTTTCATAATTTTTTGAGCTCATTTGATATATTTAAAAATTCAAACAAATACTAAACAAAAAAAATTAGGCTAGATAATTACACCTTCTAATTGTCGCCCCATCACCGGATGGCGGGCAAACATGCCGTCCCCCTACCCAGCGACAGGCTACCTGTCGTCCGGTGAGGGGGCGACAGGCGTCTGCCGCCGGCGGCAGCGTCGTGTATCGTCTTACGGGCGTTGCCGTTCGTCTACCGGATGACAGAAACGATATTTTTACTATTTTTATAAATACGATACGAAATAGTATTAAAAATAGCTTTTATCTCGAGACGTGACGACGTACGTGCAGACGCAACTGCTTGCGCGAGCAACACAAACTTCCTGGCGCGCACAACCGGCCAAATCAGCGGTCGAGTCAAGTCACATCCATAAGCCTTTGGCTCTAGCAGCACCAGCAGAAGTGTTTTGCATGCACCAAATACCATCGCTTCTACATCGACGAACCAGCCACGGCTCGGGCGATCGAGCGGCGACCTGGTCAAATCGAAGTCGAAGTACATGGGCCACCCCACCCCGTATACGTGCAGCAGTACTATTGCGCCGTTTTTTTAGCTTATAGGTTATGAATTATGACTTGGCTAAATAAATAAATAAAATAATTTTTTTGTTATTTTTTAATAGTTTATTGAGGTAATTTTTTTGAAATGGTTTATAGATTTATTAACGTTCAGTTTATCCACACAAATATCCATACTAAAGTCAAAATCGAAAAGAAGGCATACAGTCAGTCAGCGTGTGCTTCTTTCCCGCTGACCAACAGAGCCCGAGCTTCTCTTATTCTTCACAAGACTCATCAAATAATTATTTTCCTTGTGCTGAACTGCTGACTTCTCACCCTCCGCTAATCTTGGCTTCAAGGTCCACAGTACTGCTCCATCTACACCAAACTTAGTTATAGAGCAACAAAAATTCAAAACTGATCATTCCATTTCCATACCAGTGTCTGCATCGTGCTCGAAATTAAGTATTCCACTAGTAATCTAGCTAGTATCGCTTACTAGAGTCCCAGTAGATAAAATTCACGTGCCTTCAAAACCAAATGCAACTTTTTTCTCTTTTGTTCTGAAGGATCATCATGGGTGCCGCCCGATTGGGCTTAAAATAAAATGTTTTATTGCTAAAATTACACTGTAGTTGGTTAAAATTGTATTGTAACTGATGATGATTTATTTTGCGTAACTAAATTTTAAAAAATTTAAAAATAGAAAAATATGTTAGCCCATCATGAAGAATGCAAATGAATACGGGAAAAAAATCGGCAAAAGTGCTCAAAAAGCATAAAAAGACGAAATTTAGAAATAGTAAAAAAAATAAGCCAGAAGCACAAGCCGAAAATTATTATTCCTAAATTTTATCTTTTTCTGACTTTTTGGTTTTTGAACTTTTTTGTTTGTTCTTTTTTCTCGTATTCATTTGCATTATCCATGATGGGCTGACCTGTTTTTTTTCATTTTTAAATTTAGTTACGTTAAATAAGCCATTATCAGTTACAGTATAATTTCAGTCAGTTACAGTGCAATTTCAGTCATAAGTTAGTTTATTTTAGTCTAACCGAGCGACACCTGTAAAATATCAAACTTTCAGTTTGTTTACTCGGTCTAGCTAGCTTACCTGTCGTCCATCGAATTCCCAGCTCATGGTCATATTACACACATGGATTAGAAATTTAGAATCACCTTTACTGTTTGACTCGATCTTACCGCGAGATGGATGTTGTGGGAGTACGTAACGTGCTATACTTGGCCAAATCGGCGTGCAGTGCAGTGTTAGAAAGGCAGCAACACAGACTACGCTTTTTCGTCAGAGTTCATTCCGATTTGATCTGTCGGGCGGTAACTCAAAAGTTGTTGCAACACGGCATCAAAGAAAAGACGCAGTTGGATTGGAGAGGCCATGGGCCCACGCGACGAGTGGTCCATGGTTTTCTTTTGGTTTTTGAGAGCGACGAGCCGACGAGCGATGCGTTTTTGGCTGTTTGCTCTACTACTCTTACAACCCATTTTTTTCGGTTTAAACTGCTGACTTCTAGTTTATTGTGCACTATTTATAATTTCGTTTTTTTATACTTTTGATTTTTTAAGCTTTTTTATCAGTTCTTTTTTCTCGTATTTATTTGTATTATACGTGGTGGGCTAATATGTTTTTTTATTTTTATTTTAAAAAAAATTAATTACATTAAATAAGTCTCCATCAGTTACAATATTTTTTCAGCTATAAGCTAAAAAAAAGCTCTTTTGAGCAGGGTAAAACTGGAGTAAGAGCGGACTACGGGTTCATGTGCGCGGGACTCGATCTACAACCTCATGTTTATCTAAATCTCTGGTTCCAAAAAAATTAATCAACGGCTTTACTTCTAAGCTTGCACATAATAACTAGATATACCGGGTGTACAGTTTGCACAAAAATTATCCCCTTTTTATGTCATAAAAAGATAGAATAGGATAAGACCTTGTCAACTCTACTATGCACATATATCTTTTTCGAGAAACACATCTAGTGCGATTGACATTGCATCAAGATTCGTATCTTCTCCACTGCCACTCCCATCCCCGTTGGCCGTGCCATTTGCCTCGCCAACGACGATGGCAAAGGATCCAACTTCGTCTCAGTGTCATACGGCTGTACCAACCATCTCCCCGTCGTCCCCTTTGCATTCGGTATGCAATTGGTCTTGTTGACTTCATCACTATACCCTCTGACATCATCAAATCAGCTATCTTTCTTTCTTTCCTTCCCATCTCTAACATGTATCCTCTCTGTCCTATTGCTTGTTAAACACGGAGGTGATCAACATAACAATACAAAAAACTCAAATGCTAAAAATGCACTATGTATATATGAAGAAACTAAGGTATCTACAGATTAGCAAAAGTTAAAAGGAACCATAAAAAACTAGTGGTTGAGCCGCAACAATAAAAGGCGACAACACAAACCAATAAACATCCCAAATAATTAAGACCGGGGCCGTCTTCCAAAACGACAAGGCCCCACCAGCTAGCCGAGCGCACGCGCTCCCAATCAACCCCCGGCCCGGGCTAGCTGGCTTGTTGGCTCGGTCGGACGGGTCGCCAGGTGGCTACACCATGCACGTCGCCGTCCGACGCGTCATCTCGAGTTAACGCGTCGCGCGCGGCGACGTATAAGTAGCCGCGCGACCCCGCCACGGTGATCAGCACAGTGTACCAACGAACAAAACCGCGGCCTTTACACCTCAACAGCAGCGTACACGACGCGGGCTTCAACTTGCACCAACGGGGTGACATGTCGTCGCCGTCGCCGGAGATGGAGGGCGGCGGCGGTGGCAGGAGAGTAGGAAGTACAAGGGCGTGCGGCAGCGCAAGTGGGGCAAGTGGGTGTCGGAGATCCGCCTGCCCAACAGCCGCGAGCGCATCTGGCTCGGCTCCTACGACGCCCCCGAGAAGGCCGCGCGAGCCTTCGACGCCGCCTTCGTCTGTCTCCGCGGCCGCGGCGCCGCCGGCGCTGACCTCAACTTCCCGGACTCTCCGCCACCCTGCCGCGCCAGGGACGCAGCAGCGACCCGCAGGAGGTGCAGGCGGCCGCGCTCTCCCACGCCAACCGCGCCCCCGTGACGGCTCAGGAGGCAGCCGCAGAGCTCATGGACGTGGACTCGCCGGCCACGCTGTCGGAGGAGTTCGTGACGCACGACATGGACGCCATTCTTGGCAGCAGTGAGGTGGTGGCGCCGGCCGTGCGCGCGGACGGCAGCATCGACTGGCGCCCTGTCATGGCTCACCCGCCGCCGCTCTTCTCGCCGACCGGCTGGGGCAGCAATGCGTACGACTTCTTGCAGGTACCGCCGCCGCCGGGGACGAGGACACGGAGGAGAGTAGCCATGGTGCAAGCGCTTCTCTTTGGAGCTTTGACTCGAGAGACTCGTATTTCAGATACTAATTAAGATGCTGCTCTACCTGGGCATGCATGAGAGTCGTACAGATTAACTAGAAGGCGGCTCATTTCTTCAGGTGCATTGCTACGAGTATTACAAGTGCATTGCTACGAGTACGAACCTTTTTTTTTTTTGGCAACTTCTGCAGGTAATTGATGATGGTTGTGTGCATCAGTCTTGCACGCTTGAGTGGTATTTTTTCGAAGAAGAGCTAAGGATAGTATACAAGAGACCCGTCTGTCAGTGTTACACAGGATAATTATACGGAAATTTTGATTGAATGTATAGTGTGCCTTAAGTAAATCTTGTTTTAGTTGCGCTTAATTTGATGGATATGATATGGCCACCGCTGCAAAGAGGGCTTACAAACATGTGCATTTCATGTGAGCCTACATACCAGCCGTGTATATTCATCAGCAACTTGCAATATAATAGGCAAAAGCACATAATTTTCAAGCATGTGTCATATAGCAAGATCGAATATAATAAATCCATTGTGTGGCGTGATACCACTGTCTATTCTGGGTTGGATTCTTTGTCTCGCAATAGTTCAAGTAAAAGTGGAAAAGACAGCACGCACACTAGTGCCGTTTGTCTATCGTCTTCGATAGCCTATACATGATATATCAAAAAAAAAAAAAATCGGGGATATATCAACCTTTGGAGGGCCTGAGTGAGAAATTGAGTAAAGTCCTCTCGTACACGGTGCACACGAATGGAATAACGGAGCATTCCGGATTAGTATGTGACTGAGCACGTAATTGAGTCTCTTACTACTGAAAAACATACCTACATGTAGATCTGGCAGTCGGGCTTTTTTGGGCAACCCAAGACCCGATTGGCATGGCATGACCCAAGTACGGTACGGACACGATACGTGATGGGCCAGACTAGCACGACATGAACGACAGGTCGGGCCTGGAAAACCGGCTCGTCGAACGGCACAACGTGGCTCGCCCTATCATGCTGTGCTTAGGCCGGCCCGGCACGGGAGAGGCACGGCGGGCCGAGCAGCATGGAGCCACGGCGATGGTGCAGACGCAGCGGCAGGGAGATGCGTGGTGCGGTGGTGTGGCCAGGGACAGTTGGATCCGATGGGAGATGGCGGCACAGAGCCACATCAGCGGTGCAGGCGCAACGACTTGAAGTGGTGCGACAAGGTCCAAGGAGGCCAGATCTAACGAGGGTGTGGCCGAGGACCGCCAGATCCGACAGCAATGACGACGCTGGTGCTGGAGAAGAAGCACTGGGTCCGTCTGGCACCGTAGCAGAGGACCGCCAGCTCCTCGCAACCCGTGTCATCTGCCATCTTCTCATTGCCTCCATTGACCCTCATCCAAAGAATAGGGGACAACATGAGGGACCGAGAGAGAGAGAGAAGTGATGGGATGA